>JANPWX010000077.1:1161781-1287709 GCA_024734555.1 Trochalopteron elliotii
AGGGAAAAAAAAAGACACCCTGCATAATACACATTCTAATTACAAATTAATCCAATAGCTGAGAAAAATTTTAGTATGCCAAATGAGGTCACCCTTGATGGTAAGGTTATTTTTCTTGAAGCTGTTATTTGTAAACCTCTTTTTGCCTACAGATGTTGTAGTGAGTGTGTTAAATAATAATTGTTTTAACTTCTGCTTGTTAAAGAAAATATAAACTTTTAATTCCTAAACAGACCTCACTTCATTTTTTTCAGGTTTTTTCACTGCAGTTATGTTCCTATAATTTAGTCAGTCTGGGGCTAGTCTGTATGACCATTTGAAAGATGGTGTAAAAGTCAGTACCCTTTCTGTACAGCCAAGTAACTCTCTATTTGATGAAGTGGAACCCTCCATTTTACCAGTAGCTCTCTTACTGGTGGAGCTTGTAGGATTTTGATTCTTACTCTTGAATTTTCAAATAGTTCAGGTTTGACTCATTTAATTCTTCATTTCACATTTTTGTTAATGATTTTGTAGCTTAAAGGGAAAAAACATATATTGTAGTATCTCCTATTTTTTTCTTTTAAGTGATCAGACAATTAAGTGGCTATTACAACAACTGTGGACTCGATCTCACTACACTGCTAGGTATGAAATGTGTTTCATCACTGTCTTTGAGCTCAAGACACAATTTTTTGATTATGTGAGGAATTGGTAAGAGTTTTTCAACAGAGCTTTCATTTGTGTATACTAAAATAATACATATGAATTATTAGAAAAATACTCTTCATGACACACTTCCTTTTCGTTGTGAGACAGGCATTTCTGCAAGTGAGGTGAATGTCTGTCTACTTCTGTTGGTTGACTGTAGTGTCTAAAAACCTAACTGGTGTTCTTATCAGTTCGATGGCACGTCATTCCAGACGGCTAACAGCATGTAATACTTCACTAATATTCAAGGTAACATTTATTCATGAAATGTTAGCAGTTGTCAAAATAGTAACTCTTCCAGTGTACTGCATGGGCAATATTGCATTTATAAATTTACATATTTGATTAAAAATTGGAAAAAGTGTATAAAACTGGTTTAAAATTGTATAAAAATTGTACAAAAGTGTAAGAATGGTATAAAATTGAATAAAGTACGTCAAACTGGTTGGGATGGAATCAGGCAATATAGGAAATAACAGGAAAATGTAAGCCTCCTTGGTAAGATAATTCAGATTTATTATTGCTGGATACTATGCTAATTTGCCATATCTGCTAACATATGTATCATTAATAATGTTATCAAAGTAATTGGAGCCAGGCAGAAAATCTGAGACTTCATCTACTAATGACAGGTATTTTATAAATACAAAGGAAAGTAATGTCTCCAACATATTGCAAGTACCGCATAAATAATTGCACAGGACAAACCTGCTTAAGCAAGATGTCTATATTTCTGACATAAAACCTTTTTTTTTCAGTTTTACCCTAAATGGATATACAAATCCGCATTTGAATTAAACTATAAGACGTTGCCTGTTAGCTACTTAGGCAGACACAGATGGATACACAGAAGAATCATTATTCAACTGAAGTAGACAGGTTTTTGTCTTTACAAAAGCTATTTTTACATTGCAAAACTGCTTCAGAACAAACAGGCATTCTAAAGCTGAATAACATTTTGAAGAACAAAATGGAAAAATGGAAAGAATTACTTGAGAAGTTCATTCAGGTGACAGACCACTGGAATGTGCACACTGGGCAAAATGTTGCTGTAATAAGCCTATGGGAAGTCCTGCAGTGGATTTCAGTGTGAATTATTGAGCATACTGAAGATAGCTGTATGGCAGTACACTCTACAGGTTTTGTTCAATGTATTTGCCCTCATTAACTAAAACAGCTACAAAGTACCTTAGAGTCACTGCTGTTGTGTAAATATCTGCATAAAAATCATGTAGATGAACATTTGTGTTTTTCTCAAAAGAATTTGAATTATTTGGCTGATATTTGCCAAATTGGACAGAAGATATGAGGGCCCAAACAGTCACAATTATATTATAGCTATAACATATATAAAACATTATTGCTGTTACTATTAATATTATCATACAGAGGGACTGGACAAGCTCAGGAGCTGAGTTCATGTGAACCTCATGAGATTCAACAAGGCCAAGTGCAAGGTACTCCACCTGGACCAGGGCAATCTCCAGTGTCAGTATGAGAAGGATAATGAAGGACTGGAGCACACTCCTGCCAAGGAGGACATGGGGGTTCAGGTGAATGAAAAATTGGACATGAGCAGCCAGTATGTGCTTAGAGCCCAGAAGGCCAATTATGTCCTGGTCTGCATCAAAAACACATGGCTAGCAAGCCAAGGGAGCAGATTCTGCCTCCCTGTTCCCCTCTGGTGAAACCCTACCTGAAGTACCATGTCCAGCTCAGCACAGGAAAGACATGGGCCTGTTGGAGCAGTTCTAGAGGTGGGCCACAAAAATAATCAGAGTATTGGAACACCCTCCTACAAAGAAGGTCTGAGAGAGCTGGGGTTGTTTATGAGAACAGAAGGCTCCAGGGAGACCTCATTGTGACCTTTCAATACTAAAAGGGGTCTTATAAGGAAAATGAGGACACACTTTGAGTATGGCCCATTGCAATAGGACAAGGGGTAATCATAGAATTGTTTGGTTTCAAAAGGAACTTTAGACCACCTAGCTTCAAAATGCCTGCCATGGGCAGCAACAACTTTCACTAGGCCAGGTTACTCAAAGCCCTATCCAATCTGCTCTTGACCACTTCCAAGGACTGGATATCCACATTTTTTCTGGGGAACCTGTTAAGGTGCTACACCACCCTCACAGTAAAAAATTTCTTCCTAATATGTACTGTAAACCTACTGAATGGACTAAACCTGACATCTGGATGAACTACAAGCATGAGCCACAGCTTTGTCTGCAGGCTCTGACCCCATCTCCATCCCTGTTTCTGGCCCTGTGTCTGTCTGCTCCTGTTAGGACTCCCCTGACTAGCTCCCACACCGGGAGTTTGAGAATGGAACCCCTACCCTGGGCCCCTCATGGGGCAGCTGCTGACAGGAGACTACATGTCACCACAGTACGGAAAGAAAAGGAGGGAGAGTCACTGTGAAGGAAACATTGAAGTGAGAATAATGGAACAATAGAGGAATTTCAGAAAGCAATTTGTTCTGTGGGAAACTTGAATAGAATTTTTTAGTGGGTGAAATGGCATTCCAACACCTTTGGGGACCAAATGTCTGAAAATAAGCTTCTGTAGTGTGTTCATCACCTTACTGATTGAAAGATAAATCACCACCCTGTCAAGGCATAAAATGTGAGTTCCTCTAGATTAAGAATTTTCTATCTGGACTGAAAAAAAAGCATCTGTAGACACTAAAGGATACATGGAGAAAGAGGTACTGTTGCTCTTAGTGGGAGAAAACATAAGAAAATATTTTTAACAGTATTAATGGAGAAGAGAATGATAACTACTATATAAAAGTGTGGTAAAATGAAAATATCATACTGAAGAGAAACAGAGCTGAAGAGATAATAGAAAAATATCAGAAATTCATCTTTACTGAGATATTGCAACAAAAATATCATTATATCACATCTCACAGTCTGCAAATGTTCATCTCCTTACAACACACACATAAAAAAGTGATTGTTTTTACTCATGCTGCTCAGAGTGAATTACAGTGATTTGAGAACATATTCTTATTTGAAAATACTGAGATTGTCATCAACATATATTTCTGACAAATACAAAAGTTAAGGAAATCTTGTTCAATTAGAAACGGTTTATAGCATGTTTGAAATGTTGCAGAAAAATGATGTTAATAATGCAATGACTTTGTACTTCCTTGAGAGAAAAAGATTGTAGCAATGTAGATTTTTTAATAAGTATGAGACAACAAATTGTTCCTACACTGTAGTATCATTATTATGGAGATTGGTGATCTCTGTGATTAAGAAGGACTCCATGTTTCCTGATAAAGCTTTATTTTATTGTTGTTAAATCTTCACCCTTGAAAATTGCTTTGTCTTGGTAATAGCCAGTTATAATTTAAATGCAAAAGACAAGGTTTTTTTTAGGTTTGAAGAAAATACAGAAAATTCATGTTTTACATTTTCATTGTAAAATGACTATTTGAAGTACTGTTTAAAAATTGTCTCTTCAGTTTATCATAGGTAAAGTGGCTTCTTACCAGTCCTTTATTATTTTTTAATACAAGTCCATCCTTGTATACTTATGTGGGATCTGTCTCTTCCACGGTTATACAATGGTTTTGTTCCTCTGTAGCAATAAAAGTAAATGCAAAGTAGAAAAGGTGGTATTTGCCATTCTTTGTCATTCTACTTAGAAATGGAGAAATTAAAGGTTTCATATTGGAGCAGTCTGGCACTGTGGGTCTGGTTATATTTTGCTGAAAACAGATAAGAAAGTTTTAAAAATATATTTGTAATTAAAAAATAAGGTAATTTAATAAAAAAATATTATTGTCATATTGAACAGCTTTGTATGTTATTCTAATGGTGTGATGCCAGATTTCATCAGAAAAGCAAAACTTAACAAAGGGTTTTGGGGTTTTTTTTGTACTAAAAAGACCAAAATCTTATAAAGCATATGTGTTCTCATATTTTACATGCTCACACACACACCCCTAAGAGACTTATGTGCAAACTGCTGAGGTAAAAAATCATCTTATGCAAGGCAAAGTATTGTGAGGAATTTTTCTCTCAGTAACATTTTAAATGAAGGACCCTGCTGAATAAGATCCATTAAGCATCCACACACTTGGTGTGTAATCAATAAAATGCAAGTAAAACTCTGACATTCCACCTCTCCAAGGAAATCCCAAGGGGAAAGAGATCCAAGAAAGGCAAGTATACTGTTTACATAAAGTGGGAAGAAGGGGAACTAAATAAAGAAACAAAAATATCATGTTCTGTTATGTATGAGAGAAAATTCTTGTAATACAGTCATGGAATAAACTCGAAAATGAAAAAAGTTTTTATTTTAACTCTTTTTTTGGATTACCAAACTATGGGTAACTCTCCCTTGGTTAAGTGATTATTCTAAAGTAAGGCTCAAATTTCCATGGTTAGCACAAATTACAGCCTAGAAAGTACAGGAAGAGGGCATTAGACTTTGTGTAAAGAAGAGATACAAGCAGCTGTTGAATATGGTTTTTTTTACCATGTAGGAGACAGGAGAAGCTGTTTGAGAATCCCCTATCCACAGTAGACTGGAGCTGATTTCTAGTTGTCTGTACTAGAAATAACCATTTTTTGTGGGTGGTAGGTGTCATACTGTGTCATACTTAGCAGTGCTGCTCCCGTGATTAGACATATGAGAGAGCAATGTGAGCAGCTCCTGGCACGACTGGAGAGCCGAGCTTGAGGCAATCACAAGGAACAGCAAGTGGCAGATCAAAAAGTATCAAGGAACATGGCAAAGCTTAAAAGGATGACCAGCAAAAGAAGCAGGAAGAAACAATACATTGCACCATTCAGTAGAATCCATTGACCACATAAGGTAATTTTTTTGCTTAGATTAGGCTTTGGATGGTTGTTGTTGTTGTTGTTACTATTATTATTATTATTATTATTGTTATTATTATTATCATCTTTACTTTTGTTTTAGGTTTATTGCAACAAGACAAAGTGAAAAATTCCCGCTAAACCTTGATGGTGCCCCATTTTCAGAAAAGAAGCTAACTGTAGTTATTTTAGATACTGTACTCTGACTTGTTCCATTACCTTATTCATATTTTCTTTCTTTAAAACACTTCACTTGGGTGAAACTCCAAACCTTGTGAAAATTAGACCAAAGTTCTTAATGATCAGGTCATGGTTATGAGTGAAGAAATTTTTGTTACTTTTCTCATGTTTTTGGATGTAAAATCAAGCCAGTGTTTTAAAACTGGACCTGGATGTTGGTGTTAGCTGTCAATTTTTGGCAGAGTGGTCACATAATCAAGACCTACAGTCACAAATCTGAACTGCAAAGTCACGGAAATAGTCCAGGGAGGAGATTAGCTCATGCTGAGTGCACAGCTAAATTGATAGATGAGTGTTATCAGTCAGAAATTAATCTGGTGTGGATTCCAGTACAATACCAATGTACACCTTGAAGGCAGTCACAGGTGCATCATGCTAAAAAAAGGAAACTTGTTATCTTAGGTTCCACCAATGACAAGTCTATACTACACTCCATAATCTACTTCAGTACTCAAAAGTAAACCTGAACTTGATTTAACTCATACACCCAGAGCAAACCTGATCTTGATCTACATTTTCCCATGGAAGAAAAAATGCTTTTCAGCTAAAATCATTACTTACTTGTGACATGAAATCTTTTTCTGTAATTTGAAGGTGCTCTGCAACACTTCCTGTTTTAAAGAACATTCTGTAAGTATATTTTAATGTGGAGGACATTTCTGTCCAAAATTCAGTGTTATTTGTGAAAATGTATGTTTTCCTGGAAATCAAATTGCCTTTAAATAAAACATGTCAAATTAATTTTAATTTCTGTTTTTGTTTTATTTAAATAGTCCCCATATTGCTTAAACACAATAATACCTACTGAGAATAATGTAATGTAGAGAGCATAAGACAGACAGACTTCAAGGGAAATACAAGTCAGGTCTTGTTTTAGTCAAATTATTAGTACAGTCATCTATTTGGGAAAGACACCATATAGAACACTAAGAATAAATTTACACCTCATTTTGCATTGTGGAAGTAAACTTCAAAGTTGCTTTAGTGAATGCTTCTTCTCCATTTTGCATAGGTAGGGTTTTTTTTTTGCTCACTTTATTGTTTTTTACTCAACCCTCTCACATCTTTAGCTCTCCCTTAGGCTTCTTTTAATTTGGAATTATATGTCACAACTAGCATAACAACACACTCTTTAGAATACTTTGTTGCACCTGTAATTTTAACTGAATTGAAAAATGGCATTGCTTTTTTTAAAAAAAGCACCTAACTTGATAATACTTGAGTGATAGTATGCTTGAACACATGAAGTATTATATGGTGGAATTTTTTTTGTTGTTGTTTTTTAAAAATATGTTTTGAGTACTTCACATTGGTTACTGCAAAATAATGACAGACACAACATGCTTCAGTTTTATACCAAGGTGAAAACACAGTTTGTTACCACCATCCGCCCTTCTCTTCCAAACTCCTGACTGGGTAGTTGTGAAGATAAATTGTGAAGTGCTGACATACATTAGTGGGGATCGTTATAAGAAAGTCCGTAACAAAATCAATAACTCTGCCCTCAGTGTAGCACTTAAAAAGTGTGCAATAATTTGGCTTGAGGCCATACTTTGAGCAATGAGAATCAAACAAAAATATTGAGTGGCTGTGCATTAAGTGAGAACCATCTATTCTGTGCAGTGAATGAGGAAGGGCAAGGAACAGAGCAACCCAATCTTCTGTTTTGAAATGTCTTTTATTTTAAAAAGAGTGTACTTCATAATATATAAGGTAAGGATTATAGACAGAAAAATAAAAGCCAAATTATCCAAATATATACATGCATATGCAAAAAGTATTAAAGTAAGGTTATCAGCCATGGTACTTCTCACTTCTACATAGCTTTTTATTCATTTCTCTTTTCTATTACTCTTTCTAAGATGACCTGAAGCAATGATTCTCTTTTTGTTTACATTGAACTTAAATCTAACTGTAGAGACTGTAATTGCCAAAGATTCCCTAAACTGGGTATCTAGGGAATCAGAACTGCATGACTTGCCATGACAAACGTGTACTTCTCCTTACAGGTTATTCTATAGAATGCTAAGGTACCATATGCCGAGAGCTCACCAGCTTCATGCAGGCTTTAACCTGTCTTCTGGACCATGTTCCACTCAGCAGGACAGAATGCCTTAATGATGACAGATTTGGTGTCTGAAGTCAATTCTTTCCTTAATTCTTCCTCTTGGGGAAACGATGTATGGTTATTTGTCTTGTTATTGTTAAATGAAGTATTGCTATATGTATTGTTGTATACAGTCGTTTAGTACTGTGTGCTATTTATTTACAAGCACCCTTTCAGAGATTATTTGAACAGAAGTAGGTATGAAACTTTGCAGGGGGATTGGTGAATTTTATTATAATTCTTGGATTACCAGTTTGTTCCATAGCCTTATCTAAACCAGTGTTGTCCTTGTTCTAGACATTTAGTTCTGGATTAGTTAATCAACTAATTCCTTCTGTAGTCAACAGAGGAAACAGAGTAGCTTTAGAAGATAATTACTCTCACCCTGAAGTTGATCAGATAAATCACTGGATGCTCACACTGTTTTATCTTTCTAGTTGCTTTGAAACAATGAGTGTGGTGACCAAGTCAGAGCTAGATGTCTATCTGTAGAATGTACCAAATATCTTGAGATGATTCCCACCTTGGAGTCCATGAAATGACTCCATGTGTTTTTTGACAAAGACTACATATCAAGCTGCCTGGTTCAGATTTTACAATAGCATGGATTTGTACTTACAAAAATATGTTTTAAATGAAAACAATGGTTCGTTTCTTTTGAATATTAAAATCTTACACAGTTTTCTGCAGATGTAATTCTTTGGCTTCTACTCTAAAATATATTTTGTATTATGATTAGTTAGGGAATAGGCAAATAATTTCAGTTTTAGTCCAACCGTTTTATATCATACACCTTTTTAATGCATAGGGAATGTCTACCTTAGTTTTTCAGAAGACAGAAAATATTGTGTGTGTTCTTGAATTATGGCAAACACTTTTTTTAATTCCTTAAATTGAACATCTGTAAAACAAATAAAAAGCTATTAGAGATTTTTCTAGCAAAGCACAAACTGACATTTCTAAGTAAGATCAGGAGCTTTTCTCAGGAAAGTGAAGGTAAATGAGAACTGTGAGTGTATGTTAATCTTATTCTATTAATTTTACCATTTTACAGCAGGAAGTAAATGCCAGGAAAAAAATTATGCCCAAAACCGACAACACTTTTCATAGATATTATTTCACTTGTCTGTAAGCCTTCCACTGAAAAGGAAAATGAATAAGTTGCTGTACTTCATATATTTAAATTATATAAAAGGTAATCCTTCAGAAATGTAGATAATCACTACTATAATAAATTAATGCTTCAAGAGAGAATGAAGGTTTCAAGTGGAATGAGATTTTTTGTATCACTTTAGAAATTGAAGGACTTTCAGCTGAGGCTTAGGCTTAGAGGACTAATATATGAAAGATAAATAGAGCAAAATATGCAGATCTCAACAAAAAATGACTAGGAGCTGTCATGGTAATTGTCAAAATAATAGCCAAATAAATTATTTATTATAAATACTATTAATTACAATTTTTCCCTTTTTTTTTTAATCTATGAATTGCTTGCAAACTATTGCCAAGTCAGTGGATGTATTTGTTGTTCATAAGTATTTGCCTGTGGCCCATTCACAGCTGCTTACATTTATTAGTCACTATTTGTTATTTTTAGTGTATGATTGCTCATCATATATGTATTGTTTTAGCTCTCAGATTGGTTCACACTGCACTATACTAAATAAGATAATAAAGAATAAGAGAGAATGGTGAATTATGACTGACATCTTATGAACAAATTTTAGGCAAACAGTTATTCATATTAAAGTCAAAAAATATCCAGAATTCTCAGACTTTTTTGGATCCCTAGCTGCAATCTGTGCAATCAGGAACAATGGACAATAATGGTTCACACAGCACAATTAACTCCCTGCTGTGTATTACTGAGGATATTTGTGCATTATGATCTACATTATTTGACCAGCTGTTCCTACTCTGTTCATATGTGTTCACAATGGCTCCCATAATCACCTATGCAGTATTAGTTACTTGGTTTTTAAAAGCTGTATTTTGCAGACAAAGAAGCTTGGTATAATAATAGGAAGTGCTCATTGTAGCATGCTGACAACTGGAGCTGCATGATAAACAAAGGAAAGAAAATTTGAGTTAAGAAAATATTCCAAACATTAGCAGTTCTTCCGGAAGTGATTACCATAAAACAGCCATGAGCTCATACTCTAGTCACACCAGAAAAACGAGGAAAAAAGACTGAATGGGTGAGGGAGAAGACTGAACGGACAAGGACAAACAGTAATTTTTTCGACTCGGGGGTGGGATATAGCTGTTACAACAAACTGCAGAAACTTTTGTCGTTACCAAGTCTATTGCACTTAACCTCTGAATGAGTTAAGAAACGTGTCATGTCTGTAGAACTGCAGGCTAACATTTCAGCTGTGCTATCTCTATACATCTTAAAAGCAGATAGCAGATGTGTGTCAGTCATTCCATGATGAAGGGCAAGATAGATAAGTATCTCATTCGGACAATTTACGCTAAACCAAGATGAGTGTTTTATACTGTCCTCTGAAGATGCCTATCTCTCTTCACTAGCAACTGCAATGCATTTGAACTTATTGCATAGGGTTTTTTTTATAGTTAAAATTAGTTTGGATTAATAACAAAACTTCAGGGAACAACAAAATTCTTCTTTCTGACAGGTTATATTCTAAGGTGAGAATTCTTTATTGAGTTTCCTGGGTGAAGTAGGAGTGGAAACTAATTTCTCAGGCTGAGAAATGCTTAATAATAAGATTTTTTTCTTCTATTGCATGCATAAATTATATAGCAAGCCTTTAGTATTTGGAATAGTTTGATTCTGAAATCTCAGAAATGTTAGAAGATGGTTTCTTGGGTTGTTCTCCTTCACGTAGATTTCAAAAATACACCTAAAGAGACTGGAGAATTCTAAATGTATTGCTGAACAGTATTGTGTGTATTTTTACCTTAGTGATGGCAATAACAGGCAAGTTAGTTCCTTAAATATTCTTATTTATATAATTTCCTTTTTCTAGCCATTTTCTGAATTCACCTCACAACAAATGTTCTTTCCCTGGGAGCTGGTTTCCTATTATTATTTTTGAAATGTAGCTGAAATTTTCCACTCAGAGTCTGGAATGAGAATTATAGACAAATGCTGATGGGATGCAGGGAGCAAAAATCAGGTGGAAAAGCTCATTGTTCAAGGTGAGAGATGGGAAGGTCAGTTCCCAGTTACCACCCTAGACAAAACAGACTAAACTAGGAGAAGAGTAATTTAATTTAAAGTGGATTAGGATGGTGAGCAAGAAATTAAAAAAAAAAATCTAAACAACTTCCTTCACCTCAGCTCCTCAGTCTAAACATTCCTGCTTCATTTCCCACTTCTCTATCTCTTCCTCTAGCCTTCCAAGTAGCACGAGGAAATGGGGAATGGGGATTATTTTAAATTTGTAAAAGTTCCTATTTTCACTCCTTCCTCTTCGTGCCTTTCCTCTTTACCATGGGTCCTCTCCATGAGCTGCAGTTCTTGTCAGGAGCCTCCTCCAGCTTGGCCTTTCTGTGATTCTATGATAATGTAACAAATTGAACAATACCAAGTAGACAAAATTCCCTACTTATATTATTCACAGAAACCAGATGACTTCTTTAATAGTCAATAAAATACCCCACCTCTCTGTTTTAGAAAATAGAATTGAATGATGGGAATAATAATAAAAAAAAAAATATTAAAAAAAAGGATTTTTTTGTTGACATTCATTGTACAGAGCCAGCTTCTGATTTATGACAAAAAATCAATAAGGCTCCTAGGCAATTTGTTGCTACTAAATTGAGGCCTCCATCTGCTGTCTGGTTATTAAATTATATAATGAAATACTTTCCCTGATATGAAGTAATATACATTCATTTAGAAAAGGATAGTTCCTTAAATGCATTTTTCGTCATTTTTGAATGAACAAATGGTGTTTCTAGGTGACAATTTCTTCTTAAAATAATGAGGTGAGAGAGAAGTGGTTTTCTCTAGAGATCTCTATTTCTCTCCACTGATTGCACAGAAAACCTACAATAGCTGTCTTGTACTAGAAAAATTTGATTTCTAAAATTAAAAAATTATGCAACATTAAAGAGTACATGACTTACATGGTTTTAAAGGTAAAGATTTAATGACAAACTTAAAGGAATACCATTCAAATGAGAAATAGAAACTTTCAAAAATTGAAATAAAACCAGTTCAGCTAAAAACATGTTCCGAGTAAGGCTAATTAACATGTTATTCTTAGAAACTGTGAATAATCCATTCTTGAGGTGATCTGGCAGGACAAAGGTCTGAGAATTCTAGATGAATGAAAAACACTATGCATAAAGGCAATCATATCCATAGTTACTGCTAAATGCCAAAAACTTTATTTCATGGACTTAAAACACTTATGAACACAGTGAGATCATATTAAGAATTCTCTCACATTACCTATTGTCAAGGTCTGCATTTTAATGGCTGAAGATCCTGGTGACCTTTTAGATGTAAAATGTGTTTTCTATCTCCCCTCAAATTTTTGAAAAGATTGGAAACTTCTCCATTAAGCGAATGATGTAGTTTAACTGCTTTTCCATCCAAATATAATAAAACTTTTTAATAAGAACACTGTAATGAAGCAGTGATGAAACTGTACTGTGGGGGTTGCAGGATTTTGTTTTAAAAGTTTTATTATAAGTTTAGTATAGTTTTAGTTACCCTATATGGGCCCCTTGTCTTGGAATTTTCTCTTATCATAAGTCGATAAGGGTTTTTATGCCTCTCTGGTCTTTGCCCAGAGACTGTTTCCTATTGGTCCTTTCCCATGATGATCCTTGGCCATCCTCTCCAATGTATCCTTCTTTCCTCTGTCCATCACTGAGTCCTTACCTCCAAGGTCCAGAACCTTCGAGGAGATTTGGCCAGCAGTGGGCAGATTCCCCAGAGACCCCTCCCTAAATTACCTTTGATTTGTTAGTAGCTAGGTAATCCAGTTGGCATTTGTTGCTTTGCTTTGTTTTATTGGTTCCTAGTTTGTACCCACCCCTTGAACTTGTCCTGGACAAAACCCCCCTGCAGCCCAGGTCCGGGGTCTCTCCTGAGGCACCGGGCCTGAGGTAAGGGGTTCCCCTGTGACCCCGAATAAACCTCTGTTCCCCGAACCTCCGAGAATCCCCTCTTTCATTCATACCACAGCCATGACAGCGAGAGTCGGGGTGCTGCTGAGCCAAGATCTCACAAATCAGTTCTGTTGAGGCGTATCAGAGCTACCGGGTGGTCCAGCCGAGCAGCGGGCTGACCAAAGAGATACGCACCCCAACACTGTACCTTAGCTGAAGGAAACTTGAAACAATTCTGTCAAAATTATGTAGTGAGCAAGCAGCAGCAATTCAATTTGACCAAGTGAAAACCTCTAAATCATTCACTCTACATGTTCATTATGGTCAATAGAGAAAAAGAGACATTTCTGATAAGAAGTCAATTTAATTTTATATTAGATGTATAAAATAGATAAATAAATAACACTCTTTCAATTGATTACAAAGGAGCCTAAATGTAAATGAATCACATGGCAATTCTTGACTCCCACTTAGCAGCCATTAGACTAGATCTGAAAAGATTTTGGAATGATAGTTTCAAAGGGAATTTCAAAAGCTAATTATGCTTTTATTCCATATTTGAAAATGTAATTTTTTTTCTTCTCAAAAAAATCAACTTAATTTTACTAATGTAGATTCAGAATAATAATTTTTAAAAGTATTTAATATTTAAATGAACCCAAACAACTTTGAAACCTGTTTTTGGCTTATTTTAAAATTAAATTTGGTATTCTCATATTATTTCATGCATCTCCATAAGAGCAGTGAAAATTATTAAACAATAGAGTTTCAGAAATAAGAAGATAAGAAGATTTAAGAAGACATCAGGCAATTTAATAAAATACATCTAAAAGAGGAAATAACCAACTATGCATTTGGCTTAGAAGAAATGCATTTTGCAACACAAAGAATTTTGAGGAACACTTTTTCATCCAGTTCCAGAGAAGATTACTCTGTAGTGTTTTCTTTAGTTTTAATCATATCCTGATTCCTGTAGTTAATCATGAAAACTGACACATATATTCTGAAAAGGAAAATCAGCTGCTGTGTACGAAGACAAGCTTATTATGTAGGTCACTGAATGATTCACAGTAAATTACTTATCAAGGGAATAAAGTCTCATACTGAGTTGTTTCAGAGCAAATAACCTATTTAATTTTGAATAAATTTATTAAAAACTGTATTAATAGTCTTGTTCTCTGGATTGCTCATATTTATGATGACATTTTTGTATGACATTTAGCTGGGGAAGAAGTGTCAATATTTTGAAGCTCTACCAGGAATGACACCCTTAAGAACCATGAAGGCTAGGAGAAAACCTATGAAGACTGGGAAGTCAACACGGCTGTTTTCCTGGATCAAATTATGCAAATTTCACAAAGGGAAATTAAAACGTGTAAGGTCTCAAAGCTGATGCATTTGAGAAAAAATAATTAATCTTTTAAAGTTAGGAGTTCATGGAAGATACAGAATACTAAGAAGAGCAATTCCTAATTCTGTGTTCTTTAACATTTATTTGACATCCACATTTATATTTGCTTATATAACTTTAAAGAACACTTCTATTGTATAATTTTAAAGAACACTTCTATTTCCAGGAAATGCACAGTATTTCAGTGCTACTCTTTTTGTTTCCTCAAACTGCATAAATGAAACTTACAGTTTGGTTCTTGTTAACCAGCCCCATGAACCCCATGAAGAGCCCAGACTCTTAAATGTCTGCTTGCAAAAGCATCCCACAATCAAAAATCATAGTGCTGGGACAAAACATTCTGCAGTTTAATGTAGACTACAGATATTTTCAGAGAAAACAAATCAATCTTTGATGAGATAGTTTTTCCTTTCCCTATGTCATTATTTTACTACTCATCCCTATTCTCCAGGCTCTGAGGAAAAAAAACATTCCAGAATTTCTGAGGATGCTAAGACTGGCCACACAGTTCTTTCAGAAAAAAATTTTTTTGCTTTCATGGCTGCAAGACTGAAGTGGAAGTTCAGCCTAATTTTTTTAATCCTTACCTACCAGACAATTTTGCTGTCACTGTACACCATCTCCAAACCTCTTAAATAGAATAAAAAATCAAAACAGTAAAAAGGGTGCTGCAGCCTTTCATCCTACATTCTTCTCACTCCTACTTGCATTATTCTCTTGTGAGTTAGTTGCACAACATGTTCAAGGCTTTCTAGTTCCAAACTGATACAAGTCTGTAAATGCTTGCAGTTGTTAAGTTCTGCTTTCACAGAATCATGGGAACATAAATAATTCAGTCTAGAAGGAACATAAAATGTTTCTACTCCAAACTCCTGCTCAAATTACGGTCAGCTTTTCAGTAAGACCACATTGCTCAGGGCTTGATAAAGGCCTTCAAAACCTGCAAGGATGGAGTGTACATACACATGGCTTGACAAAAGTTTTTTCTTTATCTTGGGCACAAATGAACCTCTTGCATCTCAGTTTATGACTACTGTTTTTCACCCCTCCTCCTGCACTACTGTCATAGTTTTATCCCAGCCAGCAACCAAGTACCCCCTTGAGATTGGGGAGAGAAACAAAATGGTAAAAGCTAAAAACTCATGGATTGAGATAAAGACAATTCAATAGGGAATGCAAAACATGCATACAAGCAAATCAAAACAAGGAATTAAATCACTGCTTCCCATGGGCAGGCAGGTATTCAGGAAAGGGCCCTTTCGTACGAGAAACACCATCATCCCAAATGTCCCCTTCCTCTTTCTTTCTTTCCCCCAGCTTTAGATACTGGGTGCTCTGCCATATGATATAGAATATCCCTTTGGTCAGTATGAGTCACTTGTCCCAGCTGCATCTCCTCCCAACTCAATATGGATCTCCAGCCTTCTTGCCGTTATGACAAAAAGCAGAAAAGACTTTGGCTCTATGCAAGCCCTGCTCAGTAATAACAAAAAAAAAAAAACCCCAAAAAAAAAAAAAAAACCAAAAAACCTCTCCACTGTCATCACTGTGTTCAGCACATATCCAAAACACAGTCCCTTACCAGCCACTGTGAAGAAAATAACTGTACCCCATCCAGCACAGATACCCTTCCGGTTTTTCACCCTGCAGGTGCCCAGGTGCAGTTGTTTGGGACTCCTGCAACTGCCTCTTCTGCAGGCTAAACCAGTCCTGGTTTCTTGGCTGCTATTCAAAGGGCAAGTTCTTCAGTCTCAACTGACCTGGTGCCCCTATCCAACACTTACCTGAGTTTATCAGTACCTTTCCTGTTTTGGAAAGAGCAGGGAGAACAAAACTAGATGCTATACCTACAAATATAAAAGGATCACACTCTTGACCTGAAAGCAATGGTATTCCTAATGAAGCTCAGGATGCTGTTCACTTTCCTTGACACAAGGCTTATAGTCAACTTGCTGTCTACCAGGACACACACTCTTTTTTGCAAAGCTGCTTTAAACTGAGTTGGCTTTCAGCATAAATTGCTGCATGGGGTCATTTCTGCCCAGGGTAGGAAAGACCCTGCATTCCTCTGTTGAATTTCCTGAGATTCCCATTGGTCCATTTCTCAAGCCTGTCAAATGTCTTCTGAACTGCAGTGTATTGAATTTGCTGGGCTGAACAATCCTTCCAGTGTTTTATCACTGCAAAGTTCCTGAGGATGCCCTCTACCTCATCATCCAGCTTATTGACAAAGATATTAAAGATTAATGACCCTTATACACCACTAGTAACTGGCCTTCAGTTGGACTTTGTTGGCCTGATCACAATCCTCTGAGACAGCTATTTAGACCGTTTTCAATCTGTGGGGGTGTTTTGATTCATACTCAGTAAATTCACCCTGTCAGAATTGTCATCTCTTTTGTGTGTCCAGAAGAGTTTCTTGAAAGAGCTTGCTCCATGATTTTGCCAGGCACTGAACCATGACTGATGAGCCAGTAGTTCCCCAGATGGCCTTCTGAACTTTCTTGAAAGTGGGTGCAACACTTTCTCCATTCATACAGGACTTCCCCAGGCTTCATGACTGTTCAAAAAATGGTAGCGAATGTCCTCACAAAGATATTACCAACCTCTCTCAGTACTTGTAAGTGGCAGCCTGTCACACCCCAAAGATGTGTAGCTGTCCAATTCTCTCAAGCGGCTCCTGTGTCAATCATTATCCACTGCTGGTACTTGTCTTCTACCTTCAAAACTTCCTTTGTATGTGGAGGACTGGGAGGTTTTGTTGGTGAAGATGAAGACAAAGATACGAAGCATTTCAGCCCTAACTGTGTCTACTGTCACAAAATCACTCACCCCATTCAGCAAAGGGTCCACATTTTCCTTGTTTCTTTTTTACTACAAACTCAGCCGTTCATCTTGCCCTTCATATTCCTTACAAATCTCCAGCTGAGCTATTTTTCCTGGCATCATCCTACAATTTTCAACTGTTGTCAGCTTGTCTGGGGAGTATATTTTAAAATTCTTCCTTTGAATCTCCTTTGAACTCCTTCCATCTTCTCTGTACTGCCCTTTTAATTCAAAGTTGTCATGAACTTCCTGCTCAGTCTCTTCTGTCCTCCTGATATATTGTTTGCCAAGTATTGTGATGGATATTTCTTGCACTTGGAAGATTCTGTCCTTAAAGGCCTCACACCTCTCTTGAACTCCCTTGCCCTTCTGAGCAAGCCTCTAGGAACCCACCTGTAAATTTTCCTGAATAAACTAAAATCTCTTCATCTGAAGTCTGGGGTCTTTGCTATGCTTCTTCTTTGCTCCTGTGAGAAGATCAAACTCCACTGTTTCATGGCAATTGCAGAAAAGGTTGCCATTGACTGTCAGATCCCCAAGCAGTTTTTTCCTTGTAAGTAGCAGATCCAGCTGTGTATCCTCTCACTTGCTCTATTTGGCAACTGAAGCCAATCTCACTAATTCCATCTTTCCATACCATACCACCTTCATATATTCAGCAGCTGTCAGGGAGTTTAATGTTCCCCATAAGATCCTAGGTGTGTGATACAGAGATATTTATGGATATTTTTCTGCTTTCTCATGCTGATTGAGGGGTCTGGAACTACTTCCTACCACAACATCACTCATACTGCCTCTCCTCTGACACTGACCCATGAGCTCTCAACCTGCAACAATAGAGGTACCTAGATCTGAGACACTCCTTCACAGAGAGGGAAATATCGTTATCATCTTTCTTAATATCTATCTTGAAGGGCCTTGATCCTTCCATCACAGAACTTGAGTCAGGTAAGCTATTTCACCTAAATTATTCTATTCTGACCACACATAGTGTTAGGGTTCTCCTGGGTTTTTTTCTAGTCTGCAAGCATTTCTGTGTGTTGTCATCATTTGAGACTGGCTGGACACAAGGTTCCCACCAAAGTTGCTCTATCACTCACCTCTTTAGCTAGACATGAGAGAGAATAATGCAACAAAAGGCTTGTGCATCAATAAAAGCACTGGAAGAGATCATTCACCTGTTACTGTCATGGGCAAAATAGATTCAGCTTAAGGAAATTTATTTAATTTATTAGAAATTAAATCAGAATACAGTCATGAGCCACAAATATTAGAACACCTTCCTCCTACCCCATCCTCCTTCCCATTCTGTCCTGATTACCTCCTCCCTCTGAGCAGTGCATGGGAAGAGGAAATGGGGGTTACAGTCAGTTGATTACACATTGTCTCTGCTGCTCCTTCTTCACACTCTTCCATGCTTCACCATGGAGTCTTCCACAAGTGACAGTCCTCAATGAAATTCTCCATTTTGAGTCCTTTCCAGGGACTGTAAACCTTCAGGAATGGACAGCTCCAGTATGGGCTGCTCCACAGGGTCAGAGATCCTTCCAGGAGCCTGTTCCAGCATGGGCTCCTCTCAAGGGGTCCTGGCTGGGGCCTGCTTCAGCACAGCCTCTCCGTGGATTCAATGCCTCCTTCAGGAAGATACACCTGCACTGTTGTGGGGTCTTCTGTGGGCTGCACGTGGATATCTGTTCCACCATGTAACTCCAAGGTCTGCAGGAAAGCTTGCCTCACCATTGTCTCCACCCTGGGCTGCAGGATAACCTCTGCTCCTGCAGCTGGAGCAGCTCCTGCCCTCCTTCTTCTCTGACCTTGGGGTTTGCAGATTCTCACTCTTCTCCCAACTGCTGTTTTGCAGCAATTTTTCCCACTTCTTAAATATGCTATCACAAAGGCACAGCCCCCCTTGCTGATGGGCTCAGCTTTGGCCAGCAGCTGGTCTGTTTCCATTACCCCTGTGGTCTTCCTGGTAGGAAAAGCTTGCTACACAAGCCCAATATATGTGTTCACTTGAAGAAGTCCTCATTCTTCCCTGCTTTTCCATTCCTCAAGTCAATCTTTTTCTTTCAGCCCTGCACTATTTGTTCTCTACCTGTCCTCCACTTATGCTGGAGTGAGTTTGCATATGGCTAGAAATAATTAAATTATTATGTGTATTATTTTAATGCAGGAAATATTTCCTCTTGCAATAAAAAATAAATAGGTGCAATGAATATGTTTTTGGGTTTTTTTTCTTAATATTTTACAGGAGGATTTCTATATCTATAACCCACTAAGCATATTCCAGTGAACAGCTGAAAAGTCACATTGTGCTGATTTGGGTGGGGTTATTTGTAAATTTCCAACTGCTAAATTTAATTAAAAGATAGCTTCAATACTTTAAGCACTTAATCTTTTGTGTGAAAAATCACTATTTATCCAGCGATGTTATGCTTTAGTGAATCATGATCCATACTGTTAAAAACTAAGATGTCATACTACAGCACTATAGTCCCATAAGAAAGAATACCTATAAATGAGGACATATTAGGACCATAATATAAAATCATAAATGAAAGCCTGTAGCCAGAATTAATTTATTCCTCAAATTTCACCTGCTAGCTTCTACTTCCCATATAAAAGCTTTTCTTTTTTTCTCCAGGAATTGAAACTCAATTTGTTTCAATTACAAAAAGTTTTAAAAACAAACTTATTTTGATTACTTTATCTCAGATTGGCAATAAGTAGCTGGAAAAAAAAGAGGGGGAGTTTTCCATTACTAACAAAATTAGCTCCTGGCTTCCTGCAGGCAAACACAAGAACTAAATAGAAAAAAAATGTAAATAAAACCAAAGTATTACAAAATAGCAGATATATTTGATTTCCGGAGTCCTGATTTATCAAGCCAGAGAAATAGCATAACATCATGTATAAGGTCAGAAACACAAATTGTGAATAAAAGAAAAGTGAAGACAGAATAAAGGTTGTGGAGGATCTCTTATTCTCTCTCCACTTGCCATAATGTAGTGACATAAGGGATACTACAACAAGTTCTGGACTGGCACATCAGGCATGTCTCCTCTGTGGCTGCATCACTTTCCAAAATGTTCTTACCTCATTATAAACTCATAGGTTGGCTTGGGTTAAAAGAGACTTTAAACATAATTCAGTACCACTGACCCTGCTCTAGGAAGGGAAACCTCTAGGTGTATTAGAGCAAGTTTCTCAAAGTGCCATTCAACTGGCCTTGAACACTTCTAGGGATGGGTCAGCCATAGCTTCAGGCAACATGATCCACATATAGTGCTTTGCACTTCATGAGATTTGCACAGGCACAGTTCTCAAGCTTTTCAAAATCCCTCTGGGGGGCATCCTTTCCATTCAGTGTGTCTATTGCACCACACATCTTGGTGTCATCAAAAAACATGCTGAGGTTGCTCTCAGTGCTGTTGTCCATGCCACCAACAAAGACATTAGATAGTGCTGTTCCCAATACTGACCCCTGAGGAAAACCATCCCTCACTAGTCTCCACTTGGAAATCAAACCATTGATTGTGTCTTTTTGTGTGCAACCCTACAGACAATGCCTTATCCACCGAAAGTTCCATGTGTCACATCCATGTCTCTCCAATTTAGAGATAAGGATATCATGCAGGACAGCATAGGTATGAAGTTCTGCAGGTGGAACCAATTTAGATGTGCTACCAAGGTTAAGTCACCCTATGCCCTGAGAGCCAAAAACCACTTCCATAAAGGAAAAAGACATGATATTGTCATAGGACATTCTCTTCTGGGGGAGCACAAGGTCCAATACACAGACCAGATGAACTAGTGCCAGGTCCTGCACTTGGGTCAAATAACTTCATGCAGCACTCCAGGTTGGTAGAAAAGTAGCTTGAAAGCTGTCTAGTGGAAAGGGACCTGGGGGTGCTTGCTGACAACCAGCAAAGTAAGAGCCAGCAGTGCGCCCATGTGGCCAAGAAGGCCAGTGGCATTCTCACTTGTATCAGAAATATTGTGGCCAGCAGAACTAGAATTAGAGCAGGGTTCGTCCCCCTTGTACTCTGCACTGGTGAGGCTGTACCTTGAATCCTCAGTTCAGTTTTGGGCCCCTCACTATGAGAAAGACTTCGAGTTGTTGGAGTATGTCAAGACAATGATAGTGGAGCTGGTGGAGGGTCTGGAGCACAAGTTCTGGAAGGTGTGCCTGAGGAAGCTGAGGTTGTTCAGCCTGTAGAAAAAGAGGCTTGAGGGGAATTTACTGCTCTTTAAAACTGCCTGAAAGGAGGTAGAGTGAGGGTCAGTCTCCTGTCACAAGTAACAAACAAGCAGGATGAGAGGAAATGGTCTCATGTTGTGCCAAGGAAGGTTTAGACTAGATATTAAAACAGGTTATTTGCAGAAAGGGCTGTCAAGCACTGGAACAGGGAGTGGTTGTATCCACATCCCTGGAGGTGTTTAAAAATTGTGTAGATGTGGCACTGGAGGACATGGTTTATTGGGGGACATATCAGTGTTACGTTAATGACTGTACTTGATGATCTTAGGTGACCTTTTCAAACAGAATGATTTTATCATTCTATGGTTCTATGATTCTAGGGGTAAACTGCAAATACCAAATATTTACCTTACATATATGATGTAGAACAATGATGTTAATAAAATAAATTTCTTTGTACAATTAATCCTAGAAATTTCATTCTAATTCAAAGAGACAAAGCCACAAGGATGTTCCTTATTATAACAATAGCAAATGTGCTGTTAATTACTTCAGAATCATATTACTTCATTTAGTCCTTCTATACGATGTAAAATTAGTCTAAATTTTTTGACCGTAAAATATTGTGATGGCATAACATAATTATAATAAATGAATGAATTTTAAAATGATAATAATTTGATATACATTATTTCAGATGAATTGTTGTAGTGTCTAAATGAGCTTCTTAGAAATCTCTAGAATTTTTGTTTCTCCTATAATGTACTTTTAATTATTTATTTAATTTCTTTAATTTCAAGTACAGAATCTCAAATGACTAGGAATGAAGACAGCAATAGACATATAAAATTCACTGTATTAATTAAAATCAAATTAATGGAAAATGACTGATGAATATGAAAAAATAAGAGACTGCTTTCAAAATGTACATGATAATTTCTGAAATATGGTGAATTTTATTTGACAATAGAGAAAAATATGCTTGGTTGTAATGGAGTGGTCTCTCAAAAACAGGAAATAACTTACGAAAACTGGGAGACTGTGGGGAAATGTGTCAGAAAAAAGAAAAGGAGCCAGATGTAAATACAAGCAATGATACCATTGCAAATTTTATCTGCCCAAGACTTCAGAGTAGGTCAATATTACTGTTTCAGTTTCATCAAGAGTGCACTTCTGAAGCAAATTTCCCAGTTGACACCAGTTACGTGTCTTCGTTGTGCTGTGGTTTACATAATGTTTTCTTACTATGTACTTCAGATTCCTTTAAAATTTAACTATTCTCAGAAATGCACTTTTGTAGGGCATCTGTGAACTTTACCATTACTGTGAATACACTACAAGCACTCCTAAGAAAGTGTTTGTGAATGCATATAATGTATAGGTTAGGTTTCTAATGTTCTTCTCTGTAGCTCCCCCAGTGAACCACACTATTTGCTAATGTAATCACTGCCTGAATTGTAAAACAATTTTGACAATGAATGAGGGAGACTACTTCAAACAAACATTTACTAAAGCATTTCATCAGTCTTTATAGATGCATTAATCTTCTATTGGATGGTTATCCCAGCAGGTTGTAATCACAGTGTCCAGTTGGAGGCCAGTCACTCGTGGCATTCCCCAGCGCTGGGTACTGGGCCCAGTATTCTTTAACTCATGCATCAATGACTTCGGTGAAGGAGCAGAGGCCTCCTCAGCAAGTTCACTGATGTCACAAAACTGGGATGAGTGGCTGATACCCCAGGGGGCTGTGCAGCCCTTCAGAAGGACCTGGGCAAGTTGGACGGATGGGCAGAGAAGAACTGTTTGAAATTCAACAAAGGTAAATACAGAGTCCTGCACCTGGGGAATAATCTCATGCAGCAGCACAGGCTGGGGGGCTGACCTGGACAGCAGCTCTGCAGAGAAGGACCTAGGGGTCCTGCTGGACAACAAGCTGTCCATGAGCCAGCGATGAGTACTTATGTCCAAGAAGGCCAGTGGTACCCTGGGGTACATTAGGAAGAACATTGTCAGCAGATCAAAGGGAGGTGACCCTGGCCCTCCACTTAGCCCTGCTGAAGCCACATCTGGAGCTCTTTGTCCAGTTCTGTGTTCCTCAGTACAAGAGAGACATGGAACTCCTGGAGCAGGTCCAGCAGAGAGCAACAAAGATGATTAAGGGACATTGAAGACAAATGAGATTTCAACAATGAGACCCAGGAGAACAAGCATGAGATGACAGTGTTGAAAATACATGCATGAGGTTATACTGGAGATTTGAGATCTGTTTGAGACCAAATGATCAGCTTCTGCTCATTATTGAGTACAGCTTTTTGACCCTGACAAAACCTCTTTCAAAAACAGCAAGTAATTTGTGTTAAAAATCTTAGAAAATATTCTGAATGAATACAAGAAAACAATCTCTGCTCAGACTTTTTCATGAAAGACCTCAAGGTAGTGGTGACCTCCTGCAGTCTCCACCCCACTCTTTTCAAAAAGTCTAATGTCACTGACCAAAGAATACGTAAGAGACTGGAAGGAGAGGAAGAGTGAGAGAAAGAAAGAGTGAAGAAAGAAAGGAACACAGAAGAAAGAAAATGTGTGCATCTCAATTCTATTACTTTCAAAGAAACTCTATTAATTGCATAATTTGGACTTAATTTAACCTATTGTGTCTGAATTGCTGCAACTTTGCAAGATCATCAGTCAATTCTTGGCTCCACATATAAAGCATGTTTCTTTAGCACACATAAAATGAACATGATATTTGGTCTTTTGCCTTGCTTTTGAGGCTTTGTTGAAATTTGGATGCATTTCAGTGTCCATCCTAAATTAGTCCTCAGGGTGGCATTTTAAGTTGATGATTCTGTTTGTCCTAAAAGAATTAAGATGAGCTGTCCTAAAGCTCTTCATATTCTTCCACAGTCATTTATATGACAAGATCAGGCTAAATTCTTGTGGTTTTGCTGATTTAAAATAGATAAGAAGACTCTCATTTGCAGTATCAAAACCACCTCCCTTTCTATATATAAATCTTAATATCCACATTATTTTGGTTCTTTTGCTACTAGCCCAGCAAAATAATAGGTTTATGATTAGCACGCAAATCACAGTAGTCTGGAAAATTTCAGAACTGTAAAAGATCTGGAATGAGAATACAGGATTAGGGAAGGATGCGCTGTTATTTGTCTGTGGCACTTTATAGCATTTACCTTAATGAGTGGTAAATTACATAAGCTGAAAGTATACCTTTTCAGTGATTTTTTTTGTGCTGATACTCTTACTACTCGATATGTCTTTAGAATGCTAAAGCACTGATTCTTCTGTAAGATGAGACAATGCCAAGGAGAAACAGTTTGAACCTTGATGTAATTTAACTGTTGCATTGGATCACAAATTTTATCATGGACCTCCTCCCCAATGTGCACAAAAAGATACAGATTTAAGGAAATGTTTTATTCCAAGGCATGAGTTATGGTTTTGTAAATATTAGAGGTGACAAATTAGGAGTGATATTGCAATGCAAAAATTAGTGGAACAGCTTCTTAATTTGAATAAATATATGTATGTATGTATTTCTTTTTTAAAAATAATGTTGTGATTTATGATTTTAAAGTAATTTTGATCTAGGGGATATTTATCAATTGTGAATGCAAACATCTAGACATTGCTAAAAGTCTATATTCTAATACAAACCAAATATCACTAAAGACTGGAAAACTGACACTTTGCTTCATTGTTGGATCAACCTGGATCAATCTGGACCACCTTCAGTAGTGATGATATTGGTTAATAAAAACTGCAATGGAGTGGAGATGTCTCTGAGACATGAGATTGTGTTCTCAGTTCTCTCATGTTTTGCCCCAGTATCTTTACCTGATCTTTCTCTCCCACAGTTGACTTCTCTTTAACTGAATTACATGGTACCATGAGATTGTTTTGATAGTAGTGGTGCCTGGCCAAGGAAAAGTATGACAAATCTTTAAAATGGCATTTTCTTATGGATATTTGGAGAAAAACAAATAGCAATCAAATCACCTAATACATTCCCAACAAGCACATGACCATGCTGGATGAGCCAGCACAAGAACGTAGATGCTCCATGTAGCTTCTGATCCTTTTCTAATTTTACCAGTTATTCTTTTCACATCTTCCTTTTTGGTTTTCTGCTCTTTGATAAGAAGCAAAACTGGGCAACATGATTCAGAAAATGCTACATCCTTGTGCTCATGCTGACTTTCTGAAGAGACTTTGAAAACAACTTATAAAACCTAGAATTACCCACCACATTATAAAGGCAAATCATTACTTTTTGTGCTTTGTGGTATTAAAAAGCTGTGGAAGCTGCAGATTCACAATACTGTTCTTGCAAAAAGTCCTATCCATAATCTCAGAATGGGAAAACTGTTTTAAACATAGAACTAAGCAAGAATTTGGTATATTTTCCATTAGTTTTCAGACAGTTTTTAACTCTTTAAAAACCGGGCTTCTGTGATTAAGAAAATTAATCCTACCAGTTCTTTCTGTAGTCATCATTTACTAATTTTTCTCTCCAGTTTCTGGAATGAGCAAAATTTGAGTTATTAAAATACCCCTGGGAATAACTACAGATATCTGATGAAAAACCTTGACTTTAAAATTTTTTCACCTCTATACCTGGAACACACGCTTCTGTTACTGTAGTATGAATTTATTTTTCAAGCTGGAATGTTAGGGTATTCCCTAATTGTCAGGCCTCAATTCTGCTCAAGAAGTTCTGTAAGTGGTTAGATTTGTGTCAGGTTCACTTTGGCTTGCAAATGGAAGTGTGGATTATTGCAGGCTAAATCATGGAGTCTAAGCTGTTCAAAATTTCCTTTGACTTCCTTGCTGAGGACAAAGCTCATTACAAATTTCATCATGAATAATTAAATCCTGATTCATCAGTATAATTTAACTGAAACATGTACTTGGTTTCTTTTAGAATTGAAAAGATTAATATTTCTTGCTGATAACTGAGGGAGTTTCTTTGTGTGTTTTCGCTTGAGTTGTTCTTTCCATTACAACTCTTCATTACAAGTTTTACTGTAGGAAAACAGTTATAGAAAGCAAAGTTTTGTTTGTATTTTATTTTAATTAAATAAATATAAATTTTTAAAGATTCCAAATATTCACTGGCCTTATTTATCTCAGTTCATACACCATTGATAGTGGGGTCCTCTTTGACAGCCTTTAATTAAGCAACTTAGCTCTTCCTCTCACTATCTTTGCATCTTTTTGGAGCAACAACTTTTCCTTCCCACCAACTTTCCTGAAGCTGGAAAAACAAATTATTTTTCCCCCTGCTGACATTGAATAGCACAAACTTCAGTGGATTTCTGATTATGTGATCAAGCTCAAGCAGTTTTCTTCCATTTTCAATATTTTAGGACCTGTTTCTGTATTGCACACGCACCTTCCCATTTAAGAATTCAAATCACTTATGTCCAATAGTATCTGATGGCTGGGTCCCACTATGCCTCCTGTGGTTCAGCACAAAATTGGTTTTTTGTCTTCAAAATAGAATGAGAGCATGAGCTCTTTCTTTTTAGTAGCCTAAATGCTAAAAAAAAGAGATTGCAGAGCTGGAGGAGATTTTATTTTGAGCTAGTATGTGTCAAAAAGAACTTTCATGGTCTACTGATTCAAGAAAATCAAAATGTCATCAAAGAGAAGTGATATTTCGGTGTATGCATCCCTTCACTTTATTTTAATGTATCTACCTCTGCATTTGACTCTGCATAAACTAAACATTAAAGTGTTTGGCCTTATGCAGAAAAACGAAATGTAGTTACATGAGAAAGACTGGAAAATGACAGAAGTTTTAAAAAATGAATGAGAAAATAAACGTGCAATTCTAATGGAAGTCTCTTTTACAAAGAAATGATAAATATTACTGGAACTAATTTTTCAATTGCACCGCTTCTGCTTATTAAGACAATATACTGCTGCTAAAAGATTTTCCCATATAATCAATGAGTTCATTTAAGTAGGTTCAAAATTCCAAACACTTAAGATGTGGAGTATAGCATTCAACTTTATATAATGTCTTTGTGCAAATAATATTAGTTAACTAGTCAGATTTTACAGATTTTCATATAATAAAAGAAGATGCTATTGTGTTCTTAATATTTCAATTCCTATGAATTTTACTTTCATTTACATACTGAAACTTTAGGTATAATAAAATTAAATTATATTTGTGGGGTGGCTGACTGCACTATTATAAACATTATAAACAGGAAGAGAAAGAGAAATACATGAAGTCAAATAATAATTTATTCTGAATGTCTTATTAGCAATTGAAAGTAAAAAAAAAGCAAAACAAAACCCAAACAGCAAACCAACCAACCAACCAACTGCAATTCTGTTAAATAGCTTGACTTTAAGAGCAATTAAGACACTCCTTTTGGATTCAGTGGAAGTTATATCTGATTAAGGTTGGATGCCCTATTAGTTTAACAGAATACTTTTATGAGCTTCACTTTTTTTTTTTTTCTGGCCTAGATCCTTAGTTAAGTACATAATAAGGATACAGGGACATAAAGGTAAACATGCAAGTTTGAAAATACTGACATTTCTTACATTTATTTAATTATTTTCTGTGGGTTTTGATCTATTAAATTATTCATGTCCTTAAGTGCTTTGAATATTTGATAAATTTAAGGAGCTTACCCCATCAAATTTTGCCATATAAAAAATGCTGAATTGAAGAAGTTGTCAGAATTTTGTCATATTCTAGTACATAAGATGTTATTCTATAATTTATTTTGTTTTCTATAACTTTCCGTGAGTTCTTCCTTGGGCATATCTGGAAGCTACAACTTGACTAAAGCTTCTTTCTCACTTTTCAATCTCATCTGGTCACTAGTCTATCTAGATAGCCTGTTTTGTGTGTGAGTGTTTCTCCAGCACTAGGTACAATTTGGTTGATTTATAGGGGGGAAAAAAGAATGAATATTTTAACTCTTGTCAATTATTTCGGGAATTCTAAAAGACCACAGCTTCATAAATTGTTTGGAGCATATTTCTATACATCTGCAAATGCACAGAGACACAACCCACTGCTAAGAAATTATGATCTTAGGAGCAGGTAGCATAATAAGCTGCATGTTCTGAAAATGTATTTGTCTATCAGTCTATCAACCTGAACTAAATATAAAAATAAAAAGCTCAACTGTAAATTTTAAATACATTTTACCTTTTTTTCTTACATGGAAGGCTTATAACAGCCATTTCCTCACTTAAGAACAGTAAGCGACCTTTATGAAAAACATGTTCACATTCTAGATTAAGTAATTGCATGTAAAAAGTAAAAGAAATAAATCTGAGATTTTTAGTGATTGAAAATATTATGTTGATTTCTTCCCAAAATTCAGTAGTTCTGTTTCTTTCAAAATTATACAGGAACAAGAGGAATTTAAAACTTCAAAATTATCCTACCCAATGTCTAGAAATAATGTATGCACCTTTTGAAAGATAACCATATTGGATGTCATATAGATTATTTATATTTAATCCAAAAAAAGTAAAATTATCTAGTTTTTTAAAATTATATGAAGATATTAATTTCATCAGAATTCTATTTCTTGCCCTTTATATGTATTCTTAGCTATATTTATATACATAAAGGATAAAAATATTTTAAAATATTAAGGTAAAATTAAAACATTGTTTAGGCAGAGACACTTTAAGACACTTGACCCAAATCCAATTAATAAGTCAATGAAAATCGAAGAAAATAGAGGTAACTATTTGCTGTGTCTGGACCACAGTAACTAAAGATACAATAAACATTCAAAAGCAAGGAAAAAAAAAAGCCAAATCGCTCCATTTCTTTTTTAAAACTTTTTTTATATTATATATGTAGTAGTAGATTGGATATGGATCAGGAGTCATTAATTAATCCCTTTGGGAATATTCCCATCTAGGCTGTCTGATAGAAGGGAATTTGTTTTGTAATATTTCACATTTCTAGGCATCTGAGTTTATAGCACAGAAAAGATTAGAATAATTTCTATCTGCTAACCAACATGTACTTGTAGGGTATTAATTTGTTCATTGGGAATGAAATTGTTTTCCCTGTGTTGCATGACAGTCCTATCTACTTGTGCAGAATGTATCCTAAACAATGACAGTGTGGACAATTTTTTCTCCTGTATTCAATCATTGTTTTCAGAATAAGGTTGAAGCTTATCTTCCACTGAGGATGTGTGTTTGGAACCAGTGCACGTCTTCTGCAGAGCTATCACTTTCCAGCTCACCTTGAAATGATTGTGAGAATTGAGTTGGCAGTAAAGCAACTTCAGCAGTTTTGGTAGTGGCATAAGGGTAAGGGTCCTGCTAGACAAGCCTGCTAAATAAAAGGTGGTGAATTGATTCCTGTTTCTTAATCAAGCAGCTTTATACCACATTGCTTAGGGCCAAATCAGTTTTAAATTTTTTTTTTGAAATAAGCCACTTCATATGTTCCAAAATGGGGTCAGAGAGAAAGCTAATAAATAAGTAGGATAAGCAACTAGGGTTTTTGCTTACAATGATTTTCTTTTTTTTTTTTTCTACTCTCTTAGACATGAGGAGTTTTAAAGGCATTCATTTGTAACAGAAGTGTGCAGACAGTGACAGTAATTTTTACAAAAAAAGCCAAAAAACCTCCTCAAAACCAAAAAAAACCCCAACCTACCAACAAAAACACATACAAAACCCCCATCTCCAAACACGAACCAAACAGAAAAGAGAGTGCACACTGAAATAGGATTCCTTATTGTCATGGTAACCTTCAGTGGGGAATGATATTCCCAAGCTCTCGGAGGAGGGTGTGTGGCATCTCGGGATGAGGGCAGAAAACATGCTGTGTGAGAAAGCAGCAAGGTCCTCTAGGTCCTCTAAAGCATAAAGGCTTTTTTTTTCCTTTTATATTGTGTAATTAAATAGCCCTCTCCTCTTAGTATTTTCTTACTAAATAATAGCACAGTCTTTGTTTTTTTTCTTTTTTTAAAAAACTTTTTTGTATTATATGCCTGTGAGCCTATGTACACAGAAGTAGAGGCCCACTAGTAGAAATGTAAAGATATTTGCTTACCTTCAGTTATTAAGGGATGGTAATGGTTTCCAAAGAAAACTAAGCACAAAAAGCCTCATTGAACACCAGATGGCATAAATGAAGGCAGACATTCTTTAAAGTTTTAACATCACTTGACAAACTTCAAACATTATTGAAAGAGCTAGTGGGAGACATCATATAACATTGAATATTTTCATCACCACAAAAATAAAATAAGAAAATAAACATCTGGACAGATAAATTGACAAAGAATGGACTTATAAATAGATGACCCTATATCAGAAGTATATTATTTTTATTGAGCCTAACTTATTCATAACAAACTAGACTGAGGCAGTTCTGACACCATATTAAGTTGGAAAGAATGTGAACTGGAAGTCGACCACTCATGTTAAATTTGAGGTTGCATACAAAAGCAGGTTCTTACTTCTTCCATAAAGAAGTTATAGAATCCAGTAGTTTATAAAGAAATACTATTGAGGTAAAAGAGTGAGTAGAAGAAACCAGAAAAAAAGGTTCCTAACCTAACATTATCAAGGAACAAGACCAAGAGACAGAACAATTCTCAGAATAGCACTGGGCTGCAGTGGCGTGAAAGAGTTTATAAACACTTGTGCAGTTTATTTTCACTACATGCACTATAATTTAAATTGGCATATTTTGTATTTACCAACACAGAAGTCAAAATATAGGTGACAGAGAGTGTTATTCAAATAGGTCTCTAAAGTGGTACTGGGAAATTACAATATCCATTCAATTTCACTGTTGAGATCCATTTTAGGATCAGCTGTGGAGTGGATGAAAATATTTCCCTTAATCAGCTGACCTGATTGCCATGTGGCAGGATTCTTTGGTGTGCAAAATATATAAAACCTTTTTTCCAATGGAAGACTTCTGTTCAAATAAAAATTTGCTAATTTTTATCTAATACACTTATATTTCATATGAGTTTTAATTAAGAGTTTAGGTGGTTATATTTTACTTTAATTATTGTCACCTACTGAAATTATTTTTTGGAAATCAATATTAATCCTAAATTCTCCTCAATCCTGAATATCATTAAAATCAGGCTTAACTTAGTGTTGTTTAAAAAATGCTTTTCTGTCTCAAGTTTTAACCATGCCTGTCTAGTTCCACTTAAATAGATTTCTTTCCCCAATGACAACATTAAGTAGTTTAATTCTTACTGGTCTGCACAAATGTATCACAAACAATAATGGGAGGCAATGAATGGTGAACAAAACTGGTTCTCCTGTTTATTCTTAAAAATTCAGGCTCCATATCAACCTTTTGAAATCCCTTTGTGGTTTGTGTTGGGTATGGGATTTAATGTAGACTCTTTCCTCCCTGTGCAACTAACGCATATTTATTCTATAAATATTTGTAAAGAGAACTTTGCATAAAAAGTAATTTGGTTCTGTAAGTTAAATTGAGAATTACAGACACTGTTAGCCAGGAAATAATTTTCCAACATCTTAGGAAGATGCTTAGCCTCCTAGGCTGTTTTCTGTTTGCTGTATGGTATTTCCAGCAGACATCTAGTAAGTTGAAGTCACCTATAAGAAGAAGGGCTAGTGATTGTGAGACTACTCCCAGCTGCCTACAGAACATGCATTGTCCTTAAATTATGTAGAAAATGAACAGCATAATGACATAAAATAGGAGCAAACAAAAACATGAATTTTCTTCTTTCTTTAAAACTTTTTGTTTTATCAGCATCAAGCAGATACCTAGTCTTGACAATTCTCTACCCCATTAGTAGATGGAAATTCAAAGTGCTATGGTAAAAGGGAGAAAATAAAATAACTAACTATAAATAAATCTACATCAGTATATATGATATTGAATACCCTTTAAAAGGTATGTACTGAGTTAGTGTGGCAGGGTTTTGGCAGTGTGAACTGGGGGCCACCTGAAAGCTCTTTGTAAACTATGGAGTGGGAGCGGCTCACATTGGAAAAGTTCATAGAGGACTGTCTCCTGTGGGAGTGAACCCGTGCTGGAGCAGAGAAAGTAATCCTCACACAGACGAGGAAGCAGCAGCAGAGCAGAAGAGACAATGGGTGATGAGCTGACCACAATCCTCATGTCCTATCTCCCCTGCTCTGCTGGGAGTAAGGACATAGAGAAGTGAGAATAAAGTTATGGTCAGGAAGAAGGGAGCTGTGCGGCTAAGATGTTAAAAAGATTTGGTTTCATTTCTCATTTTAATACTCTGATTCGATTGCTAATGAAATCAATTAATTTTCCCTAGTCTATTATCTCTTTGAGAGTATGAGGAATGATGAGTGACCTCTTCCTGTCTCTGTCTTGAGCCATCAACCTTTTTTTTATATTATCTCTGTCTGACTGAGGAGGGGGAGAGATAGAGTGTCTTTGCTGGGCACACGGCATCAGCCAGGGTTATACCACCACATTCTAACCCATGACAGGATCCTGAATTTCTGCATGTAACAGGAATTAACTGAAGTGTTAATTTTTAATGAGTATTTGGATATTCATAGAAATAGAATTAATTTTTTCTGAAATTATTTATTATATGAATTTTAGAAGTTATAGAAATGAAGAAATAGGTATTGGTAATTGGGAAATATGATAGATTTTTTTTTCAAGATTAAATTTAAATTTAAATTTAAATCAATGCATAAGCTAGTTCTTTCCTTATACTCCCATAATATTTCAAACACCAATATCATTTTGCAAACATTTAAGTGGGAAGTGCAATATTCTTAATAGTGAGACTTCAGTTTTATAGTCTCTCCTGTCATTATCTGTGATGAAAGTGACTTCTATAAAGAGGTCATCACTTTCCACTGTCTCTTTCCTCAATTTTCAGCCGTTGAATTCATTTTTTTTTTTTTCATATGTGAAGCCTGGAATAATATCCTTTTAGCAGCATCTTCTGATCATGTTCCAGGAATGAATAAAGCAGCAAGTTGTAGTTAAAAAATAGCGAGAAAATTGGATAAAAATGGATGACCATTTTAATAATAGGGGTTCAGATTCCTTTTCGTAATTCACAATAGAATGCAACTTGATGGTCTTTCTTTGGCAACTTACACTACAATATGACAAATTATTAATATGACAAATACAAATGAAAATATAAAAGTAATGGTATTTTATGAGATCTCTGATATTTGGGAATTTGTGATAGTTATGATACAAAATTGAAGGAAACTGCTCAGGAATCTTTCATCAAGTAAAAAACCATAATTTTTGGAATTCTAACTTAATTTGCCTCTGTCTCTATTTACATATACACATACATATGCGTGTAACTGTATCGAAGTCAAGATTAGAACTGAATGCCTTTTGTTTTTAACTACTGAATTAGTGATTCAAAATAGGATAACTTCACAAAAGATAGACAATGTATGTTAAGGAGCTGCCAATTCCCAGCGTAATTCAGAACCCAGAGTTTTTTCTTCCTAGTCTACTTACATCAAATCCAGTCCACTCTAGCACCAAGGAGGAAGTGGCTGTTGATCAGTTCTTTTCCTAGTCTGACAAGTAGCAAATTGGAGCCCACACTGCAGAGGCAGATACTCAAACATGTGCACATGCACACGTACAGAGAACATCAGCTTGGCTCATCACAGAGCACTGGGTTAACAGCCCCCAAATAATGACCAATTGCTCTCATGTAAATATGAACACAGCAGCACAGGGATGTTCATCTTTCCAGAGGATTAGGACTATGGGTCACTGGTGGATGCACAGGTCCTGTCACCCCAAACTATCTAAATTTAGCAGCTGATGACAGACAAAGATCCATGAAATATCTGGATGACATTGTTTAAGTCTGCTTAATGTCCATGCCCAGATCACAGATCATTTATAAAGTCATGAGATCAAGGCTTTTTTTTTTCCAGATGTGGGTCTCCTGTTCATTGTCTGGTCATTTGTTAGCAAATTACACATACATACAGCAGCTGGCTGTATCAGTCAGTATTTCCAGCTGCCAGCACCTAAAACTCTCTTCACACATGCATATGATGACTGAGATTACACAAAACCCTGGTTTGCAACATGATTTAAGAAAATAGGACAGATTGCAGTGATCAGGGGCAGGGTTCAAACAGAAAAGTGTGCTTGCTTGCAGTTCACCAGCCATTTTTACTCTCTCTACCCTCTGTTTTCCCATGCTTGTTCTTTGCCCATACACCTTGATCCTTCCCCCTTTCCTACCCTTGCTACCTCTCAATAAACAATGTGTCAAAACCTAAATTTTTTTCACTGGTCTCAGTTTTCCTATATTTATTTCTGACATCCATACCCAGATTTGCTGTTTCCAATACTGTTACCAAGGCAATTTCGGTCTTCCATCATATCACCAATTGGATTACACGAGACTCTCGTCCCCAAAAGCTGTGTGCCTCCCTGTCTTGGTTCTGGCTGGGATGGAGCTCATTTTGCTTTATCAGCCCTCACAGTGCTGTGCTTTGCATCAGTAACACCCCAGTGCTCCGGATCCTGCTGGGTAGGACTGACACAGCATCAGCTCTCTCCCCAGCAGTCCTCCCCACCAAGGGGCTGGGGTGGGCAAGATCCTGAGAGGGGACACAACCAGGCTAGTTGACTCAAATTTGCCAAAGGGATTTTCCATACCATGTGATGTCAGCTCAGATATAAAAGCTAAAGATGAGAAGGGGCAGCTTGTTATTTACAGTGTTTGTCTTCCTGAGCAGCCACTACACATGCTGAAACCCTGCTTCCTGGGAAGTGCCTGGATGTCTCTTGCTGATGGGAAGCAGAGATTTTTTTTTTTGTTTTCTATTCATACAGGCACACACTTTTGCTTTTACTTTAGTAGACTGCTTTATCAAAACCCACAAATCCTTTTCCATCTTATTTTTTCTCCCCCTGTCCAGCTGGGAAGGGGGAGTGGTAGAGCTGAATTTCCATCCTGAATGTTTCACAAGGACAGAATTTGTCAAATTTTGTGTGTTTAGAAGCTTCTTGATATAGTTGTGCAATATGTCCAGTACTTGGCTTTTTTTTCTCTCTAAAATCATATTCAAAAAGAAGAATATTTCAATTAAAATATAATTATATTGTGATTCCAGACAGGTTACCTGGTGATTTTCAGTAATCATTCATTAGTAATTTTTTTTTCCTGCTCCATAATTTATAATACAGCCAGGGAATTAGAATCAATTATGCTAACCTTTCTTAGCTGAACATTATGCAACCAGTCAAAGCTAATCACAGAAGCTTCACTTGAGGTAATGTAGTGTTAATAGATTCCTTTCATTCCTTCAAGTCTACACATCTCTTACTGAACTATGACAATAAATACAAAAAAATCAAAAATTCCACAATAGCATGATAAATGACAAAAAAAACACAGCTGTAGTGGGATAAAATTATATTTTTTTTTCCTATTGTGATGAAAATTAATGAAATTTAGTCATCATCAGCAAAGAATACACTTTTTTGTGTGTTGGTAGTGGTATTTGGTTTGTGGTTTTTTGTCAATGTTGTTGGAGCTTTTTTATTATTTGAAGTGTTCCTCTTAAATGCAAATACAAACAAAAGAAAAGGAAAGAAACATTATAAGACTGTCTTCTCTATATGCAGGCTGGAAGTAGCATGTACATGAAACACTTTTTTTCATTTCTGTACACTAATGGGATGGTTTCACAAACAAGAGTTTATCAATGATAGCTTTTATGCATTACTGTAATAAATTGCCTTTGGAAATATATTTTAAGAGAAAACAGAAGTGTATCTAAGAAAAAACCAAGAACCAATAAAAAGTTTATATACTAAAAATAGAAGAACAGAAATAAAATATTTCTATGTTTTCCATCAAGCATTTGAACCACAAAATTCATCATCCACAGATCATTAATTTAAAAAGAGATTATTGAACTATATGTCAATCAATCTTACTTTTCAAATGGTATTTTTGTTAGATTAAATTCATTCTGGTTAGCTGAGACTTTATGGTGTCTTAATGAAATTAACACAAACTGAATTTTGAGAATCATAAACAGGTAACCCAGTGCAGAGATTCAAAACAAAACTGAGTTAATTAGAAACCCTGTAACTTTAGATGTCTTAAGGGGTGATGTATAAAAGTCACCCACAAAACAAACCCCCAACTTTTCTTCCCCTGTGTTTGAACAGTTTTTGTTTTATAGTTTCAAAAACACTTTCAACAGTCATGATGAACCTCACAGGAAAATTGCCAACACTATTAAACCCTTAGTTATAGTATTTCTGACTAAGACAAAAAACCTCTCTAAATTTAGTTTAAAAAAAATGATTTTAAAATACTTCTTCCAACATAGTTAAATGCATTACATATGTTACATATTTAATTAATTTGATTCCTAAGTTACCAGTGGATCAATACTACGTCTGTATTCACATTTTGTGCCATGGTGAGATAAGCTGGCTTACTGAACCTCTTCTTCCCAGAGACAAGAAAATCATTATTACATTTTAGTAGCCAAACAGAAACATGACCTGAGAGTTTAACACCTTATATATGGATAGCATGAACTATGCTGTTTTTATGTGGCAAAGTTGCCTCTGCTTGCCAGAGACAATCAACGATGTTGTAAGCTCTTCAGTCATAACATATTTAAGAAAACCTAAAAAACACTGTGCAGCAGGTGTGAGAGAGGAGAGATGTGAGAGGAACTATCATAGTCAAGACAGCCATGCACACAGAGTGCTCCAAGAAAAACTTCAGAGGGCTTCAAGTATCAGCAGCATGTTATCTAGATGTCTTTCGTATCTTTTTCTATGTAGCAGTCCTATGGGCAGCTCCACACAGCTCTGGCTCTTTCTCTCCTTCTTCTCTCTTCTGTCTGCAGTCCCAGCTCACTGCTTCCTGTCCCTGGCACAGCCACCTAACCCTGTCTGTCCCTCACGCAACCTCCTGTCCCTTCCTCCTCACAGCACAGCCCGCAGACTCCAATTGAGTCTCTACTAACTAACTCAGTCTTTTATCACACCCAGCTGTGAGGGCACGGCTGTTCCCACTCTTTGGTAATTAACACAGCTGCAATATATTGGAGGCAGGATTGCCTTTAGCACTATCTCTGTCTGTCTTACCACAAGGAATAGCTCTGCAGACGCCAAGATCAGCTAAGAAGGAGGGGGAGGGGGCGCTCAGGGCACGGAAGCAGAGGTTCCCAAAAGAGTGCTGAGAAGAAAATGGCAAAGCAGGTTGTGCCCCTGCCACAGCTGGAGGACCACAGTGGAGCACCAATCCATCCTGCAGCCCGCCAAGGATCCCCACACTAGAGCGGGATCCTGGCAGGACCTGCAGCTTATGGAGAGGAGCACATGCTGGAGTCAGTTTTCTGTCTGGAACTGTGGCCTCACACTATGAGGCACCCACACTGGAGAAGACTGCTCCTGAAGGACTGCATTCTTTGTCAAGGACCCTGTGCTGGAGCATGACAAGACTGTGAGAAGAAACCAGAAGCAGAGAAAAAGTGTGAACAAAATAACCACAACTTTATCCAACCCTATATCCCACCCTATTTTTAACTAGCAATTAATTAATTCATTTTACTTGAGTTTTCTCTATGATAATGAGAAATAGGTCAGCATTTCCCTGTCCTTATCATCACCCGTGAGCTTTTCCCTCTTAGTTTCTCCCTGCCTTCTTAAAGATGGGGAGAAAGAGACTAACTGGGGGAAATGGGAGGGTCTGAATGCCAGCAAAGGTTAACCACCATAATGGAATTCATTTTGTGTGGTAATATGTCTGTACTGTGTACCATGGAATTATTTTCTCCAAAATCATGCTTTAGTTGATTTCAGTTGTGAACTGAGACAGTCATCTTGTTAACAAACACTGTGCCTAGACTTTTTAGATTTACTCTCAGACTAATGACAACAATTACTTTGTGAATGTAATGATTAATTATTAAGGCTTATGGATTTATAGACAATTGAAACATTTAATACGTTGAACTATTTAATAGTGTTCTAAAAATATAAATACTTTTCTATTACTTTACAAACATTCACAGTCTTCTGTGGTGACGCAGCGGTGAAATTAAAATTATTGACTACACATCTTGAATTATCGCTGCATTACAATACCCATAACACAGGCATCATTCTCATTAAACAAAACAAACTCAAAATTCGGTTAAAGATGGAGTTATTTCAAAAAGATGGAGTTATTTCAGGCTGCAGTTTGAAATTTAAAACACAACACCCCCACGCTTTTATTAACTAAATTTGAATTTACAGATATTTAGAATTTGTGTAACTATGTTGAGTAGTAAATATTTAATTAACTGTAAAGAGTTAAAAATTTTCATAGTAGCATAGTTTTATTATTGAATGCATGATAAACAAGTTTTCAGACAGTGAAGTATGTGGCAACCATGATTACATTTACTAAAATGAATAAAATTATTACTATTTCAAATGAGATTTTGTAGTTAAATGGTTAATGTAAGCAAAATTTAACTACACAAATTAATCTTTAATAAGCTGAGTAGAGAATTCAAAACATGCTGTAGAACATTTTATTTGCTTCCTGTCTCTGTGGGTTGAGGGGTTCTTGACTGATATGTGGCATGAGAGGTCTCTCATAAGAGGCTTTTAAGTGTTCATAACTTCAATATGCCTGCATTTCACATGGTATATTTACTTAGTATGCATCAATTTTTTTTACAGTATTATTCTCCTCTGATAACATGAACTTCTAGGTGGTTCAGTCAATCTGGTTTTGGGTAGTCTTTCCAAAGATAATCCTGAGGAAGAGGGTGATTCTGCTGCCTGCCATTACAGAAGCACTGGGGCATGGGCATGCTTCTCTATCCAATCTAAAGAAATCTGCTGTGGATATTTCTTCCTCATTACACTTCCATTTTCAAATGTGTGGCGAGTTGCAGCTAGTTGAAAAAGGGCTGTCTCATTATGCATTTCAAACTGGAAGCAATTGCTTTGATCAACAAATCTCCAAAGCTCTCTGTGTGATTTTGGCCTTCACTTATTGTGTCACAACAGCATATAGAAAATGATACATGGCGTTTATAAGCTAACTCTGAAATCTATGTGAGAAATCTGGATTTTACCACCCTGTTTTGTCATCTGTAATGTTTAATCTTAATTATGTACTTCAAACGTTATAACAGCTTGTTTCAAAGATTCCTTGGGCATATGTCTAAACAAAAGTTTGACAACTTTTGCTGGAAAAGCACCTGATAAAAGAGTGATATAATAATACTAATAAAAATAATGCTCTGAATTTACATGCTGCTTTGCATTTCAGTAGCAGTGTGGGGACATTATCTAATTAAATTTCCTAATGCAGCTTTTGAAAAAAAAATAGTGTTCTCTTTTTACATAACACATCCAAGGTTATGAGCAATTTATCACAGATGCACCTACAGAAAGCTTTATTTTATAGTGTGGACTTCTCTTTTTAGAAAAAAATGGAAATCATATAACCCCTGTCCTCACTTGAATCCATATTTAATACAATTTCCAGAAATGACATTTCAGTTCTGTACATGCCTCTTAAAAATTTTGAATTTCCCTATGAATTTGTGGGGATCACAAATTCTGAGTTCATAATGTGTGCAAGTGGACTTCATGAATGAAGGTTAAAAGCTTCCTTTCTAAAATGTATGTTTTCTCTAGCCAGGTGAAATGAAATCCATGGCAAGAAGTATTTAAGTCTTTTTGACATTATGTTGACATATTTAAGAGTGTGGAAGTCTCTGATTAGACTCCATAGAAAATAGTACCTCTGAGGTACTGGGAAATTTACACTGTTAAAAATCCTCTTTTGGTTTTGGGACTAACTTAGACTTTTCTGTTGTGTGCTTGTTTGGCTGACAGATGGAGAAAGAGTCTTTTTGAAAGTCCATAGTGATAGAACAAGGGCAATGGTTTTAAACCGAGAGTAGGTTCAGACTGGACATAAGGAAGTTCTGTTACTGTGAGGGTGGTGAGTCACTGGAACAGGTTGCCCAGAGAAATTGTGGGTGCCCTATCCGTGGAAGTGCTCAAGGCCAGTTTGGATGTGGCTGTGAACAATCTGGTCAAGTAGGAGGTGTCCCTGCCCATGGTCAGGAGGTTGTACTAGGTGATTGTTAAACATCACTTCCAACACAATTTTCTGATTCCGTGAGTCTACTTCTAGCTAATAAATATTTGACTTCTAAAATATCTTATTGGTTTACTTAATTGTTAGGTTTAACCCAAAATGACAACTAAGTCGCACACAACAAGGTAGGAAGGAGAATTGGAAAGAAAAGATAAACCTTGTGGATTGAGATAAGAACAGCTTAAAAACTGAACAAAAAATAGTTATAATAATAATAATTATAATTATGATATAATTACTAATAAAATATCATTGATACTGAATATTTTATGAATAGTAATAATAATAATAGTCATGATAAGGAGATGGGGAGATAGTAACAAAACCCAAAAGAAATTAGTGATGAACAATACCATTGCTCACAATCCACTGACCAATACCCAGCTCATTTCCAAAACATGATGGGCCTCCTTCAAGGTAACTCCCACAGTTTCTATATTGGGCATGATGTTCCATAGTACAGAATATACATTTTACCAATTTGCGTTGTCTGTCCTTGCCATGCTCCCTCCCAGCTTTTTGTGTAAGTCCTCACTAGCAGAGACACTGAAAAATCCTTGACTCAGGGCAAGCAGTGCTTAGCAACAACCAAAACATCAGGGTTTTATCAAAATTCTTCTCATAATAAAGCCAAGAAACACAGCATTGTACCAGCTACTAAGAAGAAAATGAACCCTGTCCTAGATGAAGCCAGGACTTTAATAAAGTGAAATGTCTCCCTCCTTGTGTGAGCTACTAAATAACACAGAGCCAATATATGACTGCATAAATATTTATAGAAATAGGGGTATGTAAGTAAGCTTTTTGCCTTAGGTGGTCCCTGTGGCAGACAGCGCCAGTATCCAATTTAAGTGAATGTGGTATTAATATACACTGTCTATCTGTGGTAGCTCCAGGCATTGACAATAACACTCATCAAGATGTAGTAGCATCTGGTTCCTGTTATTGGGATATGCATTACAAGACACTAATTTAGTTAGTCATTTCTTAATTAGAATTACTTGAATTTTTTTCTGAAATTTACAGAATTATGCCATAATTGTTGAAGAGATACTTTGTTATTTCTTTTATCCAATGAATCCTGTAAGTTATATAACTATTTTTTCAAGTTTACCTCCTAACTACTGCAAGCAAGTGCTTCATATTATCAGTATAATGGCTGAGAGGATGCTCTCCATCCATGGATGGAATACCATAAATCACATGTTGGTGCTCATACATTTTTGTGAACTCTGGATATCTGACGTTTGAAAAGATGGAAAATCAAGGCTTTTCTTCTTTGATAGTGATTTAGCCTGCTTTTTAAGCTTATCCCTGTGTCTTATTGTTCCTTTTTCCTATGTATCTTGATTATGAAACACAAATTTAGAGATAGAGGTATGTCAACTGAGACTCCTACTCTTGCAAAAAATAGAATTCCTGTCCAACCCCAGTGTTTGGCACTTGGTTTAACTTATTCTGGTCTGTCCAGTCACTGATCCAAGGCCCATGGTACACAGACACTCACTCTAGTTCTAGATGAAGCACCATGAGCACCTTGTGACTGAAGGTCCCCAACCAGTTACTGCACTCAGTACACACTACACACACACACACACACACACACAGAGAGAGAGAGAGAGAATGGAGTTTCCCCTCACTCAGGCTAGGAGTCAGAGAAACAGAACTGCACAGCCACTGACAAAAAAGAGCAGGAAAAACATGTGTACTGGTTGTTTGTGACAAGCCCCTCTCATTACCTTATTCCTCCATTTTCCCATCTTTGTTCCTCTCCAAATTACTTAAATTATTTCCTTTTCCCACTTTTGTTTCCTTCCCTAAGAATCCCACAAGAAGTCCCTGGCATTTCAGTCTTTATTTGGTCCTCCTTTGCATTCCATATCCACAGACAGCACCCCCTCTCCCCCAGCCGGTTTTACAGGAGCTTTAATGTGGAATTTTCTTGATGGGTTTCACATTTGGATTGAATTGTCTGAGACAGCCCTGGGAAGAGACAGTATGTGGTGTTCAGCCAGTATATGACGTTCCTTCCTCTTAAATTTTAATTTGAAGTTCTCCCTGATACTGCACCCCTATCTTCCTCTGGACTTGTGAGGCTGGTGGCTCTCCTGTGCTGGGCCTATCCTAGCCAGGGCAAGATATTGTTTGGTCTTCCCCATCTGCCATTGTCTCTTTGGATTCATGTGTTGGTGTGCAGACAAGCTTTTATCATATAACCTAAAAATGTAAACATATGCAAATGAGCTAATGGATAGCTAATGGGAATCTAGTCTTTATGGTCAGTGAAGACAGCAGAGCTACTGAGCTTACCAGCTGAACTGTCAGCTAACTAAACCTCCTTAATCTTATTTACTCTGAGCAAAGGCTTGACCCATTTCCTTAAAATCTGAATTTAGTTGTTTCTGAGAGAGCATAGGATATCAGTCATTCACAAATGTGACATGGGACTTCTGGGACACCTGTGCTCTTCAAAAGCAGCAGCTGTCAGGTAGGCAGGGTACTTTTAGATTTTCAAGTGAAATTTTAACTGGTTCATATAATGAAAATAGTGCTATTATTTTAATTTCTATTACATTGGTAACACTTCTAATAGAAAACTGAAAAAAATCTTGATTTTCTTTTGTATTTTTTTTTGTTGGTAGTTGCTAAAAATAGGTTTCTCTGAAGAATTACATTGGTAGACAAGTGTAGTGAATCAGAAGTGCATTAAACTAGGGCAATGAAGCACAAGGATGGCTTTCTTCAAATAAGCTTCCAAATGTAATTTAGATTTTGTTAGCTAGTAAATACGTTCTGGCAGAACTGATACAGCTGAACCAATATCTAACATCAGTTCACTGAAGTGTAGCTATCCTCCAGGGTTCCAAATGTCAACATAGCAAAGCATTTTATGAGCAGAACGAAGTGAACGGAATTCATCTATATTCTGGACAGTTGTATCAGGCATGACAGTTTTGTCTACCTGAATCCTTAATAGGTGTGTTCCCTTCACATCTGCACATCATGGTACTTTTCCAAGGTAAGAAGCTGGGGACCTATTTCAATTTGCACACACTGTCCTTGTAATTGTTAATCACCAGCACAGTTTCCAAGTAGCTGGACTCCTCTTCTTAGCATTCTATTTCCTAGTGCTTGCACTGCTACATATTTACCAGAACACAAGAAGTCAAAAGGATGTTAGGACAAAATGTTAAAATGTAAAAAAATGCTTTTAATGAAAATATCTGCAAAAAATGATCCAAATGTTTTGCTCACAGTTTGGTCTTTTTGATCAACAGAAGTTTAATATTTCACCTTCTTGTAGGGACACAGTCCATCACTCTTTCTTAAAGAGAAGGCATGAAAACATTTAAATATAATAAAGAAAAACCTTTATTCTAAAATTCTAAAACCAAATATTTTTCCACTAACTAAGTACTCCTTTTTTATTATAAGAAAAAATTAAGTTAAACTGCCCATCTTAGATCTTATCTAAATGATAAATGAACCAAAAAATTCGGTACTGGATCCTTGCCATAATAAAGCAAATTTCTAGCATATTGAATTAGAGGTCTTTTCATGGGAGAAAAGACAAAGAAAATTAAAAGAAAATTTTTACCAAAAATATGTTGAACTATGAGTAACAGGCACACTTGCAAAGAATGTTTGGGGTTTTTTCCCTGCAGAATAGTAAATAAGTCAAGTAATATGGACATTTTATTTCCTATAACAGACTTTATATATAAAGAAAAGGGTCAAAGAACTTAATATATTCTATTTAAATCAATTAAAAGAAATTTTGAGTATCTTGGAAAGAACAAGAATCAAAACCACAGAGAAACAGAACAAACTACCAAACAGTCTGCTCTCATAACTTGAACTTTCTTTGAGATTTCCCTCAATGCAGAGCAAGGATAGGAGAAAGGGATGGGAGAACTGAATGGAGGGAAAAAAGAAATAAGCAAAATAAAGGTTTAATAATACCTATTTTCTCACAGAAGAGGTCCTTGATTACTCTAATCATCATTAGTAAGGACCAAGATTCAGTTGTTTATTCATCTAAACAGAGACATCTGTTAGCAGATACTGACATGAAATTAGATAAATGAGGGCTTTTTTAGCCAAAATCTGCATTTCCTTCCCTTCCTTCCCTTCCTTCCCTTCCTTCCCTTCCTTCCCTTCCCTTCTTCCTTCCCCTTCCTCCTTCCATTCCTCTTGACCCTCTGCTCATTCATTTTCTATTTCCCTGTCACTGGCCATCCACTGATACCCAAGTCTTCAGCCACAATGCCGAGAGGCTCAGCTCTGTCTTACGAGAGCAAGAGAGTGAGTTAAAAGTGGGTTTGATTTTGTGTAGTGTTACTTGGCTGTGGCCAGGCTCTGCCTCTGCCATCAACTGCCTGGACAAATGCCTGCAATTGGTGAGCATTTCCTTCACTTCACTTTGGATTGGTTTGCATGGCTCACTATATGAATTGGAAGAGAGTAGGGAGTGTAGTGAAAATGTTTATTGCCTGAGGGAGAAAAATAATTGGGACTTGTACTGGCTGGGTGCCTTGGCACATCAACAGCAGTGACCATAGTTAAGAGAATGTTTGGCAAGGTTTTTACTGTTAGGTTTTTGAAATACATGAAAAAGCCTCCCTGGCTGATGAGCCAAAAGCACTATAAGCTATGAACATGAAAAAAACCCCAAACCAACAAACAGATTTTCCATAAAATAATACAAGAAAAAGAATCAATTTAGGCTATTGTATTTCAAGCTAAAGGATTCTTTTACTCTTAAATTAATTTTGCACAGAAAAAATTCTTTGAGAAAAAATTCTAATGTTTCCACAGAGATAGGTTACATATATACATTCTTTTGTAGATAGCTGTCACTTTATTTTCACTTCATTGATGTCTTTAAATATAAATAAAATACCTACATTTACATAAATTTATACATTTAGATGCCTTTAGACATTACTCTTTCTCTTTCCTCCTGTAGATGAGAAAGTCTTGATGGATCATATTATGCTACCATATGAGACCCATGATTCAGTACTGCAGAGTAAAAAGAGTAGAAAAATTAGCATCACCACTACCAGAATCACAAATATTTTTTGCCATGCCATACTGAATTCTCTCAAAGTCTTTCCCCAAGTATGCTTTTTCTGTGTTCATATCCTTTCACTTACCAGGACCACCACAGTCTTTGCTTCAATGGCATGAATGAAGTAGAAATAAGCTTTTCTTCCCTGTCTCTAGTGTCATTCCCTCTCCAAAACCTCAGGAAGAAACACTGTCACATATTCAGTCAGTAGTAGTCTGCTGAGTTGTAGGTAATTTTACTGAACTCATACAGTGAAGTCCTTCAACTCCAGAAACTCAGGAGAAACCTTCACTGAAACATCACTGACACCACAGCCATTTGGTCATATAAAATTCCTTTGTATGACATTGCTGTCATTATTAATACAATATTGTCCACATGAAGATTGTGAAGAAAGTACTATGATGTGTTTAAACTATGCCCTTACAGGTAGCTAAAAATAGTTGCAGAACACCTGCTGTGGTCAACAGCACTGAATTTATTAAGAACAAAAGTATTTCTGAATCTTCATCTATAATATCTAATAAGAAGATCCAATAGCTAGTAACTGTTCCAATAGAGCTTTAAAAACTCTTGATGAAAGTGAAGACATCCTAGTAGATATTGTTTTTCATTCTCATCCACCACCTATGTCATATTTCACTAAGTTCCAAATGAAGGTGAAATTATACTTTTTCTAGTGTCCTTTGATATATATTTTTAAGTTGTAGAAATACCTACTGGTCATTTTTTAAGGGAACACTAAAATCAGCTCTGTGAAAAGATGATTTTATAAAGCAATTATTCCTGTCACATAGTATGTATTCTAAAAACTCTTTTTCTAGATGTTATGAGTCTCTCACTAAAATTCTATCTTCTCTAGAATTCTATGTGATGTTCTCAAAATATACAAATTATATATTTATTTTAAATTAATTTTCCTATTTTTACAGGATTTTTTCAGAAGTTAGATTTTTTTTTTGTTTTATTTTCTTTTGTAATATCTAGTAATAAGAAACACTCTTCATCTCCAGAGATTCAAAAGGTTAAAGAACCAACAAGATGGTACAGTAATTTTTATTTCCTTTCAGCAATGCCTCATGTTTCATAGTGTGTATCTGTAACCTGTGTCAATGTGTAGATTACAATTGTATATATGTTACTAAAAGGCTGAAATGTTCTCAGAAATAACAGTTTTCAGTATAATACCTAAAAATAATTGGAGCTGTTAGAAGAAATCTGAGGGGAAAAAAAATCCTGGATTTAAATTAAAATGTTTTCCAAGCCTTCTGGGCATGTAGGTGCACTCTAGGAAAAACACAGTCTTGTTAACCCACCAACCTTCTAATTAGCACATGAAAAGCTGAGTTTTCAGTGGACACAGAAAAGCACAGCTTTGTGAAGAAGGTTAGAAACTATTGAGAGTTCATTGTGTTTTCAGGGTCAGATTGATCCTTGACAGTTGCATTGTATAACAGTCTAACAGTCTCATAAATAATGTAACTAACTTGTGTCAAATTAAATAATAATGAACATTATGTGATGCTTTAGTATTTCTTTTTTTCTTTTTTTTGGCAGGGGAGAAGTGGTTTTAGTTTACATGTTAATTTCAGTGTAAAAATAAGTACATTTTAAGAATTTACCTCCTGAGAATTTGTTTGTTTGATTTTTGATTTAATAATATTTATCTTATGCACATTCCTTCAAGTCATCACCAGAATAAATTTTTCTCATACTCAGATACCTAATAGAACACCCCTGCCATGAGCAGGGACATTTTTTACTAGATCAGGTTGCTCAGAGCTCCATCCAACCTTACCTTTAGTAGTCATAGGGACCTCAGAGCCAGCTATAAACCTCAGCAACTTTTGGTACCTGGGCTATCACTGTAGTCCTGAATCAAGTTCATGCTGTAGATCAAATGCTGGTGCTGCCTGTTGCGTTTTGGACAAGCAGCACAAAACGCATGAGTTCTCTCCAACCCTTGGCAATGACATGGCTCCTGGTACATTTGCTGACAGTTTCTGGGCACACTGAATGAGTTTCTTCTTTTCAGTCCGGCCAGGGTGGAGCTGAGGTCGTGCTGCAGAGGTTATTGTTTGATATGCCTCTGTTTGTGGAAGAATGAATTTAGGTCTCTTGGGCCCTGAATTCTACCTAAATTTCTTCATAATTCCCCACAGTTTGACTGGATACTTTTCTAGCTCATACACCATTGCCTGTGAGATGTTATTTTCAAGGCACTTGCTGCTATTCAAATACTAAATTATCTTTAAGGTGGACTGCATTTATGGTTACAGCTGTCCTGACAGGCTGGGTTTTGATGTTAACCTGAAGATATACTTCCTACATCAGCCTTATCTTCTTGCTCTCATGTGACTTGACAAAGGAGAAAATGAGCTACAAAAGAGGTCCTGCAGTGACTAACACGTGTAACAGATTTACCTACATGAAACTACAAATTTCAGAGAATATGTATTTTGGGTCAATAGTTGCCGGAGGATTGCCTAGTGCTGGTAATTTACTGAATAAGGACACACCTGACTTGTTGTAGTCAGATCAGATAAACCCTATCAGAGTAGCAAAGAACAGCATAGTTTTTCACGCCTTTTCATTTCAAAAGAATGATAAATTTGTGCAGAGGGGAGCAGAATCCATCCTTTGAGGACTCTGCTGTTCGAAAGTGGGTAATTCACAGGAATAAATCAGGGTTCCACAGGGATATTTGTGATGGGAAGCACATTAACAGTAAGCAGTAGTGTTTATAGGTTTAGGGAGAAAAAAGAAATCTGAGGGAAGCTGTGGTAGCTGAGACATTGAAGTAATGTAAATGAATGAGTTTCCATAGAGAAGGGGTCTAATATGGTTCAGTTAGCTTTCTCCACTGTGGACTGATATTAGTTTAGTTTTTTTATCATAGATTATAAGAGTTTATATAAAGGGATGACTTAGATAATTAATAAAAAGGACAATATATGAGATTCTATTCTGTTCATGTGAAACTGCTGGAAAGATTGAAAGGACTTAATTTTGTTTGGTGTGATTTTTGCTTTGCTTACTGGAACTTTTTTTCATTTTCTTACTGTTTCATCTAAGATTTTTTTTTAAATTTAGACAAAATAGGAGGGCACAATCTTTATTCAGGACAGAGAGAAATCCATTGCACTTACAATTTAAATTATTACATGGTAGGTCATGAACTTTGCTTAGCTAATGCTCAAGCAGAATTCAATACACTGTGGTTATCTCCTCCTTAACAATGTAAAGAATAAGAATGGTATGAATAATAATAAGCTTGCCATGACCAAGTTCTTTACTTCCAAGAAATAATAAAATTTGGTCTAAGGTTCTCTTCTTACATACAGTTACTCTAATGCAGCTAACCTATATCTTTAAGCACCTAAACATAACCTTGAGAGCTTCACTCATCTGTAGTGTCCTTAAGCATTTATTGGATGTTCACTCCATTAAAAAGCAAACTACAGCATAATTTTATGCTTGTTCTTATACATGACTTCATGCAACAATAGAGCAATAAAGCTTAGAGCTGAGCATAATCATAAGTACATGGGGTAAAAGGATGCAGTTTTCAAATGGTGGAAGTATGTTTGATATACTTCATATACTTCTTCTTCAAGCTCTACGGCCATAAAATAACCTAGGCTCTGGTTGTCATCTGAACAAGCAAATTTACATCCATTAAAGATATTTGGGTCAATCTCTACAAGGTTTAGTGATGCATGCTTAGGTTGTCTACCTATCAGTCTTTCGTTTTTGCCTTCTCAGAGAAAGAGAACAAGTGGAAAGGTACCTTTTCAGAAATACTCAACTGACTTTATATTTCTTTTTATTTCCTTCATCTGTTAAGCAGATGATCAATTATCTTACTCTATGGAGATTGAAGTTGATAATCTCAGTGAGAAGAATGTGTTCTGATTAAGTATGAAATCCTCAATAGCTACTTAAATGTCTATGGCCCTGAAGGTGTAAGGAAAGGGTTATTTCAGTGAAAACTGCAGTTCCAGCATTCTTTGACAAGAATAAGACATTTTCAGAGAGAGATTTTAACACAAAGGAAACAGAACACACCATTCTGATGTTGAAGTAAACAGCAGATTTTTTCTTCCTAAACTAAACTGAAATTCCAGGCAGGGAAAATGTGTCAGACTGAAAATGGTGATCCTAGATTCTGTTGTTGATAGATTTTTTAAAACCTTGCTCCATGATAAACTAGCTGAGAAAATAGGCCTCAATTAATTGCAGTCTTGTCTATTAAGTAGCAGTCTTATATTGTAACAAATGATTGTGTTTATGCAATACAATTGAAAACTAACCCAAAATAAGTTAAAGCTAGGAAAAGGTTAGTATTTGCCCTGAAGACAACAACTTCAATTCCTTCTTTCCTACAAAACTTATTATAAAATCTTCAATTAAAATCAGTGATTAGAAGAACAGGGGGAAGCAAAGATAGTGAAACAGAAGGGGAAGCAAAGAATCTTCACTGCAAGGATAGAACTGGATAATGGGATCACAAGAAAAACAAAAAAAGTTCAAATGAGTACCAGAGATTTACTAGGAGGGAGACAAGTTCATGCTACTTTGGCTTTCCCAGCCAACAATAACATACAGAAGAAAAAAGCTCCTAAGAACAATATTTCAAATGCAAAACAGCATCATATATCAGAAACTGAGTAGATGTTGAAAAAAACCCATAAAACCTATCCATTTATGATTGCATGCATGACTCATTGTTGTCTTAGGATATGTACAAAACATATTCTGTCTAAATTGCATTAAAAAAGCTGACTTACATGACAATGCTGTATCTTCAGGAGTACCTTCTACTGAATATTTAAAATTACATTTGTATAATTTGGCCAATTGTACAGCAGAAACTACCGTGGAAGTCTCCTGGATGACCAGGTTTTCTGCAGGTTTTCTGAGATATTAAAGAACAGAGTTAAGCAGTAATAATTACCTGTTGATCCATGCACAGCAGGAAGGAAGGAACATGGGGACTGTCCAAAGATGCACCTGGAGAACTCATGCAACTACTAGTAAAACAGTTTATTGTGAAGTCTGCTAGGATTTCAGTCAATAAATAGTTCTTAAATCTGTCCATTTTCTCATCTAGGAAGAAGTTAGCCGGGGAATTTTTGGATTACCAGGAAATTGGTGACTAAATGCCCTGGCTATAAAAATATGTACATCCCTATATCCAGCTACATCACAATTGTAACTCTAGGACAAACGAGTTTTGTCCTTATATAACAAAGAAGAGTTCTCACACATATAACACAGAAGTTATATTTTGCAAAATGTTATAGATTGTGAGTTTACTAGATGCTAAATAATAGATTCCATAGAACATTTGGGGTTTTTTTTTCAGGAAATAAAAAACACAACTAATTCTAAGATCTGGATGGAGATTTTTGAAACAGAGAAATTGGTCCTTCACTGACTTGCACTTCTACACTTTACAGTAAAAGTTCAATTGTAATTGTTTGTTTGTTTGTTTTTCATAAGATAATAAGTACAATATTAAATCAGAAAAACTGTCCTTATATTTTAGTCTTCTGTTTATGACAGTTGCCAATAGTGGAAGTATTAAGAAAATTGTAAGACAATTTACACAGCAATTCTTGCCTAGTACACCTTCTTAGTTTCATGGAAATTTCTAGCAGCAATTGCAGAGAAGTTTGCATCCAGATCATTCAAAGAGCTGATGTATCCATCATGTTTTAGTTTTTCTTTTTCTTAGTGTTAGTCTATATCACATTCTGAGGCAAAGAGATTTATAACTGCAAAGTGGGTGTGGATGTGGGTGAGAAAGCAAGCTAACATCAATAGAAATTTTCTAGAAATTTCTGCCTGGAAGTTTCATAGTGGACAGTAGTTCTGCCATAAAAATAAAATAAATAGCAAAAAGACAGCAAACACAAGTTCAATGAGTATTCCAAATTTGCCATCCTTATGCTGTCACTGATATTAGTGTAATTCACTATCCTTCACTCTAAGCAATCACTTTGTCTCACAGTGAGAAGCAGTTATATATTCAGTCTTTTTCTCAAGAACTTTTAATATTCATTCCTGAAATCACAGTCAGTTGTTGAAGGGATGCGGTGGTTTCTCCCGGGGGGGCTGCTTACCGGCTGAGCAGTAGACCCCCCCAGACCAACCAAAACAGTTTGTGAGTTCCTCAGACCAGCTGGCTGAGCGTGGTTAAGGCTTGGAAATCAAGAGCGGGCTAAGCCATGGGTTTGGAAGATGTTTATTCAGTGGAGCTCCACGTGCAAAAAGCACAGCCTGGCCTGTCCTTCTCCTTTTTGTACCCAAGGGCACAGCCTGGGCCAGCAGGAAAATTCGGGCCAATGGGGGAAAGGAGGGTGGGTGGTCCAGAACAGGGGCAATTAACACAACAATTGGAAAAGGCAGGTGTTTGAGTACCTGATCAAATGGGAGATGATCTCCTCTCAAGTCAATCAGGGTGATTGACAAGGGGCTCCCCTCTGGGAGATACCATGTGGGTTTGGAAATAGGTGAAGGTTTTGGAAGGGGCTCAAAGGAACATACCAACACAAAATAAACAAAATACATATACAACTTTGAAAACCTCAATCATGCACCGCAACAAAGGGGTTTAATTTTTTAAAAAATTCTAATATGATCTATACATACTACATATCAGAACTGGAAAAAGTGACCATGGTGTCATGATTTTATGTAGTGATTTATTCAGTTCTGCTGTTAGTTTTGTTTTTGTTTTTTTAAAATTTTCATATAGCTAAGAATTGCTCTCTACTTTTCAAAGAAATATCTTTGATGCATTTTTATTGAGCACTTAAATATAATTTGTAATCATTCTTGTTCAGACACTCAAAATATTTTCACCATGCACATTATTTTGAATTTTTCATGTTAAAATTTATAAACTTTTAGTGAAATCCTATACAATGTAAACAACTGAAATCCTATAAAATATGAAGCAACTTCATGCAAAAATCATCCACTGAGCTTTCAGCACCTACAGCAGAAGCATGTGTGTTGTAGTGTTTATTCATAGGAGATGGAGACAAGCAGGAATTTTGAGATGAATGGTTCGCTTGTTTTCTTTTCCTGCAAGGAAGAATGAATTGTGCAGTAGAAACACTTGTCGCACTCCACAGAACAAAATAGCATTCTAGATGATTGTGTCATAGGTAGCCATAGATATCGTAGTCAGTTAGATGAACTGAACTTCATCCCTTATCCAAGGGCTTTCTAAGACATCTACAATGGAAAGACTTCATCAGAGATATACCAAGTCTTTGCTTATCATGCTTTTTAATAGGATATCCATCCACTCTGAAAAATTACTTAATCTGTTTTATGACATAAAGTGGTCTGGAATAAATTCAGCCTTCATTCACAGACAAACCACATTCTTGGTCCTTACTACTAGAATGGTGGTTGTTTTTTTTTCCTTTGGTTGGGATTTTAATTAATATATATAATTATAAAGGAGAAACATAAAACAGTGTAAGTTGAAGCCATGAAGCAGGATTAGATAGTGCATTATAGTGGTCCCTGGATCATCTGCAGAGAAAGATTCACTCCCTCATGCACTGTGAAGCCCCTAAGCTGTCTTGGTTTGTAATCATCCCCCTTTAGGAAGTCCCCTTGGCAGACTTCCTTGCAGGTCAGGGTGACCAAAAGTGATTCAATCCATGTGCAGCCCCTAGACTGTCTCAGGTCTCAGAGACTCTCCTTTGGGAAGTCTCTTTGCAAGTTTTCCTTGTGGCTCAAGGTGAGAAAAAATATTTGAACCCATGAGCCTTTGCAGTTCTATGTTAATGTTTCATACCCCATTGGTTATTCCCTTTGTTTCTGGTTTTACCCCTCCTGATTGTTTTTTTCTGGATCCTTCCCCTAACTGGTCCCTTTCCCAATTCCTTTCCCCATTGCCCAACCTGTGAAACCCCACCCCTAGCTACCCTATATAATCCTTCTCCCCAAGACCATGGGACTCCTTTCTCCTCCAGACCTCATGGAATAAAGCAGCTCTCCTGGAGATCAGAAAGACCCCATCTTGCTGCTTTTACTCCTGCCTCACCCAGGGTGACAAATGTGGCTCTGCTGCTCAGGCAGCCTCCTGAGCTGAGCAAATCACCCTGCACTTGAGAGTGCACCAAAGAGCTGATCACTCTGTGCCTGAGAGTGCCTGTTCCCCTGTCAATCCAGGTGTCTTTTTCAAGACACTTTTAGCGAAGAAGGCTGCAGCACCTTCACCCCCAGACCAGACCACGACAAGTAGTCACTGGTAATATTCTAGAGATAAATACTGCTTTCTGTATACTTCTAACTGCAATCCAGAAAACAGTTGGATTTTGAAAATTCTTAAAACTATGACATTTTGAATTGTACAATGGGTATTTCAACCTTTCTGAGATGAGTCCCTAAATCAATAGAGCAAATGAGTTTTTCTTTTAATGGACAACAATCTTTTGTGTTAGCAAGAAAAATAAATTTGAAATCGAATGTAAGGATCATACCTAATCCCCCATTAAGTCCCTGTAAGAAACTTTAATGTTTATCTGATGAATCAACAACCTTTACAAAATTCCCATTCAGAAAATAGATTATGTAAGCAAGGCTTTCTGCAGCAGAAAAGAGTTTATGATCTCATTAAAGGAAGGGAAGCTTATGAGTGTGACAGCTGACACACTCCACAGGGGATTCCTCTTTATAAAGACTTGTTTTCTGCTGGGGTTTGTGGAGTGTATAAGGAGAATTAAAAAGAAAGAAAAAATGGTTTCATAAAATCTTAGCAACTTAATTAAAGCTTACTGCATACACATTTTTTTGCTGGGAAGAAGAAACTTGGTGGATTTTGGTTTACAGTAATATCTGGATAAGCTTCCTGGGAAGGTAACACAGATACTCAACACAAATTCACAAAGAAATTAATTCTATGCTTTAAATCTATCTCAGTCTCAGCTAATACTGACTGCTACAAAAAACTTTCATGTAGATGTGCTCCTTTTCACAATTGACATTTTCACTGGCTCAGTTGGTAAAATTATTAACCAAAATAAAGTTAAATAAATGCTGTATTCTTTTTCAAACTGTTTCCAAAATAGTCATTGTATACTAATCTATCATAGCTAGAAAATGTAGTAACACTACCACAGCAAGTGACTAATCAAATAACAAAGTTATTATAGTCCTAGTTTACAAACAGGTATTGTCAGATATATCAGGTATATGATTCTGAAAGATCCATGTCATTTTCAGTATTGAACCAGAATATTAATGAAAAAAGCATAGTAAGTACTAATGATATAGTTTTTGAAAATTATCAGGGTGATGATACCAAGGTCCTCTAGTATCCACTGTTCCAGTCACAGCTTTGTCTAGTATTAAAGAGTTTTCAAAAATTTAACTATATAAATTAAAAAATCCCATCCCTACAACAAACCCCAAAATAAAAAAGTTGAAATGACTAGTATGTAAAACCAGATGTGGTGGGTTGACCTTGGTTGAATGCTTGCTGACCACCAAGCCTCTCTCTCACTCCCTTCCACAGTAAGATGGGAGAGAAGAAAAGAAAATGGAAAAAAAAGCCTTGTGGGTCAAGATAATGGCAGTTTAAAAAAGCAAAAGAAAAGGCTGCACATAGAAGGAAAGAAAAACAGAAGATTGTATACCCTAATTCTCATTAGCAGGTGGTGTTTGGCCACTCCCTGGAAACACAGCTTCAGAAGACACAGTGGTTGCTCTGGAAGACAAACACCATAATGATGTTTCCTTATTCCTTTCTCTTAGCTTTTGTTGCTGAGCAGTGTCCCTATACTATGGGATTTCCCTTTGGTTAATTTGGATCAGCTGTCCCAGCTGTGTCCCCTCCCAAGGTTTAGCCCATCTTCAACCTACTGCTGAGAGGGCAATGTTGTAGAGACAGCCCTGATGCTGTGCCAGAGCTGCTCAGCTGTAGCCAAAGCACTGGTGTGTTTATCAATGCCTTTCCAGCTACCAGTGCAGGGCACAGCACTGTGAGAGCTGTTGTGGCAAAAGGAACTCCAACACAGCCAGACCCAATGCACCAGGTTAAATCAAACATTGAAACAAGTGCAGTCTCGCATAGGTGAATATAGACATAGTCCAATAAAATAATTTAGAAAGCCCTTTTCTAAACTTCTAAGATGGTTAAGATTTTGATATTCTTTCATTACTTAAAATTATATCACTAGAACTCTTATTAGAACAATTACCTTTGAAGAGATACCTACTTGAGTATCTATATCTATCCTGAAGTAATTTCAGACCTGTAAATTAAGTACCTACATTTTTAAATCTCCTAGAGGATATTGTGCATTAGACCTTTTCAAACCAAGATTAACTGACTGCTATCACAGAATTCAATCAGAAACACCGATACACCATAAGTTGCCAATTGCTTATAGTCCCAGTCAAAGAAGCCTTCAGAATATGACTCCTGCAACCCAAAATGAAGGACTGATTCCTCAGTTCTTCACAAATTCCTTCACAAATTCATAGGTAGGTTAAAGGAGATAGTATTGTGTGTTGATCTTGCCTGGTGGGTCAGGTGCCCAACAAACTGCTCTCTCACAGCACACGTTGCCCCAGAAGTCACTAAACAAAATGAAAAAGCTTGAGGATCAAGAGAAGGACATTGAGTTAATCTATTTGACAAATTATTGGAGAAAGTTAATGATTTCTTTTTTGTCTCTGTAGAGAGCAAGTATTGAGCAAATATGAGTGAAAGTATTTATATGGGCGCCAGTCTCTTATAGAACTCAGTGATTTCAATGATGTTAATCGATCCATTTTCTCACATATTTGGTTATCCTTACAGCTAAAACTCTTCAGCTATGACTGATGTTACAGTTTTGCTATTATTATGAGTGTTATTGAAACTAAATAGCTGAAGTATCCCCATGCAAAATCTGGTTATCAGAATCAATACATACAATTAAATATATGGTATATAGTGATTTTTATTCATAATTTGAGATGTTTTTATTTCCAGCTGTGGGAGTGCATTTTTCAGCTTTAAGTTTACTTCATAAGTTAATGTTCTTTGTAAATTGGTTTGTTCTCTGTACTTTTTTTTGTTACCCATGTTCGGTTTATCCCTGTTTTTCCCCAGTAACAGTTCTTTAATTGGTTCTGTATCCTCCCTAAGTTTTCCCCTCCAAAGACAGTTAACTGTCCATCACTTCATAGACAGCCTCCTGTTGCTGTCTATCATTTTTGGGGTCGCTCCCCACTTCTGGAAGATTCTAAGAGAAACATCGAGTGATTGGACAGAATCCTGATTGTCACCTTCTAATGTTCATTGTATGGTTGTTTTGTATGTTTGTTTATGATACGAGCCACCCCCCTGTTAAACCTTATTGGTTCCCTTTCTGTGTAACACCCCCAGTGTTAACCCCGAGAGTCAGTCAGGGTCTTCGGCACGCTGACTCTCGAGGTGAGGACCCCACGCCGGGTTCCAATAAACTCATCTGACCCAGCGTCTCCGGAGTCCCCCCTTTTTACAATCCTCCAGCCGATCGCCACGCAGGAGCAGCTCAAGCAAAAAAGAATCCACCGAAAGAAAAACTGTTACCTGTGCCGAGGCTAGCCGGCTTGAAAAACAGGCACGGTAACATCCAGCCTTGGTCATGGAAGCTAAATAGAGCTATCATTCTACTTCTGTCTGGTATCAGACAACCTTACTCTTGGCATTATTATGAAACTCAAAACTCTTAATTATTCCTGTAATCATTAGTACTATGACAAGAACTCATTGCAGATGAATCGTGTTAAAATAGCATAATTCCAAATTGGTCCTGATGAAATGGCACTTTTTGGAACTTCTACACTTTATTAAAGGCTTGAAATAAAATTACAGCATGATATATATGATTGAATGCCATTAATATTGACTATACCTCTGCTTATCTCCTAAACTGGCAATGACATACTGTGAGGGAGATGAGTGTGAAGCAGTTACATAGTCCACATAATATATGTCTAACAAATATACTGTTTTCATTAATCATTTTGCATAGATTCTCCACTTCATTTCCACATATGTACAGTTTTCAATTAAAGTTGTAAGAATTATAATGACTTTAAAATAGTAAACTTTATTCTACATCAAGCATTAGTTATGCCATCATTAGTTTTGTCTAATTCATAAGAAAGTTGAGCTCTGGCAGATTTATGGTGTGTTTTTTATTAATTTTTTTGTCCTCATAGTTGTCATTACAAATTGAGAATTGAGGGAATCATTTAAACACTACACAATAGCCAAATGTGTGTTTTCAGAGAAAGAGATTTGCTTATTTGTAAGCAGCAGAAACAGTGGGAAATTCAGTACATGAACTTGAAAGAGAAGGAAGCCTATTCAAAGGAAATTTTTACAATGTGGTGAAAGAAAAGTGGTTTAATTTTTTAACAGTGAAATATGCTTAATTTATGATAATAGTGTCTTTATTAGACTTTGCCTGTGATGTGTTTTAATTTTTATTAAAAATTTGAAATATCACATCAATCAAGATAAGAATTTCTCAGAGAAATACCATATGCCACATTAAAATATGTGATTGTTGATATTCAAGTGAATTTTTAACTGCTATATTCTATATACTGGTTTCATTATACAACTACTATTTAAGTATGCAAAATGACTCTTCATTAATATTTCCTCATAATTAATCTATTTTAGGCTATCACCAGTTTAGATATATAAATGTGTCTCTACTATTAGCTTTCTTTTAATAAGTTGAAAACTGAGTAAGCAATATATAGGGAAAAACATAAACATTTCCTGAATAGGAAAAAAAAAAGCTTTTTCATGTTTTTTTCCTATATTCTCTCACTGAACTACATTTTTGCTTAACAATTTTTATCTTCCTTGGTATAAAATCAGTCAATACCTTACATGTGCCAGAAGCAGTTCTTTATGTGTCTATACCGAAATCTCTTTTTTTCTGTTCTAAAATTATATTTTCTTCAAATTACTTTTTTTTTCTACTTTCCCCTTGAAAAAGAGCAGACCTTTATTTATAATTAAAGTGATTTACTGAAAAATCTTAGGAAATATATTTTTTCTTAATTTACTCAGGCCAGAAAAAGCCTTCACTTTTGAATATGACATAAATTAACTAAAACCTTCCTATTTACCATACTTTAGCATTGCCACAACTGCCACTATTACCACAACTCAGAACTGATATCTTTATTTTTTTAACCCAGTTACTCTTCAGAGAGCCAGGCAGATGCCACAGGTTACCCAGAAACGTCTGTACTTCAATGTTTTAAAGACCTAAAAAAATCAGAGCAGCATAATGGGATCTCTGAGCTGACTCTAACTTAAGCAGAAATCAGACATTCACAAGTCATTTCTATTCTATGCTTATGTGATTTGAAGCTTTGATGCCTCCATTTTTTAATTAGTACAACCAAGGAACAAAATTCTAAAAATGTCATCAAATATTAAGATTTACTGGTGGTGATGAGACAGTGCAGGGAGTTGTGGTTTAGTTGTTTCTTTTTGGTTGGGGTGATTTTTTTTTCTTTTTTCCACTTTTCTTTCTAAATAATTGTTCTTCAATAGACCCCTTATGTTGTCCAACCCATTTTCAATATAGCCTTTGTTCTAGGTATTTTGTGGTGGTTATTTTATGCTCAAGAGACAGAATTAATTTTGCATAAATTTGGCCCTCTGAAATGCATTACAGAGTCTAATCTAGTATTTTATTCTGTCTCAGTAGTAAACAGAAAGAAAATGTCATCTCTAGAGGATGGTAAAATAATAATAAAATAGATATCTCAAACGGTAAGAATTTATCTTTCAAACCTTCTTATCTTTGCTGGAAAATTCCACATGATTAGCAAGAAATTGATGCAACCTTTACATTGTCAAAATCAGGATAAGGTAATAGCATCTAATAAAATTGGTTTGGTTAACACTGTTTCCTTGTGGCTTTGCTCTCATTGTTTCTGCATAATTATGCTGAGGTCTTTTCAAAGATTTGTGACCTTGTGGTCACTTTGCTCTGGCTGATCAGGCTTTAGCATTGAGATACACTGTAAGTCTATGAACTGAGAATTTTCCACACTTCGATATGGCTCACTCAGATTTGTCCACAAATTAGTTCATGGGATTTTGATTTTAATGTACATCAGTCAAAATACTTACTAGACAGTTATCTTTGGCTGGTACTCTTGCCTGATTTGAAAAGTATCTTCACATTTCTCATCTCATTCTTTCCAGCATTTTCAAATCTATCTCTAGAGTAAAAAAATTAAGAATCTGGAATTCAAATAATCCAATATATAATTAAGTTTTTAATTACATTCTACAAACTTTCCCTGCAACTTTCATGCACAGAATAAACTATATATGCTTTTTAAAATAATGCCAGGTAAGAACTGTTACATTATGCAAGCATGAAAAGAATAGGGTTAGTAACTCTTTGGTCAAGATTCACGAATAAGGTATTGATTCATTATGTAAATGAGGCTCACATCTGGAATAGTACTTTTGGTAAATATGAGTCATCATATACAAACTCATAAACAGGAAATATTTTTGTTAGGATAGCAATAAGGACTAATTTCCATTGCTGAGTTAGTAAACACCCATAAATGTGGTGATTTATTATTGTAGAAGTAGAAAGATTTGCTCCTGACTGGGAGAAATAAGCAAAATGAGCCTACTAAATCCTCAGGGATACATAATTCTCTGGTATTTGCTTTGTTTGCATTAAGTTTCTAGCATCACTCTCATGACTTTCAGGAAAGCTTCTTTCCTACACATAACTCAAATCTAAAAGAATTTTGACTTGATGCCTAGAAAGCAATTTAGGAAGCAATTGAACTTTTGAAGGGAGTGCAGAAATTATCCCATAGCTTTTGTTCACAAAACCAGAAAGAAGCCAGGCAGAAGACTGTCAAATTTAGGTTTGAAAGAGCACTCTTTGAGGCTTTGCAAAGCAAAAGAACAACCTAGTAGTGAACTGATAGAGAAATGAGTTAAAGACCTTGCTCTCTTTTCCATCGGTATAATTTTTTTGAGCTTAAGCTTCATTACTGTGCTTTTTGTCAGATCTCACAGAAAGAAATTTTTCTAAGCATTAATGCTTCAAGAGAGAAAACGACCAGAAAGAAGAGAAATACATCTGCTGCCTAAACAGAGGGATTTCAAATGGAAGGGAATACCACAATAATGTAAAAGATAATTCTGTAGAGAGGACAACACATTTTAAAGATAATTGGATTTCTTTTCTTATCGTGTGACAAAGTAGTCAGATATCATTTTAAGTCCTTAAATGTCAGGTGTGTTACAGTTGCCAGAAGCAATTTTGTTAGAATGGAGAGTTGGTCCCACTGTAAAAAGCCTAATTGAACAGATAATTTTTAATTTTGAGGGTTTTGTTCTAATCATCAAGCTTTTGATTCACTGAATAATATCTCAAGACAAAATTTAAATGTATCACCAGATCTCAATAGCCTGATTTATCTTATCTTGAGAAGAAATAATTTGGATAAAATAGGAATAAAAATATTCTACATATTTAATAATATTAATTATAGGAATTTTATTAGCTGTAAAGAGAGAGATAAATTCCCAAATAACTACAGCTTCAAAAAAAACTATTTACTAATGTTGCTAATATCAGTACAGATTTTAGATAGGTCTTAGTAGGCCCCATTTTACCAAACAACCTCACTCCTGTGGCACATATTGTCAAATCTAAAAGAAAAAAAGCAGCTAATAACCTTTCTGCATCAATATACAGAATGAGACTATAAATCTGCTCCATTGTAAGGAGATCCCACCTGAAATACTTCATCTAGCTCTGGGACCCCTGCAAAAAGGAGGACATGGACCTGTTGGACTGAGTAGGGCCACAAGGATGTTAAGAGGAGCTGATAAGGAGCCTGGTAAGGCAGCCTAAGAGAACTGGAGCTGGTTATCTTTGAGAAAGCTTAAAGATGACCTTCTAGCACCTTTCCAGTACTGGAACAGGGCTCACATGAAAGCTGGAGAAATGAAATGGGCTCTTCTTCTGCCTCAGTTCAAGTGGAAGACAACAATATGCTTAACCGGGGCAAAAATATTTCAGGGCAGAAAAGGATTAAAACTACTTAAAGGTACATAGGACAGCACGTTTTAAATAAAAAGGAGTTTCAGCTCCATCCAAGGCACATTACCCTCATTTTTCTTCCTAGTGTTTCTACTGCACAATGATATACTCTATGTCCCTTGTCCTGGTTGACTGGATTACCAGGACTGCTGGTTGTTTTAGGCACAGCACAGAAATGCATCATTCTAAAGGTACTTGGGAAGAAACTAGCCTGTGAGGTTTCATAAGATTCCCAAAGGAGGAATTAATGGCATTATATTTTTTATGTACTAGAGTAATTCTTCAGTTATTAGCAGTCCATCATTTCCTCTTTGCATGGGTCTGTTTGGTCTGTACATATATACAAAACAAGAATAGAAACCTGCCATCTCTGTATAGACAAATATTTGAGTAATTTTTGTTTTGAGGAAAGATAGCTACTGCAGAGATTAAAAAAGAAGACATAGAGGAAGCAAACCTTTCTTTTATGTAAACAGTGACCAAAAGGTAACAGCTGTGCACTGCTCACCTGTGCATTTTGGCTTATGGAGATTGCCGTGTACAAGACTCAGCGTGTTAGCAAGTTTTGATCAATGGAATGGCATCCCAAAGTCCTTAACTTTTTCTTGTTCCCCTAAGATATTTCTTGGAATGAATATTCAATGTTAGGAGATTATTTAGGTGTTCCAGTGGGTTTTTTGTTTCCCACCCCTCCCACCTTCCATTTTTTATAGCATGTTTTTACTCATAAGTTTAATGAAAAAAAGTAAAATTAAAAAAAAACAAAAAACAAAGTGGTAGAAGTGAAAGTAGGAACTTTGCAAGACATTCATTTAATAAAATCCTAAAAGTTACTCACAAATTGCTTCTTAATAAATCAGAAAAATAACATTCCAGGAAATGCCAAGAGGTTTTCTGTTCATTCATTAAAACTGCACCATTTAATTAAGTCAATAAACCAGCAGGTAACATTATCTTCTACAGTTTAAATGTGTTTTTCAGAAGTAAAATGAAAGACTTACTTCCAATTTTACACCAATGCTATTTCATTAAACATTATTTCTTTTCTTTTAAAGAACTGGTCATGTTATTTGTTGAAAGAAATAAATCCACTTTATTTGCATTACTAGGTATTTAAAGATTCTTGAAATCCTAATATCTAAGGAGTCATAAACCAGACTGAGGAGCACTGCAACTGGTCTCACTTTCTTTATCTGAATTGTCTCCTCATGTCCTAACTCCCCTTCAAAACATTCCAGTTCACTGGATTTATTCTTCCTCTAGCATGGCTGTTTGGGGGAGTGGTGGGATGGAGGAGTATATTGTACATCTTCAAGAACTACCAGGAAGGCAAGAGAAGGGAAACAGGTTGTCTTAGAAAACATTCAGATAACCCCAAACAAACCTGAGACTGAGGAGAAAGCAACCCCAACATCATGTGCATCATTCTAGACAAGCCCTCAAGATGGTGCTGACTTCTTAAAAATATATCTTCTCCCTTCAGCTTATTAAAAGACCAGAGGAAGGTTGAGCATAACATGCAAAAGTAATTGAGAGTTATGTATTAAAATGAGAATTGATCTATTAATGAGGCATTCCTGCAATAATTAGGCCATATGGATTGATAAATTGTTAATTGGTGTAATTTCTGGCTCTTTGTAGAAGATGTGTTTTCTTTTTCCCAAAAAATTAATTTGGGTATAACATAACTGAAAACATGGAATGATGCAGTGAGAAATTCAATCGTTGTAAGACTGAATAATAGCAAGACTACAAAACAGTTCTTATACCAGAATAAGCTCAAAAGAAAATAACACAAATTAGATAAGAGATCAAGTGTGTTACACAAAACATCCTAGGATGAAATTTGAATCTCAGATTTCAAATGAATGGCATAATTATTGTATTTTTGGTAGTTTTGAATGTGTTTCTTTTTTGTTTGTATAAGAAATCTCTGAATAAAAAAACCAAACCCATCCTAGACCCACCCTGTGCTGGTTTAGCACGGAAGTGATTTTTTTCTAAGGAAGTTATAGCAGAATGTTGACAGATTGATTGACCAATTAGAAAGCTAGAAACGCCCCTGGACTACACAGGTTAAAAATCAGAGAATCTTGGGAATTTCCCTCTTTGCTGTCCAGCCTGCCAGCAGGTAAAGACCGGCCTGGCCTGCTCTGTGCAGTGGGCAGGGCAGAACCAGGCACCCACTGCTCTGCCATGCTGGCAGGGCCGGGCCTGTTCTGGCCCCTGGGCCCCAGGAGCTACTGGCGGGGGAAAGGGGAGGCGGTAGCTTCTAACATCCAGTCAGCCTTAAGGCCTGCCCTGCTGCTGGCCAGGCCGAGGGAGATGTCCCCAGGCCTCTGGGAGCAGCTCCAAGCCCGGGCTGGGCTGGGCCCACCCTGATGAGACTGAGGGGTGGAAGGAGGCATCCATCAGCCTACCTAGCTACTGAGATTCTGGCTGCCGTTCCTGAGCCCTGCTTCCATCAGCTTGGCTTTGAAATCTAACATGGTGAGCCATAGCCTAAGAGGGAGAGACCCGAGCAAGAATTTAACTCTTTTACTGCACAGATGAAACTTGCAGAGCACCAACCTTTCTCCAAGTTTTAGGAAAGCCAGACTGTGACATGTAAAGAGACAATTTGGAGATATCAGGCTCGGTGAAAGGGTGACATCTTAGATGAGGAGATGGAGAAGATGCCTTGGTTTTTGGGCTGAAAGTCTTTTGTGAGCTGTGGTAACTGTAATATGCTAGAATATCCCTTTAAACTGTGGAAAAATATGCCTTGGGGAGACGATGAGAGTATTTAAATTGTGAAGATAAGCAAAGGTATTTGTGATGGACTAAGTAAATATTGAAGTAGCTGTGGTCTCATAAGAAGCTTGAACAGAGAGAGAGAGAGGTGAGATGAAGATGAGGACCTGCCCCTAGAAAGAGAAAAGAACTCTGTTCCTTGAGATGAAAAAATCCTTTGCTTTTGGAACCATTCATCTTTAAAATGATACCCCATGAGTGTGCATGACTCCATGGCCCATATGCAGTTGCGGGAAAAGCTAACAATGGGAGGGGCTCCATGGTTTGCAGAGTTTCCAATGGCTGCAGATTCAAGACACGGGAGCCACCAGAGGACTGTTCTTTCTTGTGGAAAGCTACCAAAACGGACCAAAAGAGACTTCTCTCTCTAAATGGACTGATGAAAGACTATTTTATAAGTGGTACTGGCCTAGAGTTACGAGTTTTATCTTTATAAGTTGTCTGTGAGAAAAAAAAGGAGCTGTTGGGGAAGAGGAAAAGTGTTTTGAAAGTTTTATTCTGATTCTTATTAATTTCTTCTTTATTATAGTTTTGTTAATAAACCTGTCTTTATACCTTTTAAGTTTAAGCCTGCTTTGTTCTTCTCCTAATCCTATCTCACAGCAGAAAAAGAGTAAATGATTCTAGTAGGCACTTAAACCACTACACTAATTTTGGGAAACAGAAATTGGAGAATGTGAAACCACTATACACCTTTGTGCTTATCTCATAAAAATCCCCAGGATTTTTTAAAAGTATTATTTTTATTTCAAAATTTAGCAAAGTTTGTAAAAACACTCTGCCTTGCCACCACCTCTGGTTAGCCTTGAGTTGATGCGGGTTACCATTTGGGGGAAGGTGATACCATATCATTTATCATAAGAAAACTAAACACAATTATATTATTGATTTGAATTTTATTTGAGGTAGAAGAAGTTTTTCACTTCTGATACATATTCCCATGAATCTCATTTTATTTAGAACCTCAAAATATAATGGCCTGAGCTATAAAACATAACAAAATTCACTGAATTCCCCATCTCCAGATTCCAAAGAATAAGTTTGACAAAAAAATATTTCTTAAGTTTAATATTTTTAGAACTCTTCCTTCAACTCGGCAGTTGGGAGTATAGTAATAAGATATTATTTTCTCTTATCTCTCTAAACAGATCATATGCACAAAACCAGTTCAAGACCTTTTAAATGTATTCTCCATTACATGTCCTTCAACTTTAAGTCATGGGTATGCAGAGTTCTTAATGAAAACTACAACACATAGCATGAGGGAATTCCCAAGTAAAATCCTGTTTACTGTCTAATGTTAGCCCATAAAAAAAAAGAAGTATAGGTGTCTTTCTGATCTGTTTCTGAACTGCTGGAAGTTTTTTTGAAGAACAGATGTATAGACTGTAGGACAGCTCTGGACCTGTGTCTTGAGGTGACATGATGTTTGTATCCCAATTGTCTGATAAGTCTGGGAGCTGGGGGAGGGGAGAGGTGCGCAGTTTGTTTTTAGAAACTGTCCTCCACCGGCTGGCCTTGAGAGTCCAATTCAGCAACACACGGGGAGGTTTTTTTTCAGTAGTTAGTTAGTGTCTAGCTAGCAGGGGGAGAAGCTTGCCTTTCTTTTTTTTTCCTTCTCCTCCTGTTTTATTTTCTTTTTTCTTTTTTTCTCTCCTGTTTTTTTCCTCTCCTTTTTTTTTTTTTTTCCTTTTTTCGCCTTTCCTTGGAACTGTTAAAAATCTCTCCAGACTGAGGACCCGGGGGAGCGCCGTGGGGGTTGCATCTGGAACCCACCAAGATCTGCCCAGCAACGTTTCCCAGCACCAGAGGAACTGAGACAGAGCAACCACCTCCAGGACAGACTTCTTTCCTATATCTGTCATCTCTTCAGAGCAGCATGAAGTTCTTATCATCGGGTATTGTTCAATTCATTGTGTCAGGGAGTGCTTTGCCTGTTTAATAAACAGGGTTCTTTTCACTTCTCTCTGAGGAGGTTTCTTTTTCAAACCGGTTGGGGGGAGGGGAGGGAGTGCCCCTTAGGAAGTTTCCTCCCAGATTTGCCCTAAACCACTACAACCTGTTGTTCAAAACATAAAGTGAATGGCTATTATTGTTCACAAAAATATATATTTTCTTTCTTCTTCCTTTCAAATGTAGACTATTTCCCTTTAAATGTAGTATCTCATTTGTAAGATCCATTGCCTCAGGAGTATGATAAGTCTTATTTTAGTCTTGTGCTTTCAAATCCACAGATTTAATTATCCTCTTCCCATACAGATTTCTAAATCATCAACACATATTCTGTGAGAGATCATGCATCACACTTCTGTGGTATCTGGTTCATGGTAAGACAAAGAACACAAATGATAAGTCATGTATGTTGCCTGACCCTCTGGATCCTGCTATAGATCTACTAATGCTTACTTAAGTGTTCTGGTTCTTAGAACAAATCTAGAAATAATTAGGAATGAAAAAATCTTTTTCCTTTAGCCCTGAAGGTTAATGCATTCCATAATTTCAAGTTGATGCAGAATGAGCACTTTTCTGGAAAACTGTGAGCAAGGCAGAAAGGTAATTTTTACGTGATTGTTTGTCTTAAATGTTGATTCAGTCTTGCCCATGCAGAATTCTGGAATCTCATTTATTTTATCCCACTCTAAGCTAGCAGGTATTTCATGGCAAAGACCTTGAGCTTGGAACACTGCACCTACGTTTGTCACCTTAGCGAAATAATAGAAACAGAATAGTTTGGATGGGAAGGAGCCTTTAAAGGTAATATAGTCCAAACATCCTGCAATGAGCAGGGACATCTTCAAAGCACCATTCAGCTTTGCCTTGAACACCTGAAGGATTCAAAAAAGCCTACTTCTGGAGCTTGTCCAGGTCCCTTTGAATGGTACCCCATCCTTCAGCTGTGTGCCATCTGCAGACTAGCATTTAGAGAACCCAAAGGCATGTTAGACTATTCTGGGTTTTCATTTATTTCCAGATTTCAGATTAAGTTAGCAAATAGCTTTCAAGATGATAACTAAACTTACTTTTTCTTGTAGTACACTTCAGTTAATAATCCAAATTACAAGTAGGTGGTCTGTATGGCTTTCAGCAGGAGGAGGTGAGACACTATTAAAACAGTTAAGATCTTCTGGAAAATACATGTTATATGTTATCTTGACAAGGAATTTCTGATGTGATCAAAGAGAAGCAAATTGTAATCAATGATATTGTAACACTGATGATTTACATTGACTGATATGTCAAAACAAGTTCTCAGCAGAATAATGAGATGTATTCGTGTCAATCATTTTTTCTTTCTCTCCTTGATTGTAATTCCTCAACTGCACAAGCAAACTGCATTACAACAACCAAAGATATTCCAGGTCCTTATCCAATATATAATAGAGGTAAATGAATTAATCAATTTACTGCTGAAGAAGAAATGATGGACGGGGTTAAATTTTATTTTATGTATCTTAAACAAATCTTGTGCATCTGATGTAAGTCAAAAGTAATATCTGCTCTTGAACTACACTGTTGGACCACAATACCAAATATTGCTACAGTTTAAATACAGCAGTCTATGGATCAAAATGAAAAGAAACAGATAATCTCTAAGTCTTCAGCTGGTAGATGAGTCATGAGTGCCAGGTAAAAAGTAAATAGATAAAATATGTGTTTTGAAGGGTGCTTGGAAAAACAGTGGGAATTATAGAAAACTTTGAGGTAAAGCTGGCATTTTCAAAAACTGTCTATGAGTAAGAAAAACCACGTAAAATTTGATAATGTTATTATCCCATTTTGCATCTTAGCTTTTTGCACAAAATCTGGAAATGGCAAATGCTACAATGCCCGGCTGAAACCTTGTGTTGGGTCTGGCTGAGATGATTCAATTATGGGAAGTTAATTTTCCCCATAGAATCCCTCATAGAGGTGTTCTTTGAATTGGTAGTTAGAAAGGTGTTTGTAACATCATTGTTTTGCCTACTGCTGAGCAGTGTTGGCACAACATGAAGCCATCTCTCCAACATTGCCCCTCACCAGTACCCTTGGAGTGAGCAAATTCTTGGAAGGAGACATAGGCGGGACAACTGACCCAAACTGACCAAAGAGATATCCCATATCATATGGTGTCTCAGAAAAAAAAAAAGATGAGTGGTTGTGGGTGTTGCTGTGCAGAATGGGCAACATGAGTTATTGTGTGATCTTCCAGAACAACTGCTACATGTACTGAAGTGCTATTTCCTGGGAAGCAGATGGACATCACTTGCTTATGGGAAGTAGAGAATAAATCTAGAGAATAAATATTTTGCTTTCCTTTGCTTCTGTACTTGATGTTTGCTTTTGCTTTATTAAAGTGCCTTTATCTTAACTCACGTTTTTTTCCATCTTATTTTCTTCCCTGTATCCTGCTGAGAAGGCTAGTGATAGACTAGACAAGGTCAACCCATCACAAATCTCTTGTTGGTATTACAATAAACCACAATGTGTCACGTTCCTATACTTGAAAAAGTAAGAAACACAGAACTGTAATTTTATTTTGTTTTCCTTCAAAGTATGAGTATTTCAATATCAGTAGTGACTCCAGCTGTGCACAGAAAGCACAATAAAATCTTTAGGCCTAGATTTTCAAGCATAGATGAAAAGGTCAAGAACATTTTATGCACAAAACAAATGTCAAGAAATGTGAATTTCAAAATGGTCCTGGCATTCTATCTGTCTAAATCTGATACCACATCAATGAAAAATTTCCTGGATGGCCATTTCTGAAGACCTGAAGTTAATTGCTCAATGTCCAGATTGAACTCTAGCAGTGAGTGGTGTCTCTCAAGACTCCATGCTGAGACCAAGGCCATTAAGTATTTTCATCAGTGACATGAGCAGTGGAGCAAAGTACATGCTCAGAAAGTCTGTAGACATGGACAGAGTGGTAGAGTTAGTATGTTTGAGGGAAGAGATGCCATGCAGAGGGACCTTGACAGGCTAGAGAAGTAGGTTCATGCAAATGCCATGAAGTTCAACAAGACCAAGTAGAAGGAATGTCCTATGAGGAGCAGCAAAGAACTTTGAGTTTGTCTGGTTTGGATAGAAGGAGGGTGAGGAATGACCTCATTGCTCTCTGCAGCTTCCTGAGAAGGAGATGCCATGAGGGAGGTACTCTTCCTCTAGTCTGCTCTTGAGAGACCACTGGAAGTACTGCATCCAGCTCTGGGGCCCCTAGTACAGCAAAGACGTGGACCTGCTAAAGGAGAGCCAGAGGAGGACCATGAAAATGACCAGAGGGATGCAACATGTTTTTTATGGAGAAAGGCTGAGAGAGTTGTGGTAGTTCATTCTGGGGAAGAGAAGGACCGAAGAACCTCAAAGACTTTCTTTTGGGCTTTCAGTACTTAAAGGGGGTGTCTAAGAAATGCAGAGACTTTTTATAAAGATCTGTAACAAAAAGACAGAATAGTGCTTTTAACTAAAAGAGGGTAAGTTTTGTTTGAACATAAGGTTTTGGTTTTTTTTTTACAGCAAGAGTGGTAAGATAGTGGAATAAGCTGTCTAGAGTAGCTGTGGATTACCCATCATTTAAAAGTATTCAAAGTCACACTGGATAGTGATTTGAGCAACCTGAGCTACTGGAAGCTGTTCCTGCCCATGACAGAGTTGTTGGACTAGATAAATTTTAAAGGTCCCTTCCAACTCAAATCATTCTTATTCTATAAATTTATGATTCGAGAACACCCTGATCTTTACTGGCTGCCAGATGGTCACCAAGACACTTTCTCACTCCCCTCTCTCAATAGAACGACTGAGGGAGAAAGTTTTTAGGTTAAGATATAGAATGGGAAATCACTCATAATTAGTGACACAATTAGTGTCACAGGCAAAAGACACTCAACATGGGGAAGTTAATTTAATTTTTTCCATTGACATAGATTTGGATAGTGAAGACTAAATTAGGAGAACATCTCTAACTACCTAATTCATCCTGTGTTCAGCTTTACTCCTTCACTAGACTCTTTTACCTACCTTCTCCTGAGAGGGGTAGGATAAATGGAGAATATGGTTTAAGGTTAGTCCCTAAAAGTTTCTCTCTGGTGCTTCTTCCTCCTTATATTTTTCATCTGCTTCAGTGTAGGTTCTCACCATTAGTTGAAATCCTTAGGAAAAAAATCTGCTCAAACATGGATCTGCTGTGGGCCACAGTTGCTCTCAAGAGAATTTGATTCAGTATAGCCTTTCTTTGGGTCACTGTTCCTTGAGGAAGTACTCTCCACAGGCTGCAGGGAAATACCTGCTCCAATGACTGAAATAGCCACCCTTCCTTCCAACCGGCAGAGAAGGTACTTCAGCATTGTGATGAAAATTAGGAGCCTCAGCAAAGTCTTATCTTTATTTTCTTTAGGAGCTCTTTCTAAGCAAAGCCTGTCACCCTCAGCCTGTGCCTGAGCTACAGTTCAGCTGTGTTATAATCATGTCTGTAATAGATGTGATTATAAATTCGTGCAATTAAAACATAGAAGGAAGTTATAGCAGATGATAGAATGTATATTTTCTATAACCCTGTGAGTATAAAAAGTAACCTTGATTCCCGGACTGGGAGGGGCGTTCACCAAATACCAGGACATGCTTTGTATACAAACTAACATCTCGATTTACACCAGAAAGGAGGGTGGCTTGCCAGGATGTAGCTCCTTGAGCTAATCAGATCTTGGGCACCCGGACCATCAACCCACCATCAACCCACCATCAACACATCGACACCCATTTCAAGGGTGGACCCTGCATTTGACGACATCATCATCCCAAAGGAGGATTCCTGGAAAGTCCTTTCAGACTCGGCCCAGCACCAGGACATCTGTTCAGGGTTCATCATCAAGTGAAAGACTGGGCTTGAATTTGGAAAACACAATACCTCTGCTGCCGGGAGGCACAAAATACAGTATAAGAACTCGGACTCAAACCCCAGCAAATCGTGGAACAGTACGAGATAGCAACCCTGCTGTCAGTTGGCTGTTTCACCCAACATTCGAATGTTGTTCCCTGTGGCTGTCCCAGATAGATTTAAAATGGAAAAATAAAATTTATTCTTTATATCTGATTGGCTAATTGATCATTTGCAACAATGTCTATCCATGCACTTCATTGATCTGCACCCCTGACAGGTGTGTTTGGCTTCTCACTACAAATGTGACCCATAGTCCAGGCTTGGAGCCCCTGCTGGTTGCCTCCCTGTGCCTGCCTGCTCCCTTGGCAGGAGCACCTTCCCTGCTGAACCAAGCATCCACTGCAGGCAGTACCTGGCCCCCAGGGAGCAGCCAGCCTACACTACACAGAATTGTATGTTTGCATATCATTGACTAGTTATAAAAAAATGCATTTAACCCGCAAACTGAATTTTCCATTGTAACAAAGACACTGATGCAAAAGACATCCTAAAAGAAAAGTTAAATGTGATACTAGAGAGCTCTATGTAGTTTTTGGAGGTAGCTGTTTCAGAACAGCTGCATTTTCCCCTAACATTTTCTGAGCAATCAGATTTCCATTCAGGCTGAATTACCTATCACCTTTGTGTGTTCCTGGTATGTGTACCTTGAGGCAAGACTGACTCAAAGACTCATCATTGATTGTCCTGGGAAAGCCAAATGACACTCAAATGACAGTGATAGAATGAGCAAAAAATGGTGTGGAATCCAACAAGGCAATCACACTGATTGCTTGAGAAGCTCGCATTTTTTATGATTTTTTGTTTTTCCATGAGTAGAACAAAATTTCATATCTACATGCTTTCGTTGACCAAAAAAAGATTCACTTTCAGGGATGGGTGTGGGCTGCAGAGAGTCCACAGCCTGGGATGGAGAATTTTATGGCATTTAAAATGTTAGCTTTACTATTGTAATTCTATTTCTATGGACATACACTGATGGTCTAATATATTATTTATTTCTTAGATACCTTCAAAGATGAGACAAAATATGTCTGTTTGCCACAATAAAAAAAAGTTAGCATGTCTTCATGCTGTTAGACTTGTGTCTAGCTAAAGTTATGTAAAAACAATCTCAGGATGAAAACTTCAGGCTTACATCCCACTATGGCATGACACATAAACTTGCATGGTTTTAGCCTTTTGGTGGGTCAGATAGTCCCCAAGACCTGTCAAAAATTGGCTGACTTTCTAGCATTACCTTTGACAGCAATTTTTGCATGTTAAGCTAATGAAATTTCTTTGTACTCAACAGCAGAAAAAAGGCTCTACATTTGAAAGTGTAAGATATCACCCATTTCAGCCTCCAATACTCTCGGGAAAAAAATTCTATAGCTCCTTCTTATGTCCTTCCCACACCTATTACTACCAAATGTAATCAAATCTAATATATTCATTCAATCTACTCATTATCATACTGCAACACACTATTCTTGCCTCAGGATGAGGGAATTGAGAGTAAACGGCAGCTCTGCTTCACACCTAGCCAGAGCTCTGCTAGGACAAGTGAGAAACCATTTTAATTTTATTTTCATGAAATGCTACCAAAAAAAGGGAAAACTATACAGTATTTATATAAGTTCCCTAGTATCGGTTTTGCTATTCATATTCACTAGGTGAAAATTATCTTTACAGCCTTTTGAAGCCTAAAAAATCCTTATGATACTTCTGGTTTGAGTTGCAGCTATTTTTTTATTAATCTGAGCTTTTTTGGCTTTGGCTTCTGTACATTATCTAAAGCTTGCACAGCCAGCTGGCCTGAGGAATAGAGAAAAACTCATTAGAACATGCAAAGTATATGCCTGGCATCACCATTTCAATTCCTGCATGATCAGCTCACAATCTACAAAGAAATTTCAGGAGGACTTTGTTGCCAGGACACCGCAGGAGATGGGAACTGTGCCACAAGAGGTCAAAGACAATCTAGCTAAGGGTTAGTTTTCTGGGTACAAATGAATAATCTGCTGCTCTTGCTAAATACCTACCAAATTATATGGCAAAACCTTAACCATCAAACCTTTGCCTTTGAATTACTGCTTTTAGCAGACTTACTTTTTAGCAGGCTAATTCTCAAACGTGGATGGGGAGAATATAAAGGTCTTTCTGAGTATTAAATAGAAAATGATCAGGAGGATTCAGGTAGTTGCTTTATTCCTGGCAACTGAATCAAGACAAAACTATATAAAGGATAGCTTCTGATTGTCTTGGAATTTTTGGGGGGAAAAAAGTCTTAAAAAGAAACAAAAATACTGTTCCTACTCACTTCAAACAAGTCCCAACAAATTTCACAGATGCTGAAATAAGGTCTAAGACTTGGGAATGATTCGATTAAATTGGACTTTTAAAGTTTTGGAAATATAGGCTGTCTTTAGTCAGCTGCTATTAAGAGATACTGGGACTATCTGGTTCAGTACAGCAGCAGTGGTTAGCAAGCAGATATTTCCCTAAAATGTTAGCATTTTTCAATCATTTCAACATCCTTCATTGTGTCTATACTACTAGTAAGGGAGTTACTCTCAGAAACTAGCACACTCTGGTTTATACTCCTTATTTATGAAACAGGAATATTTTATCTGTTTCTGGCATGGAATGTCATTGAGACATTCAGCCTTCCAAGCATTTTCCAGATATGATAGGGAGGGAACTGGCACTGGCCAGGGTTATTTCTCATACTAACTTTAGAAGGAGTCTATTTTGGATGCAAAGAAAGAAGTATAATCTGTTTGTAAATATAATTTTGCTATGTTTGCTTGTATCCAAGGCAATATTAGGGTTTGAGCCTTTACAGTTTTCTGTATAGCTCACTCTGCAGTCATTAAAAAAACAATGCATCCCTGAATGTTGCTATTCTCATCCCCATACCCTGGCCACCTGTCGGAGACTCTCAGTGTTGCAGTTATACAGCTACACATCCTTCAATTCCATTAGGCATGTTCATTTTGGAAATGTTACAGATGTTGGAGATTTTTTTTCCCCAGTATACCAAAAGAGTAAGCAGAGGAATTGTTTTATTTTTTTATTTATTAGTGCACTAGCAATATAATTTGAATTTTTACATGAAAAGAAAAGCAAAACAAAACACAAGAAAAACAAACGCCAAAACCTGAAAAACACAGCTTTCTTTAAGTGGAAGACAGGAGAAATACAATCTGAAATACACCTATCTGCCCCAGTTATCAACCCTGTTTTCAACACAATTTCTCCAAAACCCCCTCCCATATCTTTCTTCAGGACTGCCTTAGTCCAAGTGTTGACCACAAACAAGGCATTCTATCAAGATCACAGTTTTATAAATTAAATTACTCCTAGAAATATATTGCCTTAAAATTTCTTTAAATTTGAATTAATTTTTTTGAAACCTATTGTATTACAATATTGTGTTTATTTCTTCTGCACCTCATATTTTGGAGATGCCATTTTACATATTTCCACAGCAATCCCATTCATTCTCAGAAAATGAGAGGGGCCTTTGATGTGGAATATAATTCATACTTATTTTAAGACTTAAACCTATTTATCTAAATTTAAAATAATGATAATAATAAAAGAAATAAATCCAGTAAAGATAGACTGTTCTCTTTATCTTGCTCATTACTTCTTTGATTTCTTCTCTTCCTTGCTATTCAAATGGCATGAAGGCAATGGGATAGTTACTTCTGGGTAAGTCAGCAGCTTATGCAGGAACACCAGTCAGAATTTCTTTAAGTTGTATTGAAAGCAGGCAACCTGTTTTTCTCCTTTCTCCTTCACCTCTCAAAATTATGACATTTCCAGTGTTATAACATTCATTTAAAAAATTGCAGTTGTTTTAAGAGCTATTCTTAAATATGGAATCCAGATGGTCATATTGGAATGGGAAGATATTAAAAGGACATTGGCATATGTTCCCACTATCTACTTAAACACTGCTGAAAGTTATGCCTATGTCTATACATAAAATAAAGTTATGTAATATCAGATCCTTATTTATATAGCTGTCACATACATCGCAGCCTGACCAGGACCATGACCATACATCACCCTGAAAACAATTATATATTAGTCCTATGTAAGCAAAAACAAAAACAAAAACAAAAACAAAAACAAAAACAAAAACAAAAACAAAACAAAAACAAAAACAAAAACAAAACAAAACAAAACAAAACCAAAAAAAAATTAGAAAGGGTGCTGGAAGCATTCATAGATTTTCCCTCTCTTTCCTTCATCTTTTCCAAATTTTAAGACCATTGGTTGGACTAAACAGTCTTCATGCCATGGCTTAACCCCAGCCACCAACTAAGCACCACACAGTTGCTTGCTAATTCTCCCCTGGCTGCTCACTCACTCTTCTGGGGATTGGGAAAAGAATCAGAGAAAGAAAAATGAGAAAACTCATAGGTTAAGATAAAGATGGTTTAATAGGTAAAGCAAAAGCTGTGTGCACAAGCAAAGCAAAATAAGGAATTCATTCACCACTTCCCTAGGGCAGACAAGTGTTCAGCCATCTCCAGGAAAGCAGGGCTGCATCACATGTAATGGTGACTTGGGAAGACAAACACCATCACTCTGAATGCCCCCGCACCCTTCCTTCTCCTTCCCCTGGGATTATACGCTGAGCATGATGCCATGTGTTACAGAATATCCCTTTGGCTGGTTGGGGTCAACTGTCCCAACTGTGTGCATCCCTCACCTTCTCACTGGTGAAGTGGTGTGAGGCAAAAAAGGCCTTGGCTCTGTGTAAGCCCTGCTCAGCAATAACTGAAAGATCCCTGTGGTGTCAACTCTGTTTGCAGCATAAATCCAAAATACAGCCCCTTACCAGTTTCTATGAAGAAAATTACCCCAGGCAAAACTAGGACACTTCAAATGATTAACTTCTGGAAAGAACCATCCTAGTATTAAACTCTTGCACCAGGACATACGTATATACAGACTACTTAGGTATATATATCAGAATACTAAAGATGACTACTTCTGCTTTTCTGGAAGAGTAAAAAGATAGTACAGAGTAATCAGTGATGCCATTCCAAGTGTGATGATGGGAGAAAATCAGAAGACATGAATTGACAAACATTTTGAGGTCAGAAGGAAAACAAGTGTGGAACTTGCCACATTTCAGGAAGCTTTTATTGCAGAATGAAATAAGGCATAGTCCTTTTTTTTTTCCTTTTTTCCCATATTAATGATTGAACCCCAATAATATTGACTCTGAGACTTTGGTATACTCCTTTTCTCTTCTGTCTCTTTCTATCAAAATAAAAAGGAAATATTCTTCCTCACTGCAGAGACAGTAATTCAAACAATGTATCAGACAGCAGTGAAAAAGAACCTGAGAAATATAGCACATATAAACTGTATTTGCAGACATGGGAATGCATATAAAAATAATTATTTTATAATTGTATTTCAAGGCTGAAGTTTTTGAAGAATAAATTGACTTATCTTTACAGGCATTTTTATATACCATTTTCTACAATTGCACCACAGACTAAAGCTGAAGTAGGTTCCCTTGAGAAAAAGGTTCTCTGTCAGGATGAGGATGTGCTTTTCTGACAGATTTAACAAAACTTACTAACTTTACTGACAGGGTTAAGGAGAAGTGGTCATTTCTTGTATAGTCTGGGACTTCAGCAAGCCAAAAAAGGGATAAGAACAAATGTGCCCCCTGTAAGAAAAAAGCCTGAGAGAAATAGAAGGAAAGCTCTTTTATAGTAATGATTCCCTAGGCTGCTAAGCAGAAAATGTCTTTTTTTGAGACCTCAGTCTAAGAGATGCACAAAGAACTTCACAGCATGCATGCAGGATTATACATGACAGTTGTTTAAGTCCATCTGCATTTTTATATTCTCCTTGTGAGGTGATCTGACACCCCATTCCACACGCCAATAAATCCTTACAGATTGCATAGTAAGTACAAACCAGAAAAAAATAAAGTAATAATATTGGTACTACTATCACTCACAGCTGTTGCAGGAAGGTAACTGGAAGCCAAAGAAAGAAGTGAAACAGAGGTGACTATTGTTATAAGTAATACTGTGGCAGACACTGCTGATATTTGATTTAATTTATTACTTTTTACATCTTCTTCTCCCCTCATGTTAATATCTAAAAGGTACCATTGTTCTACTTCTATTATCGCTGTTTTCTGTGTAAATAGTTATTGCAGTGTCAGATGGGTAAAGAACCTTTTATCTATTAAAATGCTCAATATATTAAAATAAATTGTTGTTTGAAACTACCTCTTTGGCTTCAAAAATAATGTTGTACCCTACAGATATACAGTAAGTCAGTGAATCAAAATTCACCTTGCATCCATTTAATGGTTTAAAATAAGTTTCTTCTGTAGCCGTTTTAAAGATTTAAGGGGAGAGAGAATAATAGTATGCCCTTGTAGGTATTTTTCTGAGTCTAATCAATATTGTGGAATGACATTTCTTTAAAAAAAGACACTTGTGAAATTTTATACCATTCTTTTGTTTTAAGGATTGACTGACTATATAAAATACCTAGCCAAGGCTGTCCTTTTACAGGTAAACACACCTTAAAAAAAAGGGAAAATTTTGGTGTCTCTGCCTTGAATATGGACAATTACCCAGAAAATACTTAACATGTAATATTTGAATTAAACTGTCAGAATAGAACATTAAATAAAATGAATGCACAGGACTATTTTTATTTAGATACTTGAACATTTTACGATACCAAGCCATACAAGAAGTTTATTGGCAGAATGGTTTCTGGTAGCACTCGAAGGTAAAGAGCTGCCCCAATAACGCTGTTCAGTAGGCATTGGTTTGGGTTTTTTCACAATGCATCTAAATATAGCTAATGACCACAAAACGTGCAAATGAAGATATGAGTAAATGTATATAAATTATGCTAGAGTACATCAAACTCTAAAATTCCCATTGGCTGCTTTTCATAAATGGATTATGGTGGCCTTGTAGCAATCTCCAGTACTCAGCTTTCAGAGCCTGGCTAAAATCTGCTGTTGAAAAAATCAGGTGGCCACTCAGCAGAATCCTAGGAAAGACTTGGAGCTGCACTGGTGGGAGCCATTGCACATGCAGTGTAGAAGACTGTATCCACATCTGTTTAAAGTCAGTCAAAAGAAATAAGAAATTTAAGGATTAAAATTAGCAGAGCTGTTTTAGACATCTACCGTAGGCCGAGGTGATTCACGACCTAAAGATGTCTATCTCTCCCTATTCCTTTTAAGTAGAGGTCAACACAGACATCTCAAAGGTCTGGTTTCATAGTCCTCTTCTTCCACACTCCTCTCATTTCAAATCTATGAAAGAACATCTTCACAAATTCCATACCTATTAATTTTAAAATCCAGGCATTCTCCAACCATGTCCTTTCTAGTGACCCTGACAATTTGGAGGTAGCATTTAGAAAACCGCCAGACCTTCACAACTGAACACATCATCAGGAGACATATTTAATTCTCCAAGAACATAGAAATTCAGAAATATTGAATTTTATTTGCAGAAGGACTCAGCATTGAGTATGAATTTTCTGACTGAAAACAGGGTGACTGTGGTATTTCAGCAAGATGTGAGAGTTAGTATTTTGAATTTATGAACACAGACTCTTCATTGGGATGGTAAGTAGGCAAGCAGCCAGTTCCACTAGAGGCTTACAGCTAAGCACCAGTGGTGAGATAATTCTGAACTGGCATGGAAATCTGGATCCAGTTCATGCTCCTCTGAGAGCCTGTGGCAGTCAGAAGGCTGCCACCTAAAATTATTTTTATAGCTGAATGGTAATTGTTAGGGAAAGTGTTAGGTCAGATCCTTCACAAACTCACATGAGATCCTGTAAAAGGTTGTTAGATGTTAACAGGCTATTTATGGTTAGCACCTTGGTCTACCTTTACAGTCTCCAGAAGGAAAGTGGCAGATTATATTCTCTAAACACTCCTTCTCAATTACGTCTCTGTGCTTGGCCAGGAGACAGCTTTTGATAAATACACTCTCAGTTTTCAGGCAAAATGCCAACATAAGCAAAAATGTTCTTACCTTTTCTCGTAACTCAAGATGTGTTTGTAGCACCTTTATTTTTGGGTTTTTCTTTGTGACTAGTGATAAATACTGGACTGTATTTTGAAAATTAATATAAATTCCTAATATGAATATGAATGCCTTATATTATAGGGATTGGACATCACAGTAGGGGAGACTGATGATTACTTATCAAACATTTTTTTTAGAATCTACATTAATCTGAGTTGTTGCAGCACAAATATCTAACAAGAAAATTAATAAATCATGGGAGATATAAGAGAAAACTTCTGACTACCAATAAACTAAAGGATGCAAAGGAAACACCAGTCAAATTAATTGGTTGCAGCTCATAGGGTTTGTCTGCAGGTGTTTGATCCAGAAACAATCCTGTTTCTTGATATCTGTTGGTAGAATTAAAGAATATTTTGCTTTTTCAGTGTCAGTGAAATGTATGCAATAAGGACTTTCGAGTCTATCAAATGTGAGAAGCTTATATGCAGCAGATTTAAGTGAAAATGTTTTCATTAATAGCAGTTTTTAATACAGTAGCTTAAGTTTCAGTCAGGAGCTGAGATAGTCCAAACACAAATGCCCTGTCCCAAGAAACATTCAAGGTTAGGATAGAATGGGCTCTGAACAATCTGATCTAGTTGAAGATGTCCCTGATCAGAGGAGGTGAGGTTGGAATATGTGGACTTTAAAGGTCCCTTTTGACCCAAACCATTCTGTGAGTCAATGATAAACTAATTAGGAAAAGGGGAACTGTCAAGGAATGCTTAAAATGACACATGCTTTCCCCTTCTGTTGTATCTATTTTTTTTTCTTTCCTTGTCTTTTTATTCTTCATTTATAAATTATGATTGATAAGACCTGCAGTCCTCTCCATTGGGTTCTTCACTGCTCAGCACTGCCAGACCTGCCCACCACATGAAGCTGTTATAGGAATGGCCATGCTGCAGAAGGAACACGAGCTGGTTGCTGTTTTCATTTGTGCTGGGCACACATGTTCAATGGACCATTAACATGGACCAGCTCCTCTCTCAGCTCTCCTCTGGCATCAGAGTGGCCACAAGGGAAGAGAACAGAACAACTCCTCTGTGCTGGATCGGCAGCTGAAGTGTCCTGAAGAGAAAATGTTTGCTCTTGGACATGACCAACAACCATTTGGCTCACAGTAAGAATCTGAGCAGAAAGCACAGAATAATGCTGAAGCAGATATGAGATGTGCCAAATGGTTCAGCTTCCCCACAGTCTGATTGTTTGAAAAAATTCCCTTTCGGCATACAGAAACACTCACTCTGGAGGTTTCAGTTTCCCTGTATAAAGTACATTAATTGCTTATGCTGTCAGGTCTTCTATGTCAGCAAAATGCCAAATTCTGTGAAAAATGCAGCAACTTAATGCTGCATTTTAATTACATGGGAAGTATTATGAAAAAATCCAATCTCTTTGGAAATAGTATGAAACTTTCCATAAACATCTCAAAAATTTGGCCTTTAGGTCAGAGTTAGGTTTCTCTGGTTGGTTGAGTTTTTCTCTTCAGATAGTATTTAATGAAATAAAGTTCTTATGGGATATTTTTCCCATGAAAGAATGTATTCTTTTAATATTCATGATTTCTTTTTCAGTGACTCTTACTAGAAAAGCTTTGTAGAAGTCCATAACTCTGAGAACTTTTCAACCCAAAAATTTTTCCACAACTCTTTGCATCTTCTTTTCACCTAAAAAAATGAGATGTCATAATAAAGGTAAGAGAATAAAGGTAAGAGTTTCTAAAGTTCACAATCAACTTCCTTGCAATAAGCTCACTTGCAATCAACTCAAACTTTATGTCTAATCTTTGTATGGTTAATAAATATCTAAATGTTTTCAAGTTCTGTGTTGATCCAACAGATTTAACAATGTAGGTGTACACAAGATCTTTGTGTGTCTTTTCTTGGATCAGAAAATGTCTTGGGTTTGAAAAATGCCCAACATAAGAATTCCATGGACTTTGGAGCTTAGTGCTATTAAAATAACCTGTATTAGTAGAATATCTGAATGCCTAGGATCAGGATCTTTATCACATTAGTGATATTTACAGCTTTACAATATCTGTTGCTTTAATGAGAGTAAACAACTCCCACCAGATACAGCTGAAGCCTCATAACATAGGCAATTGTATAATCAGCCAAAACCTTTGAAAATCTTGGACTTAATCCTGTCCTTATTTGCCTTAATTAAATCATCTAGTTGTGAAAGGTGATATCCAACATTCTGAGCGTCAAAATCACGCAGTTTTTAACCATGATCATCCAGTCAGGAACATCTAGCCTGGACTTTGAACTTCACAATCAAGGGGAATATATATGCTGATATATAAACAACCAGTCTGTACTTGCAGATACAGTGTCTTAAAATTATTGATTTAAGAGCCTAATAGGAACCATCCTAAAATTTGGTTCTAAAGGCAGGGTTTCAATATAAGTACAGCAAGTATTTCACTTCTGAAAATCAAAACCTAAGTTTGGAAGTCAGGCACCTAAAAACTAAAATAACATATAAAATGATATATTAAAAAAAAATTCTGTCTGATCTGCCAAGTGGAACTACCTAAAACACAGAGAATATATGACTCAAAAATTTAGTAAATGAATTATCAACAGGGGAAAATGTAATTATCCAGGAAAATTACTTTGTTTATTTAAAACTCTGAACCTGAATACTCCTTCAAACTAAACTAAATACCTGAATTTGATTTTTATATTCTTTACCTTGGAGAAACTAATTGGAGTTCTACTACTCTGTGAAATGCTTGTCTTTTCCCATTAAGTACAGAGAAAGCAGTGTAAGGGTTTTTTAAATTTGTCAGGATAACAAATTAATTTTAAATTGTCAGGATGAACTGAAGGCCTAGGAGTGTGAAAATGTAGCTATATGCAAAGCCAGAATGGTTTTGGTTTTGACAGAGATCAGCAGCTGGATTTTTCTCACAACTAGGCCTCTTTATGTTTAAGAAACTATGCATTGTTACTAGTAAGTACATATTTCTGTACAGGCCCAAAGTATCAGCTGCATGTCTGGGCTAAAATTATTCCTCAGAGTGTGAGCTTGTCCTTTTCTGCATAAACTGAGGCATTGATTGTATCCAATGGCCTTTTCTGTATTGTGTTCCGATGTATCTGGTAAAGTCAGAAATATATTTCTGCTGGACAATCCTCCAGGTCTCTTTGATAGGCACAAAAAATACCCAGCAATATGCTGAAGATACCTAGTAGCTGTGAAGCTGGAGAGGTTGACACATTGGAATCTGCAGAAATATATAAAGAAATAAATTACATCTACGCTATAATAATTATAAGCATAAAAAGTAAATCAGTATCTATTAAGTATACTGGAAACAGGGACTTAAAGTCAGAACCTGCTCTTTGCTGCTCCTAGGCTTCGCTCCTGAATTACAGAGACAAGTCCTTTTCTCTGCATTGGCTTTTGCCATGAGGAATTTTGAATTTCTTTTTCAATGTTTCATAGCCACAATAGGAATGTAGAGTGACATAATGACAGAGAAATTCACAGGATGATGATTATAGAATAATGTAATGCAAATTTGGACTCTTATAGGTCTCTCATTCCTTAAGTGGATATTTGGTCCATGAATATATTCCATAAAAAGAGCAGGAGTTATCAGCAGCTTTTCAAAAAGCAAGAGTCTGTAACTATGGTCAGTCATTTCTTCTTGGTGTGTGTGTATACTGAGAGATGAACTCAATGTTGGATAGCTGAAGTTAAGTACAACATAAGGGGGAAAAAGAAATATTCTAAGCACAGAAGTTTTGCACAGGGACAGAAACATAAGTCTTGTTCCCAGAGGACTGCAAAGTCAAACAAGTATTGCTTATTTTCACAGAGATTTTCTGGAGCCTAAATCTGTATTTAAGTGCCTAAATTCCACCTAACATATTGGAACTATGTCAGAAGAAAGATAAATAAAGACAAGGGAAACAAATCTTTCAATGAGATAAGCAATTTTCTCTTCAATAAAGAGAATTTTGCTTCTTTTCTCATAGTATACAGATTCTATTTTATCCTGTTTATAATTTATAGAAGTATTCATAATAGCCACAAAGAGGTTCATATACCTTTAATTTAACTTTATATACATGTAAATAAAGCAGTTTTGGACCTTTGGGAAATTTTTTTTGTGTAGGTTTGTTTTTTTTCATTATGTTTAAATATTTAAGTTCTACGTGTGATGCAAGGATCTGTTAAGTTAAATATAAATCATTAATAATACAGTTACAATATTAAATACTGCATCATTTCACTGACATATTTTCAAATTATTAATATAAGCTTGTTGAATTTTTTACCTTGAAGACAACCTTAAACTGTAAGGGATGATATATGACTGAATAAATAATCTTCTAGGAGACTAAAATCTCCATGAGCTTAAAATATCTTAAAATATTTTAAATACTTCTTTGCAAACACTGGTATGACTTTAGGATTACTTAAATAGGCTCACAAACATCAATTGAAATTGCTTTTATCATCCCCAGCTTAGTATAAATTAATATAATGTGGTACCAGAGAACCTAAGAGAATGAAAAGGAGCGTACTTCTAGTCAAGATTCTTGAGGCATGACATGCTTATAGTCCTGGATGTCAATACTCCGATTATCTTACCTTTTTCATCAATACTATAAAGCATGCATTCTGATTTTTTCCCCCCTAAATCTGAATATAGGACAGCAGTAAGGAAATTGCTCTAATGAGTGAAGGATCAACAAAGGTATTTATTTATTTATTTTATTTTTCTGAATTGATTTAGTAACACTGGCATGTGTTGCAGTCTTCTCATTTCTGTGAATGATTAGTATTAAAGTGGAATACATGGTCTGTTGCTCACTGGTCTTCAGAGCTCTACATTTTTCATTTTCTTAAGTACTTGAGTTTATTGATAAAATGCAAACCCTAAAAAGGTAAGAGCTGAAATGTAATTCAAAATAGTGCTTAAAATATTATCTACTTTTGTTGCAGAAAGATCACATGATGGAGAAACTACATAGCATATAAAAAACAACCAATCTTGCAGCTCAAGTAATGTCCTACTGGACTGCACTTTGATGATTATGGGAAGGTTGGCCTTAACATCAGTACACTTTTAAATTTTTAACACAAAAAAAAGGATGGAACCTGAAAAGCCATTGTTAAAATCTGTTAAATATTAGTTGTAATAATAAACATAAATACATCAACAGGGAACAAATGAACAGAAATGTGTTTCAGATATGGTAAAAAATAATTTATGGGGTTAAAGCTGAGAATTTCTTTCCTGAAAATTTTCTTTCATAACAATTGTTGCTAGACATTATGGCTACAACTTGCCATCACAAAGTTTTTAAAATAAATTGTTATTTCTAGGAGATGATGTGTGTTTCAGCTAATGTAAAGCCTCTAGATGGATTATTTCCATTTGCACTATTTTTTGATGTTTTGAGTGAAAAGTAAGATGATATTGACACTGACAAGCTTGTGTGGCAAAACTCTGAACTCATCCTAAGGAACATGAACCAAAGGTAAGCAAAAACACTTTCAGTGATCTTTTAAATTTTTGGTTGAAACTGAGGTATTTCTCCAAAACGACATGCCAATACTTAAAATAAAGCACATTAAATTTGGGAGCTGGGTGTAAACATGAACTGTATAAAAAAAGCCTAGAAGAGCCAAATGACAAATAAATGCCTGTATCTGAAAACTATTATGCATCTTCAGAGGACTGTGAATTGCTTAATTAAAAAATGTTGCCTTTACTGTGAAATATCTCATCAGAATAAAACATATAAATCTGTGTTACAGAATAGGAATTTTGTGTGTGTCAAGTATTTATGTTACTAGATCAGCCACACAGTCACATAGTAAATGTCACATTTCTTAAAGATAGGTATCCCCTTGTCCAAGATGTTCAGTGTTTCTCTCCCAATGTCCCAGATGCTCTGTTACTTCTATGTGTGAAATCAGATACAGCAACAAAGTAGGACTGAGAGAAGCAGACTTACCAACAAAAAATAATGCATATGCAGATGAGTGGTTTATAAATAAAATACTGTTCCAAGACAACACTGAAAGCGGGAATAAATTCTAAGATGGAAATCTCTGTGCAACAGCATTATGAAATCAGATTTGTATTTTCCTCTTTTAGACATACAACACATTTTGTGAACTTCTATTTTTTAACTTCTTTTTCTTCCCCACTTACACTGACAGTTTGATATCTCTGCCCTTGTGAGATTTAAAACTTGATGCACTGTAAGAATCTAACTTTTAATGCCATTATTATTTATACTGGAGTACAAAGAAAATGCTGTATAGGGCTTCCTATATGTTCTGAAAAATTCACTTTAGAGGCTAAGCTAGCATCCTGTATGCCTTTAAAGTTTACTAGTATGTTCCCATCTGCTCTTCTAGAGAAAAATTAACTCCTTCAATGTTATTATTTTCAGACTTCAATACCAATCTTCCCATGTTCTCCACCTTCTGAATATATTCCTCCTGTTCCTCTAGTCGTTAACAGAACCAGATTTTGTTTTGGCATTTCTCATGTATACATATACATAGATACATATGTGTACATAAGGATACATACTCCCATATATTAACACAGCGAGAAGTACTTTCAATGTTTGTATGTAAAGTGAGGATTGACAAGTTTGGTCTCCTTTCAGTTAAAGAATAGCTAGAGACCATTTTATTTTTAACTTTAAAAAATCACCATTTTTCAGGGCATGGAGTGACATAAAGACTGAAGTACTACTAATAATCTATATATCTAATTTTCCATTGAATTTTTTTTTTTTACATTTCTTCCTTTCTCCTCTTCTTAACAACAAGGAGGTTTGAGTGACTCTGAAAGAAATTACAGTGGTGAGTGTATATGAGGGTTAGTGCACACTACAACAGAGCAATAAGGCTCAAGACCGGATAGAGAGTACCAGCAAATATACAGACTAAAGTAGAACTTAGGGTGCAAAGAAGAACAGATGCAGGGTTTTAACCTAAGCTGAGATCACTGAAATTTAACAATTTAAATCTTAACAAAGCTGAACTTTTAAGTATTATTAAATTCATTAAAATAGATTCAGTTCATCTAGATCCTACCAAAACTAAGGACTAGAAAACAAAAATGCACTATCAGCATGATTGCAAAAACCCTGTTATGTCTTTATTGCTGGACAGCCATTACAGATTGCTTAACCTATTAAGAACATCACTTTCAACTTTAAAATTCTGTGGGCATACAAACTGAAGTTCACAAGGGTTCAGAAACCCTTGTTCTGAGATTTTGATGACCATCTACCTGCTGCCTACAGCTTCATTGTGATAAGCATTAGGATGAATTTAGGTTCCCCTAAAAAATTCTGAGATATCAATGGCCTTTCCAGCATTAGTAAAGTGTGAAATAATTTGAAGAGTCAATGCACAATAAATTGCACAGGGAATGCTATTACATTCCTCTGAGGAACAAGCGATACAGGTAGCAGACTCAAACTGTGCATTAACCCATGCATAACACCATGCTCTGCTCTTTGAACTGTGTGTGGTGCAGGGAGGCAGAAAGAGGACAGAGAAATTAGAAGTGCATTATTCAATTAGGGTGAGCTGTGGATATTCAAAAGCACCTTTCTCTCTGCACTGATGGTCTGGGGATATTTCACAGTCACCTCAGAACAATGAATTATATCCCCATTGAAATCTAAGATAGATATTTAAGTCATAATATCAAGTAGTGTCTTCCTTTAAAATAAATTTTTGCTTTTAAGCCTTGGCTTCTGTTTGACCAATATTGCTAATATTACCATTCACACTGTATTTTGAAAAATACCTATTGGCTGGCATATGCTAACAAAATTTCTTTTCTGTCTAAACAAGGACTCTGTGATTCATCAAAATATATATAGATCTAAGAACAAACTATGAAATAGATATTTATCTTCTTATGGTCACACTCACATTCAAACTCAAACACAATTTCCCCCAGAGATTTTGGAGTTGGCATCCGTAGAGATGTTCTGATCTGACTGGACATGGACCTGATCATCCAGATTGAGCTGGCCCTACTGAGCAGGAGATAGGACAGCATGACCCCTGGATATCCCTTGCAATATCCATGATTCTGTGGTTTCATTTTTTTGGCTTTCTGACCAAATAACAAAAGTGTACTTGGCAAAGTTCAGGAAATCGCAGGTAGTCTCTTCTTTAAAAAGTATCATATGATAATGTAGATCATCCCTCTGGTACAAACCTAGAGCCATTTCTTTTACCTTACTTTGATTAGACAGCTATCAGATTTTAAATTTACCTCATACTGAAGATTCGTCTTCTGTCAAGTTTCTTATTTTTATGAATTGTTGTGATAACATCTGTCTAGTTACAAAATTATGAACCTGTCTGTACCCAAGTCCAATTTTGTCTAAATCAGACAATGGATTTCATCTCATTTGGAAAACTTGCACAGTAGTTGGACTAGTTTTCCCATTTTTTTAGGGTTTTAATGCACTGTGGATCTGATTAATTACTCAAGTAGTAAAAGATGTTTTAAGGCAAGAAAAAAATCTTTCTAGAAAAAGAAAGGGCAGAAATAAAAATGGAAAATGTAAGTAACTCTGACTGGCAAATAACTGAAGGCAACACCAATTGCATCCATAATACTGGTCATACAGGAAAAGTAAATGAAATTTGGCCTGCTATTACAGTGACATTTCATATTGTACATTAGTACATAGTGAAAGTATTGATTATTAACTATTTCCACTTGAAATCACATTGAATCACATTAAAGCAACTACATTTTCTTCAGATTTCACCCAAAATTTGCAATCTAATGAAAAACAAACTTTTACAAAACCTCCAATGCCTCAAAGGATTTTTTAATTTGAAATGAATGACAGACAGATTAAAGCAGTGAAAATAAAAAAAAAAGCACCCCACTTGTGCATCCTGCATTTCTTTTGCTTTTGAACCAATTGATCATTTTATCTAGATTATCTTATGTCTCACTTTTTCAGATAATAATAATATTGTCATTTCTCTATTTCTGCTTTAAGAACTGTCAATCATTGTCATGTCATGCAGATTTTTTTAAAGTGAAGCAAGTGTTGGAAGCCTCTTATTTCTATACTTTAATAATTTTTCTTACAAATATACGTCTCCTTCCTCTGTCCATCCACACAATCACAGAAAGGATGATGGTGGAAGGGTTGCACAATGTATACTTGGACTTGCAATATCACCCATACACCCTAGATTCTCTCAGTAGTGTCAAACAAATACCCTCAAAAAACTTATGTCAAGATCTTATTTGTTGTGGTGTGTGAATGAGGTTTTCAAATTTGTATCTGTATTTTGTTTATTTGTTTGTACTTGGTTTGTTCCTTCCCAAGCCCCTTCCACCCCTACACCCCTGATAACACCTGATATCACCCTGTCCTGGACCCACCCCTTTCCTTCCTCATTGGTCCGAAGTGTGCTCCGCCCAGGTGCGACCTGGTAAGAGGAGGGCAGCGGAGCCAAATCGGGGTTCTGGCACATGGAGCTGCACTGAATAAACACCTTTTCCAACTCAAGCCAGAGCCCGCTCTGTTCTTCCAGCCTTAACCATGCTCAGCCAGCAGAACTGGGGAACCCACAAACACTTCGGGTTGGTCTGGGGAGCTGCTCAGCCGGTAAGCAGCCCCTACGGAAGCTAACAGCCCTCACTTATTATCACCTTTACTTTGGATTCTCACACTCACCACAGGGGACCTGATGTGGTCCATGTAACAGAAGATGAGGCCAAGATGTTATTGAAGCTCAGTAATGTGGAACTACCTAATATAAGCAAAGTGAAGAAAGAAAAAAAAAAACCCTTAGGCATTAAGTTTTCACTTTCACAGAATAAATCAAGTTTATTGTATTTTTTTTTGTTCAATCACTTTGTTTATTTGCTCAATGTTATTTAATTCCTGTGTAGTCAGTGCTGTACAAAAGCAAGTAACTCTCAAGTGTAATAGTACTGCTTTTACATTTATGGTACCATAAAGTGTAAGAGCTACTTAGTGTTGATATATATTCTCAGATACCCCTGCAGACTTTTATTTGTTAGAAAGATTGCATGTCTAGTAAAACCAAGACTTAGTGGATATAAAAATGCCACCCTGACTTATAAACCAAGTTTGCCATTTGCAGTGTATTTTCTGCATACTTCTCATAATGCTACTTATAAAAATCTTTTTTGTGTATTATGGGTTTGCCAGGTTCCAAGGAAGAAAGAAAAAAAAACAGGTAAATATTCCCTCTGCACTTCAAAATCTGATTTCTAGATAAGAAAGTAGCAATAATCCAAATTTCATGAGTTATGTAAAATGTTATCCTTTCTGCTGAAATGCTTGAATGAGATACATTACTACAAGTATCTGTCATTATTCTTGCAGATATTTCAACTGACCACAATGATGAGTATTATCAAAGGTAGTTCTTTTTCTCATGTAGTTCAGGCTATCAATTAAAAACCTCTTAGAGTAAACTTCACACAGATCAGACTGACAAAAATTCCACATCTTAGTTCTGTGAGCAGTGTTGAAACAAAACCTTTGAAGACACTTGGGTAGTGGAGGACTAGTGAAGGTAGTGGTGGATAATTGGGAGAGTTTAAAACAGAATTAGAGATGTTCCATGTGTTGTGTATATTTTCTACCCTTCCCAGTACGCCAGCCTGCATGCAGTCAAGTGTACATCTGTTAACATCATAACTGGTTGATGCTACATTAACTTTTTATTTCCAGTGAAAATGAAGATCAGAAAAACATCTCCTGGTAAGCAATTCTGACTGTGCAAGCCAGCTTCCCCATAGCTCTTCTAAATCACTGGTGATCAAATTATCTGCCTTGGGTACTAATTGTTTAGGAGGTACTTTAGACATTCCAATGTGGCCAATAGAAAGAAAGAGGTAAATAGAAGAGAAAGACAGAACTCAGTGGGAAAATCAGCAACCTGAGTTCTACAGAGTGTAACAATATAAAAATGCACTATGGAGCAGCACTACTGAAAACTATATATTTATGTGACACATATGTACATTGGAGACTATGAAGTTTCATCAATTATCGATTCTGACTTAATTTATATTATTCTATATCGACAATAACACAGCAAGAAGATAGAAATTTAAACGAAAGACAAAAGCACTGAAGTTAAAAAAAAACAAAAACCAAACCAAAAGAAAAAAAAACAAACAAAAAACCCCAAAAACAAACAAAAAACCCAAACAAACAAAAAATCACCACAGAAAACTGAACAGAAAGAAAAAAGCTTGCTTTGCAAAGGCAGCTGTTTAAACCTGTGTAGGAAGTGAAAAAATATGAAAAGTTGTTCATAGTGGTTGGGAAAATGAGAAATAGATTAGGGCTATTTTTAAAAAAATTGTGGCCGCTTATATCAGAGAAAATAGAGCAAGACATGAAAATATGTTAAGGGTCAAAAGTGAAGCGTAGGAGATCTAGAATGATGGAGATGTTGGCATGTGGGAGAAGGAAATCTGTATTTGATGCCAAAAAGGGAGGAGAATTAGGGATGAAAATCAGTTGATTGAGATAAAAGGGAGGGAGAGGAGGAGGAAATTTGGCTATGAAGTTTAGACAGATTGGAGAAGTGGGCAGTAAGGTGTAAAGAGAAGTGGTGTTTGCATTTGCACTTATAATTGCAGATGTTGAGTGATAACATCCTATTAAATAGTCTCAGTGGTAAGAGCAAAAGCTAAGTAAGCAAAGGATAGGAATTTTTAGTGAGATTGTGGAAAAGAAAGGGACATGATTCTACTGGTTCAACCACTTTTTGTTTCTTTGTTTTTGGAGGTTTTTTGTGTGCTTTTTTTTGTTGCAAAGAAATTGTGACTATGACTATACAGTCACTTCCTATGAATATAGCACTTAATATGCTGATTCAGAAATTCTTTTGTTACTTGATGGTATCTATGCAACTGACTCCAAGACAACAGCCTTTACAATTGCCACATAAATGCAGATAAATCTGGAAATCATTACTCACAATATGTCAAGACTAAAATGGGCTTGGATATTGAAAGAACCTTCACAGTCACAAGAGGTAAGATTTATAAATTAATGTGATCTAGAATTAGACACCACCATTTTTCAAACTAAGGACTACATACAAAATCTGGCCAGAAGTAATACCATGGCATTCTGGGCTTGTATCTTCCTCAGGAAAGTGGTGCTAGACACTAGTAAGTCATCACTCATGTAAGTATTTTATTACAAGCAATAAAATTCTAGAAGATACCTGCTACCTGAGTAGAAAATCTGACAATGGTCCAAATAATGGTCAGAAAGTTGGCTTGCCTGTAACAGGAGGGAAGTTCTCTTATGCATAACTATGACCTAATGCCCTTCATCACCCTAATTTTGGCCCTGCTGTGTTAATGTTATTACATTTTCCCTTATCCTAAGAATAGCTTGAATGTTGTTCTTACATGATTGTCCAAAAGGTGTGAAATAAACTGTGAAATTTTATTAATCACAATGGATTTGAGGAGGTTGAAGGATTATAAACAATATAATCTAGTCTGCAGATCAATGATGCAAAAGACAACCAAAGAGTACACCTGCCCTTTATGCAAGCAGAAAAAAAAATGCACTGCCAGTATTGGAAATCAAAGGGAAAAAATGACATAATGCTGGCAGAAGTTTGGTTTTGGTTTTGGTTGCTTTGCTTGCTTTGTTCCATGACCCTCATAGTGACCTCCAAGACTCACATGTCATAAATTCTTAGAGATGGCCTACTGTAACACTGAATTTTCTCCTTTTCCAACCAGGTGCTTGTAATTTTCTTTGTTCATTTGTTAGCAGACTTTTTATTTGGTTGTGAGGAAGTTATTAAACAGATGGACTTTGCATTTTGGCCACATAAGACTTAACTCAAATGTATTATAATCAGAAGTGTTTAGTACATTGCACTGCCATGCGATCATATTATCACTTGGGTCTAGATTACAGTGCACAATAATAAATAGAACCACATTTTGGACAAAGACATGGATTTGGAATAAAAATTCTCCCTGACATCAGTACTTTCATTTACAACTACTTTACGATTGATCCTTTCAATCCCTTTATGTTCTTTTCCTAGGTTCCATCTAGTTAAGTAGCAGTGGCACAGATGGGGATGAAGAAGAGAGACATATACATCACTGAATCCAAGTGCATCTCCTAATACCCAGAATTTATTCTTCTGGGTAAATTTACACTTTGCATTAGAAGATACTGGTCAACAGTGTCAGGCTGTCATCAGAGCTCACATCATAAAGTGTTGTGGCTAGACACAAACCAGTTACTATGATGATTAGTCTTGCTCAATTCTGACCTTCCAAATTTTGTTACAAGAACTGATTTTTTTGTGGAGGATTTATCAGATCATGGCTGGTTCCTGGTATATTTGTTACTATTCCAGAAAAACCTGTCTGGTCCAGTGGTGAGGATTTCTTCATTGAATACAGATGCAATCAAGAATATCTCTGAAGTTGCTCTGTAGTTTATTTTTCTGCATAAGCAACCACTGCAGTTTACATACCAGTGATTGCATGAATAACTGAGGATGTGACATAAATCAGTGTTTTGCAATGTGGCATATTGTGCCAGCAAAAGAGAAGGCTCCTGTGGACAATGAACACAAATCTAATTCTTTCAAAAGAAAGTGAGAGATTAAGTGCTTTCTTTGGTGTAAGAGTCCAGAATTTATATAGTAAATAGGATGCAAGTGGCCCAGATTGGATAATTTCTCCACTTTCCCAGAACACCATATTACCTGTATTAAAGCACCTAAAACATCTTTATCCCTCAACAACAGCAGTAGTAATGGTAGTAGTTGTAGTATTTATGGCAGTTTTTGCATTTCCACCAACAGTCTATTCCACCTGCTGAAATGTTTTACTTGACTAAGGTCTTGACATTGAATTTTGGAGAGTTTTCCTTAATGCTTTGAGGCAGTTTTTATTTTGATTCAAGGTGACTCTATTATGATGTCATACATTAATGTACAAGGCCACTGACTAGATTAAAATCCCTTTTGTTCTTCATGCTTTTCAAGGAGCCTGAATATCAAGCAAGAACTGTAATGAAAATTCTTAGCATACCACTTTAGGTCTTTTATATTAATTCTGTTATTTTCATACATTTCTCTTAAAGTCTTTAAAGAATATTTTAATTCAAAATATAGAAATAATAAATGTTAAAACAATACAATAGAAAATATTTTTATGTATTAATATTTCTTTTGTTTTGAAGGGGAAGAGAGTTTAAAAAAATTTTCTCCTTTTGCCATAAACCATCTATTCAGCAAGAAAATCAAGGACAAACCAGTCTCTTTATACTATATTAATGACACAGTGTTTCAATATCAAGTATGATAACTCGTATACCAAAATCTAATGTATAAAATGTATTAGTCATTTAGTCAGACAGAGAAGAAAATAGTTCAGCAATATAGAAGGCAAAAATAGTTTAGCATAAGTTAAAAAAAGACATCATCAATATTGTTTGACAGCACACAAGGGCATAATTTATACCAAAATACCATGAAGCCATTATTTAAAAATTTCCTGAGGTGAAGGTAGTGTCTGTGGAGGTGTTTGTTCTTCTCTTCATATTTAAGCTTGCAAGCAATACTTTGAGATATTTCGGTATACTTTGTTGAAATTGTCTAATAAATCTTGACTTACTTAGCTGCTTCTGAAGCAGGTCATTCAAACAATGTGGTTAAGTAAGCACAACGTCCTACAAGTTATGTTGACTTTGTAAGCCTTGGATTCAATGTCAGATTAGCTAAAGCAGCCAATGCAGTCATATCATTTAAGCAACTGCAGTCCCTTCATTAAAATTAATCTATCAGTTTTGTTTTGTTTTGTTTTCTTTTTCATGGAAAACAATTACATATGTTTAGCTAGGAGATTTATGAAAGCATTGTTATTTGATTTTAAATATGTTTAAAATATGTTTAAAATATTTATTTTTAAATATGTTTTTAGATGTTGATTATTTTTTTGAATGTGCATTGATTAGTAATTCCAACAGCTCTGTCTGCTTGCAAAGATCTATGCAGACTTTTGCCACCAGTAGTTGGAAAAACTTTGATTTTCATCATATGTGGATTTCATGCTGATTGCTAAGTGAATATCTAGATTTTACATGATACACAACTCCAATGACAAGAAAGTGCAACAAATTTAAAGATATTCTCTTTCTTTTAATTCTTTGGGTGAAGAATTAATTCTTTCCTATGCAAAGAAATCTGAAGCTCTGAGTTTACTCCAATTCTTCATCTAGTAAAACTTAATCTAATGCATCCAAAATACATTCAACTAGGATTTCAAAATAGTTTTTAACTAAATTATAATACTTAACCAATTATTATTTTTTGTATTTCTGTAGTGCCAGGGTACCCAGTTAGAATCAGATCTCCATTGCCATCAATTCTGAGATTAAATACCTCCATCACTGATAAAGTGCAGCAACTGCCACATTACAAGAGCATGTAGTAACAGTACAAGGAGCGGAATGGCTTTTAAGTGAGAGAGTAGGTTAAGATTAGATATTAGGAAAAAAAAATTATTGTGATGGTGGTGAGACATTGGAACTGGTTACCCAGAGAAGTTGTGGATGCCCCATTTCTCAAAATGTTTAAAACTAGGTTGGATGAGTCTCTGAGCAATCTAGTCTGGTGGAAAATATCCTGCTTATGGCAGGGGGTTTGGAATTAGATGATTTTTAAGGTCCTTTCCAACCCAAGTCATTCTATGATTCTACCATTTTTATGTCAACCATAGTATTTTTTGTAATGATTTTTTAAAATAGAGCCTTGTTCATATATTTTTTTAATGTAAATTGAAGGTCAGAACAATCTAAATGTTCTCCATGAATGAAAAAAACCCAAAACTTATAAAATAGTCACAAAATCTGTCTTATTAGTTGCTTTTCTATCAGGAAGGAACATAGTTGTATTTAATTTTGATAATAATTTAGGTAGCTATAGAAAAGATATTTTTGTTTGTGATAGGAGAGAATACAGGAAAATATTAAATTTTCTAAACTTCCTCTTAGAGAATAATCTCTTTCAATCTGTGTTTTTTTACATAGATATCACTCCCTAGTCCAACCCCTTCAAGTCCCAAGGGTTCTTTGATTAATTTTCTTTTTTCATTTATAAAGATTAAAGGCTTCCCTCAGAGAACAAAGACAATATTATGTGAAAGGTGACCATTTAAATAGTCCCAACAGCAAACCATTAACATTAAACACATCCAGTGACTAGTCACAGACTAGACATTATTTTCCCAAATTAGTTCTTGAATAACTGCAAATAGATATCAAATTCTAAGAAATATTTCATGCCCTTGCGCATTAACCTTTCTAATTGCAATCCAGTCTCCCACATTTCAAGACATAATTTACATTTGTAGACAATATGCGAAAAGGAAAAGCTAAATTAATTTAATAAGGGTTGTTTCAATGTTTTTTTTCAGCTGAAGTCTCCGGTAACTTAAATAATGATGATCTCTAGATCTAAATCATTAGTGCCACAGTAGCTAGGAATAAAGAAAAAGGGACTTTTATTTTCACCCAAGTTATATTTTTTATTTTTACTAAAGCAAGTTTAACATCATCTGCCTGCTATTGCCTGCTACTTACAGAGAAAATTGCCTGATGATTAATGAGCTGAAGTTGGTAACAGTTGGTAATTTTTCTTAAGGTCTGAATTGAAGTCAAGAATATACTTAAAGCAATTTATTTTCAGTTCTGTTTTAGGAATCAAAAAGCTGAAATGTTGAGTGGGATGGGGGGACAGTTTCTGCATAGAAATGTTTTCATTTTTTGTGGTTTTGGCTAGAAATGCCACTTTAGAGCTGGACAAAAAATCTGTTAAAAGTTGTATGATCAGGAAAAATTTTGTTTTCATAAAGAAAGCCAGGACACTCTGATTGCAGCCAGGTAGTGCAGGTCCCCCATGGCGCATCAGGAGCAGCCTGCACCTGACAGGATTCTGGCAAGTGTAGGGACAGCACGCAGGGTGTGGAGGCACCTTCTCAGGCATGTCCTCAGTGGTGGGATATTACATTAGGGGTCATTGGTTTTAGAGAGAGACGTCACAAACTCACTGAGTATCCTCAACAAACAGCAGGTTTTATTATTCGGAACTTCTTTTTATAGGGGGTTTGGATTTCCTGGGTTTACGCGACTACTTGGTCTGGGTCTTTACACTGTCCAGCTCCCTGGCCTCTGATAATCTACATTTGGGGTTGAAAGGGATTGGTTGAGACCTCTGTTTGAGTCTGAATCTATCCTATGATTGTTCACCTAAGGACCTGTTTATCGAACTAGGAGAGCCAAATTGGGTTTCTTATTCTATATTATATAACAGACTAGCTGTACTGTTACTGTGGGTGTGTTGGCACAGGATCAGAAGCAACAGGAGGCACACAAAGCTGGAGTAGCCATGTCGTCTGCAGGAGGAAACTCCCAAGGCTGGGCAAGAGGGTGTGTGTTTGTGCGGGTGGGATATGTGCATGTCAGAAATTTTGGATTTATTTATTTATTTTACTCTCAGTATCGTCCTCATGGACAAACAGCAAACATTCCTTACGTTTAAAGCAAGCACTTACTCTTAACTTTGTCAGCCAAGGGAGGTGATTGTTCCACTCTTCACTCACTGGTGCAGCCTCACCTTGAGTCCAGTGTGTAGTTTTGGGTGCTACAATATAAGAAAGGCATAAAGATTTCAGAGACCATCCAAAAGAGGTCTGTGAAAAGGGTGAGGGGTTTAGAAGGGAACCCATATGAGGAACAGCTGAGGTCACTTGCCTTGTTCAGCCTGGAGGAGACTGAGAGGGTGACTTAATATGCAGTAGTGGTGACAGGTCAAGGTGTGTGCCTATGAAGAGGCACCCTGGCTGTTGATTTTTGCTGGGTTTTATATTCCCTACAGTTCACCTGATTTCCTGATGGCACTACTGCTCTTCCAATCATCTTTGCAACGTCTGGGGCCTTCTCTTCTGATTTGCTTTCACAGCCTTCAGGCACCATTTTTGTTTTGTACAGAATGTCCTGTAGCTGAAGTTTAACTTAAGCACCTTTACCTACTGTTCACATTTTAATAGATAAAAACCAATACAATCCATGTGGCTCAAGTCTCATTTAATTTAGTCACTAGTGTGAAATGCTGGTCCATTTTCTCCTTTTTGTACAAAAACCTGTTTTTCGCACCCAATTATATGGAAAACAAATTAGCCACGACACCTGATCAGAAAAAAAAAAAAAGGTCGTAGCAGCTAAACTAAATAAAACAAAGCAGCTAAACTAAATAAAACAAAGGTTTTTTTAACTCAAGTTAAAAAAAGTTAACACATATTCCACATAACCAATTTCAGCCCTGAAGGGTTGCAAAACTAGTGCAAGGTCTATGGGCCACAGTAATACTGTTTACTGGAACTCAATTGTTTTGCACAGTTTAAACAAAATCAGGACTCAAATGATGATTTTAGACATCCTCATAGATACCACTTGAGTCCTGCAACAACTGAGTTTCCCCCACATGACACATAGCTGAAGCAATGTCTGGGTTCTTGGAATTTAAGTGACCCACTGCTACTTTCACTTCTGGGTATTTTTGTCTCTAGGTACCCATCTCAGTTTATCTTTCAGATCAGAATATTTTACCACTGAACATTTTGCTACTAATAAATGATTTCTCTCAGGAAAAAAAGGCAATATTATATTTTTCCCCTAAAATTTCAGCACTCTATAGAAATCTCCAATGTATAACAAAAGTTCATAATGGATATTGCATACTAAATGTATGCCTGTAACACAGAGATTATTTGGAAGCAATCTTTTATGTAATACAGAACAGCATGATTGCAATGCGACAGGGACATTTATTGCCACATATTTCAATTAATCAGCCTTGCTTTAAGATTTCTCAATTGTTCCCAGATTGCTTTGTTAATAAGGGAGGCACTGTGCAGTGTGCTGTGGATAAAGTCATCAGATTCTCAACATCTAAAAAGTGATATTTCATGTCACCCTCTACTGTTATATTTCTGAAAAAAGGGCGTATTCACATGTATTTGGCAATACCATTATTTCAGAAATAGGAATAATCCATTAGACTGTGTTTGTACAGCAAACATCATGAGGAGATGACAACTTTGGGTATTTAAACAGCTCAAGCTGAACAATGATGCTATCAATCAGAATCTGATTTTTATTTAAGGTATTCCTTAGCTTTCAATTATATTGACTTTTTCAATATTTTATGTAAATAATTTTGGGTGTATTTTTTTAAGGAAGCTAAATGCCTCATAATTCTGTAGTCTTATGAAACACAGTTTTACGTATTACTAAGAAATACCACCTAAATAAATAGAATGTTAGATATAGTAGAAAATATTTGTCTTATAGAGAGAAAAATTTGTATGATTCATAACATTTAAATTTGAATCTTGATTTAATCCCTTTAGATTTATGAAAAGAAAAAAAAATAAAGCCCTAGAAAGAGGAACAGAATTATCTGGAAACAAAATCCCAGTATTACAAAGATTACAAAGCATTCTAAAACTCTCACCAAAATTTATAAAGTTGTGGCTTTTTTATTTTTCTGCTATAAAGAATAGTCTTTGTCAATATTAATCTAAACATATTAGTAGTAAATCTATTATATAATATTTTAAAGAAATAGCTATCTTCTCAAGTCTTTATTTTTGTCTTTTAAATATGAAATTAAAACTTCTTGGTCAGCTAGCACAAATATTTGATTTTAATTTAAAAAATGAATATTGGTCATGTTTTATTTCTTTATATCTGTTATCATTAGATAAAATTATGGGTTCAAACTTGTGTGCATGGCACTTCCTGATCTTCAGTTTTATATATTACCCACAAATATGTTTCATTCCACTTAGAATGTTATTTCACTTTTTTTTTTCTTTTTTTTTTTTTTAAGATGAAATGAAGCAATTTGGACTTTTATAAGCACTAATAAAAAATGTTTTACTGCTGAATGATTTTGGCAATCCTATTTGATGCTCACAAGCTGTTTTAAAGAAAGAGTGGTTAGGGGTTGGTCAATGTCATCACTCTTCACAAGCGTCTGGAATGCATTCTATTTCTTGTTTATGGTATTTATTATACACACAGAAAAACACACCTGGAGCAGCAATGAATGTTTTCTTTGCTTTAGGTCTTTAGAAAAGCTCATCTTCAACAAATAGACATTAGTTAACCTTTGTCAAGAGCAGAGCTATCTTGCAATGCTCTGCAAGTTTCAGAGCATGAGAAAAAAACACATAAACTGAGCTTTGCTTTGAACTACATCTGCATTTACTGTTCTCATATTTGTTCACTGACAAAATTTATTTTTTTCTAGTTTTCAGCACATCCAATGCTGAAACTAATTGATGGAGGTTTACATGTGTCCATTTTTGCATTGACAACAAGAACAATTTTTTAATTTCCCTATTAGTTTAATGAAATTAGTGAGATACACATACCCTAGGCTTTGATTACATATAACTAATGATATAACTGCAAATACAAATACTTGAGTGTCTAGAGTTCAATGACACTGATGAGAGGTGTTGAGTGCCTCTGGGTAAGTGTCAGAGGGAAGGCCAACAAGGCAAACACCATGGTAGGAGTCTGTTATAGACCACTCATCCAAGAAGAAGAGGCAAATGAAATATTCTGTAAGCAACTGGGAGAAGTCTCACAATGGCTAGACTTTGTCCTTGTGCAGGACTTCAACTTACTGAAAGTACAATACAAAGAGGAAAGAGTCGAGGAATTTTCTGCAGTGATATGATGCTTGGAGGCTCTCTTGAACATACAAACCATGTAATTATCCATAGTTTTGCATTCTCAGAGAAGTAAAGTTTAATTTCTTCACAAGCATATTAAGTTGTATACAAATATATTTACAGAAACCTACTTTTTACATAAGTTACTACTTCTGAACTTAGTATAAACATATTCATGAAAAAGAATGGGGAAAATAAGTAATAAAATTATCTCCATGTTAGATTTAAAGTGGGTTTTGTCTGCATGGAAAGGCAAAAAAATTAATCTCCCTCAAAGGAAAAAAGATCCTCTTCCTCTACAACGAAGTTAACTGTAAAGAAACATCTGGCTTTAACATTAAATTGAAAAGCTAAGCAGGTTTGTTTGTATGTACTATTCCTATTTTATAATGATATATTAAAAAAGATGTCTTCACACATGCACATATAAAATGTTTGAGTATGCATGTGCATAGTTTAAAGGTGAAGTCTTCTGAATTTATAAAAATTATGCATCTTTGAAAGAAGAAAAATGTATCCTACATCAGTCTGAAGAATATAATTCCTTCTTCAAACACAAGAAGAAGGAGCAAAGAACAAACTGAAGAATACAGCTCAGTCTGGAATAAGAAAGCAGTAATTGATTACACTGTTGCCTGAGGCAGCTTCATTTATTTCTGATAATAAACCTGTGCAGATAATATTGCAATGTCAAAGATCATTTTCACAAAGTAAAATTCCTTCTTCACCTGATATCAGTGTCTTCACCAAAAGTCCTAATGTGAAATTAATTTCAATTGTTCCATCAGCATTTAATAATTCTTTAAATATAAGAGGTAATTTTTGCCCATTTACAAAGGGCAAGCACAGAGGTTATACAGTTATTCATTACTGAGTCACACAGAGATTTTAAGAACACTGAAATCTTTCTACATGACAGCAAATAAGCAAACATGTCTCAAACATACAGAAGGAAGAAAAATAATTAAGTAACTGGTTTAGACTAAAATTATTCTAAGAATAGCAACTCTTAGAAATATTTTAGCTCTAATGTATTACTGAAGACATCTTTGTAAATGTTTGTCTATATGGCTCAGGTTGGTCTTTATCAAATGGAAAAACCTCACTCCTCTATAAACAGTCCCAAGTTTGCAGTTTGTAAATATTCATTTCTGTCTCCCTTCTTTCTTCTGCACTCAACTCCTTTGACTTTAAAAAAATAGTGTAATGGACATACAGTATAATAAATGGCAAATCTCTAATATCAGTTATTTTGAAATTTCCTACTGTGTGTTGATCAAAAGATAAAAGACTGATGCCTAAAACTGATCTCTCATGGTATTTTCATTGAACATTGATGTATTGCAGTAGCGTTGATGTGACACATTGTTTTTCAGTTTAGCAGCACATTTTTCTTATACATATTTATGTTTGAGAAACATAAGATAATTAGGGAGGTAAAGTTAATTTAAAAAAATAGCTGTCTGTGTAATAAAATGAAGCTTTAATACAATCTGTATCATTTATCCTTTTTCATAGGGAGCATAAGTAGATATTGATTTATAGAAAATCCTCTGTGACTTGTTTTGGCTTCCAGATTGCTTTTTCTATCATTCTTTGTTTGTGCTATTGGTTTGATTGAGATCATCAAGGATGATGAACCAGTTAATCCTATCCCGAAGAGGCAGGGCTCCTTCTAAACATACTGTTTAACTCTAAAACATCATTATTAAGTATCAACACCAATACTAATACTACTAGATAAATATTATTAAGGGAGATACTGAAAAACTTTTGGCAAGTGGTAGCTTTAATTACAATTTAGACTTTACAGAAACAACTGTCTCCAAGATCAGTCTCTTCTATCTTACTCTGTTATTTTTTATAAAATCATTTCTTAGCAGACAAAAATCGTTATGTCTTAAAACTAATCATCTTTTGAAATTTCTGATGGTAACTACAAGAAGTGTGAGAAAATTCATGGAAAGAGAGGTGAAAATGTCCTTTACTTATCATAATCCATTAAGGTGAAAAAGGGGCATATTTCAGTATAAATGAATCATAAACTAGCTATTTCAATGGCTGTACTCATGCATCATAAAAAATTTCATCAATGATAAGCTAATAATGTTTTATGGGCATTCACAATGGACAAATAATTTTGAACTCTAGCTGTAGCCATAAGTGTACAAAGAAGGTTTTTGCACATTGTAGTTTGAGATATTACGGCTTTTGCAAGATTAATCACACCCACAAACTTCAGTTTTACTTTTTTTTTTTTTGTTAAAAGGGAAATAAAGTATTTCTCAAGTTTAGACTCAGTGATTTTGTGCACATTTTATATTATAAAGAAGAACATGATAGTATATTTTAGATGTTTGAGTTTTTTCTGAGAGCAGTTATTGTATGCTTTTTTGGTTGGTTTGTTTGTTGGTTTTATTTGTTTGTTGTAAATTCTTGTTACAATATCATACTGGATAAGCTGTTGGTGCCTGTACAAAATGTCAGCACCAACTCTAAAAAGTCTGGAGCATACAGCCTTGCATGTAATACACATATTTTCATGGCGTAACACAGAAAAAAACCCCAATTTGAAATGCTAATATGTAGTTTTTTCAGTTCTACTAAGATAAATAGTTATGCAACAAATTATAAAAAGAAGTGCAACATATTGCCATGGATGTTGGGTAAAGTGAAATGTTCATTTGAAAACATTTTTGTTTTAACTGCATAATAATTAATTACCACACAGAAGACAGAAGAGTACAGAATTCATGTCTATGTTAAAATACAATCCATTAAAAATATGAGAGTTTATATTTGCCTTTATATGTAATTCATGAATATTGAATGAGTGTACTACATTTGTAATTTGAATTTAAACTTATTTTTAACTATAGCTAGGATGCAGGGAACTTTCAAATCCATTGCATTAGTCTTCTTTGCAAGAAGTTTTAAAAATAATTGCATTTTCCTGTAACTATTGAAAAGAAATTTACTGCATTGACTGACATCTTATATGTATGTATGATTTTTATTCATTCTGATGTCTCTGGTCACAGTTTATTTTTCCTTTTTGATTGCTACATATTTATACAAAAATACATAAACACTGTTGTGTTTACTGAGGCAATTTCCTTGAAATCCTTATTTACACATTTTTCCCCATGTGACAAGAACCAAAAAGTCTGAATTAAGGGCAGTGTTTAAATAAATAAATTGTCTATGAAAGAAAAAATTCTGAATGATAAAATGTGAAAAAGTTTCAATGATTAAATGGAAATCCACATTCTCAGTCTGTGTATAGCTTGTGCTATAAACTATTTCGTGTTTTCTTTTGCCTGAAGGGTGATATGAAACTTTAATATAAAAACCAAATCACCAACTTTAATATAAAAAGCACGGCAGATTAGGTAGAAGTGATGCTCTTGTCCTTAAGCATGCAAACAAGTTATACTCCTAATGCAAAGAGGTTGTATAAGTACTTACTTGATTACTGAGGAAGGGAGATGAAAACTAACTCTTAATGGGTTTCATTTTACATAGTTTCAGATATTTTATTTCAGAAATCAATCATGTAGTATAAACAGTCATCAAAACTCTCTCCACATTAAATAAAAATACATGTCCTCTTTCAGTTAATTCATTCTTTCTGTCTCAAACAGTATTTTTTAGATTGAACTGAGTATTTCATGCAACTACATGTTTCTTTCTTTTGATTATAGATAGAATGTAGAACAATTACAATAGACGAAAGACAGAAATAGGCAAGATTGATTACTCCCACACTTCCTTGTTTTTCTGGAAATTTCCATTTTCCTCCAGCATCCACTGAAAAGTTGCAAACCCCTATCATGAATCCATAGTATCAATAAAAACCTAGAAATTTCGTTGGGGCTAAGTGGAAGAAAACAGCCATCCATAAGATTTATCCTGAATTACAGTATTTTCTTTCTTTTCTTTCAGTCTTATCTATCTCTTCCATTTTTTTTTGTTTTGTTTTGTTTCTTCGTTTCTTGTTTGTTTGGGTTTTTTTAATAGTGTTGTTTTTGGTTGGTTTTTTTTCTGTGAGATATGGGGTATAACCTCAGTTGTATATGAGTATCTCACCTGGACAGTTTTACACACACATGAATCAGTGATCTTAGTCCAGAAGATTTAGGAGATATTTAGATGCAGAAAGTATTTGCAAAGACTTGGAGATGATGTGTATTGCTCTGTGAGGTTGTTTGACATAGAAATAGAACCATATACAAGAAAATGAATTTCAAAACAGCTAGTACTTCATCATCCAGGCTGAATCTCCAGTGCTACTTGCGTGTTCACAGGCAAACACATCTCATGATCCCATTGCTCAGGGATAATCTGTTGAGAAGCTGATACTGTTTCTCTGAAAAAGAGCTACAGGTATTTTGCAATACACCATAATTTCATAGGATGAGGTCAAGAATATATATTATATGACATAGGTATGGCATGAGGGTATCTAACGTTCAAAAGTGTAAGCTATCCTGAAATCTTTCTGGAGAAGCAAAGTCAAGTTTCATAGAATGGTAAACTGGTAAATGGTAAAACTGAGCTGGAAGGCACCCACTTCAGAATCATCAGAGTTCAGCTTCTGGTCCAGCATAGAACAGCCTCAGCAATCGCATCATATGAGCCAAAATTAACCTTATCTATTTTATCTTACCAGAAAGAAATGCAATTTCAAGTGAGCCAGGTTTTGTTTTGGAGAGAACTAGTTATTCATAGCATTTTCATTTGAATATTATGGGAATGACTTGACATATGAGTTTTGAGTCAGTAACATCTAGGCTTAATTGTCCTAAGGGATACAGTCTAGTGGATATAATGCTGGTATCAGTCAAGTGGGACCTGGGTTTAATTTAGTATAGATGCCAATAGACATGCTCATTTGAAGACCTAAAGAAGACCTAATTTCTCATAGTGCTCTAGTGCAATCACAGAGGAGGAAGAGACAGGAGGTAGTGAGGGAAAGAGGGCCTGAAGAATGAAGTGTGCTGCTTGAGGGAGCCCTTGAATGCCTCCACGATCCTCATCCATTCTCTTTAAGCCAGGACACTAAATATTCAGCAGTAGTCAATTTAGGAATGTTGCGAAATGTTCCTCCCATAAAAAAAGTAGTGTCTTTTTAAAACTGCAGCTTCTACCTTTTTTTTTTTATTAGCTTATACAGCATTGTGTAAAGAAAACTTTTTGCTTAGGGGGTCCTAACAAATTGTAGGAAAGGGCCATTGTAATTTTTGATGTGTTATCAAGTGACCTGTTAAAATAGTAACTGAGTAGATTGATATTAACAAATATAATTAAGGATGATAAAACAAATGATGCAAAAAAAGTTTATTTTCAAATCCTGGATATTTTAATCCATACAACTTGCAACTAAAATTAAATCAAACTAAATAACTCCACAACAAACAAAACCAAACAAACTCAAAAACCAAATGCCACTTTTTTTCCTCATGCACACATCTATCATCTTCATTTAATTAAGGCCTGAGTCCAAACAAAACGCAGTTTTTAATGTAAATTAAAAAAAAGGCGACACATGTAAAGTTGTTAAACAACTTGATATGTGTAGAAAATAACCAGTGATCTAGTGATATGCAAAAATAACAAAGAGCAAACAAGTGAACATAAGATTCCTACATTTTCTTGGGAACTAAAACACCCTCAGGAATTTGTATAAACTTTTATAAGTTTAACTGGAGTTTCCTTCACTGCTGATACTTGTTTTCACCCTAATTTGTCTTTTTGCTGAACAAGATTTTGCCTTTCAGCTCTAACTTATGGTTGCGCTGTCTTTGCAGGATAAATGGAATGAACAGTTTTTTGAACACTTTCCAGTCACTGCTTTTGGATCTTAAGGCCATGAAGATAATGAGGAAAGACTGTCTCAAACAATTAAGTAGGCAGAATGACATATTTGAGAACAACCTTGACTATTACTAGACTATTAACACTCAGAAGAAAATAGGACAGTTTAGAGCAGCCTTAATTAGATGCTTGTATATAAACTGCATGTAAAAAGAAGAGGGAAAAAATGGGTCATCTAGAGGTCTTTTGTGCTAATGAGGAAAAAATATATGAAAAGAGCTATCTAACCTGTTAAATCCATAAACTGCATTCACAAGAAAGTGTGTCAGAGCTGCGCAAACCTTCATAATCAAATCAAGATTGTCTTAAGATCAGAAATCTTAATAGAAATTTTTTTGTGGAATTTCTTTTAATATTCACCTTTTCAGCTTTTCCAGGGGAAGAAAAAAAAAAAAAAGTGCAAAATACCCACATACCCAAAACCTAAACAAATAGCCCAGTTCATTCCATTTTTATTATGCTAAGTTAAAAAAAGTGTGCTTCATTTTCTATCGTGTGGCAGGTTTTATATTTCCTTGATTGGCCAGAGGAGTTTTTGCATATTCTTTGGCTTGAAGTTAACATCTTTTAACCCTGGGATAAAATATTCCAGATGAAGCATCTGCAGTATTTTATGGATGTGAGAGTATATGTCTAATCCATCATGTTCTAAATGTCATTGTCTATTTTCAGCTCTGCATTTTGATGGATTCTGTTCATGTAGTGATAATTTAACATGTTTTTCTTTACAATTATTTATAGTTCAAGAATCCTTGATTTGGATTCTTTTCACTCATCTCTACAAGTGCAAGGTTGTTTAAAATCCGTTAGGTTTCAAACACCTTTTTCTTGTACTTTATCCAGCTCTTTGTGGATTTGATTATTTCTTCATGTCAAGATTGAGTCTTAACTCTATAATTTAGAAAATTGCCGTCATACCTTCCTACTTCCTATAGTAAGATCACGAACTAGAATGTACATCAAGTCAGTCCCAGCACAGCACCCTGAAAAGCTCCAGGTGGCTTCCTCCTCTCTAACTGAAGAATTATTTTCTCCTTAAGTAGTGCTGTCCATACTTTATGTTTCATGTATTTTCACAGCCTTTTCCAGTTTAAAGAACATTTCTTATTTGGCATTGTATTATAATATTTTTTTAAATTCTGATAAATTATTTTTCCACTTTTCCTTTTCCCATGCTATTTCCTTAGACATATTAAAGAATCAACAGAAGCTGTCACAGGACATCTTGTTTAATATTTAGATATATGTGTAGTGAAACTTCAGATGATCAATGCCTTAAAATCACTTATATTTAACTTAAATGAATGGCTCAACTGTGCTGACAAGGCAGTGGGCCTAAATTAAAATGGAAAACTTTCAAAAACATATTTGGAAAGATTTGCATATACTTCATAATCTTTTATAAGCTCATGGCTTTTGCAATTATGAAGAATTAAGTTGAGCTCTGGGAGAGGAGATCATAATAGCAGTGTGGAAGTGCCTTTGCAACAAAAAAAGCTATGTATGTTAAACGGTGATTTATAAGAACCAACACAAGAAAAGCTAACTTTGTTAGGGTTCTGAGACTAAAATATGGAAAAAAGTATCATGGAGAGAGTTTTATGAAACTCTGTTGTCTGAATGAGTTTCACTTTTGTTTCAAAACTGCAACAGATCTTTAAAATTAGGGCTCTGACCCTGAAAAACAATTTTCATATTAGATTATTACACCAGCATTTTGTTTGTAAAAGTATCACTTTTTCCAACAAAAGAGTCAATAAGACAGTCACTGAAATTGTCCAAGCAGCTTAATTTCTTTTTGCTGCTCTGTCTACAGTTTCAACAATGCTGGAAATAATAGAGAACTTTTTTTCTCTTTTCCATTATTAATATTGAGAAAAATGTGTTTTAAATGCTCTAACATGAATGCATTCCCTTAAATATGAGGATTTTTCTAAAACTGAAGCCAATATTCCCGGCTCTTACACTGTAATTGTCAAGATAACTTCAGAATTCAAGTGCATTTTTAACAGTTGAACAACCAAAACTAAAGTAATCCAAGATTTTATAGAGCATAAGATATCCAAATCACCTTACCCAAGATCTTTAGCTTGCTACCAAGGAATCCTGTAAATTATAAAATTATAGATGATTTAACCATTCATACTACTCAGTCTTATTACTTGTAGAAAACAAATACAATGTTTAATTGCATAATTTCTACCTTAGTCACTTTTATTATCTGTATGCATATATAAGCAATTTGTATATTTTACTTCCTAATTTTTATCTCTAGCATCCAATGTTTTACATTTTCTGGCTGATTTCCCTTTATTGTAGAATCCTGAGGTAAATAATGTTGGGTTTTTTTTCCTTTTTGTTATATATTACAGAAATATTTGGCTTAAACAGACCATATGCTTTAGATATCAATCTAACTTCAAGCAAGGAAAGTAATTTTATAATAGCAGTGGTTTCTCATGGATATTGAAGGGATAGTATTCCACAATCATTCAAATGTTCAGGAAATCATTTTATCTACTTCTGCAGGAACCTGATCTCTCATGCATTCAGTAGCCCAATTGTATAAGGCCTCTTTGAAAGACTGTAAGAAAATTAGTTTTGAAATATTATCAATTGTGTTTAGTTTATGTGGCTAGATTTTGGTAGTGGGGAGGCCCCTGGGGTGGCATCTGAAAGAAGCTGCCAGAAGCTTCCTCCATGTCTGGCAGAGCCAATGCCAGTCAGCTCCAGGATGGACCCACTGCTGGACAAGGGCGGGCCAATCAGGAATGGTGGTAACACCTCTGTGATAACAGTTAAGAAGGAAAAACGGTATTGTGCCATTGTAATAACCAGCAGAGAAGACTAGAGTGAAAATCTGAAAGGAACAGCCCTGCAGACACCAAGGTCAGTGCAGAAGGAAGGGCAGGAGCCGCTCCAGGCCCCAGAGCTGAGATACCCCTGCAGACCCTGGTGCAGCCCATGGTGAGGCAGCTGTGCCCCTGCAGCCCATGGAAGTCCATGGGGACACAGAGATCCACCCTCAGCCCATGGAGGACACCCACACCAGAGTAGGTGGGTGCCTGGGAGGAGGCTGTGACCCTGTGGGAGGCCTGTGCTGGAGCAGGGTCCTAGCACAGACCTGCAGACCTGTGGAGAGAGGAGCCCACTCTGGAGCAGTTTCCCTGGTAGGACTTGTGACCCTGTGGGGAACCCACACTGGAGCAGGCTTGTGATTGAAGGACTGAATCCTGTGGAAGAGTGAGCCACATTGGAGCAGTTAATGGATAACTGTTGCCTGTGGGAGGGACTCATGTTGGAGTAGTTCATGAAGAATGTCTCTCATGGGAAGGACCCCACAGCAAAGCAGGGGAAGGACTCTTCCCTCTGAGCAGCAGCAAGAACAATGTGTGATAAACTCACTGCAACCCCCATTCCCTGTCTCCCTGAGCTGCAGCAGGGAAGAAGATAGCATCTAAGAAGGACGGAAGGGTGGTGGGAAAGTGTTCGTAAGATTTATTTAAGTTCTCATTATCCTACTCTGATTTAAGTAATAAATTCAATTAATATCCCCAAACCAGGTCTGTTGCCTATGATGGCAATCAGTGAGTGATTACTCCCTGTCCTTACCTCAACTCATGAATCTTCCACTATATTTTCTCTCCCTTGTCCACTTGTGGAGGGGGGTGATAGAGCAGCTTTGGCAGATGCCTGGCATCCAGCCAGGATCAACACACTACATCATCACAGTCTACAACACACAGAGAGATAATAAGAAATTAAAATTTTATATAGAAATTGTTTTGGAATCACATAATGGAATATTTAGAAATGCAGGGGAGGGGTTTTGGACAAAAATTTTGAATATAAATATAACAATAAATATAATTTCATTGGGTTTTTATGGTAAGGTTTTTGTAGTGGGCAGTGGCTCCAGAAGTGACTTCTGTGAGAGGACACCAGGAGCTGCCCCCATGACAGAACCAGTTTAAGCAATCTCCAAAATAAACCTGCTGATGTCAAAAACTGAACCCATCAGCAGTGCCAGTGGCACTTTTGTGAGATTACATTTTAAAAAGAGTAAAATAAAAAATTTAGTGGTGTATGTGAGAGAGAAGACTAAGAAAGATGTGAGAGAAACATCCCAGCAGACATCAAAGTGAGAAAAGAAGAAGGGAAAGCAGGTGCGCTCCAGGAATCAGAGCAGAAGTTCCCCTCCATCTCTTGGAGAAGACCATGGTGAAGCTCTTAGTCCCCCTGTAGCCCATGGATAGCCATGGTAGAGCAAATATCCACCCTACAACCCATGCTGGAGCAGGTTGGTCTGTCCCGAAGGAAACTGCAGCCCACAGAGCAACCGCACTGGTGAGGGTTCCCAGCAGGATAAAAATAAAAAAAGTTGAATTTTGTTCTGTATCATGACCACTACTGAATGATTAGGAGGGGGTGATTTTCTTCAGTTCTGGTATAATTTGAATATGTATGCATATACAGTTACTGAAAAAATAAGAATTATGTTTTGTTATGTGGCATATTCAAAGTACTTGCCTTGAGCAATAAGTTTTGATTGATGTACATTTTGGTCGCCTGAGAATATCTTACTTTCAATTCCTGCAGCAATAGAGGATGTGTTAGAGCCAGGAGTTCCTCTGAATTTAAATATTCATAAGTGAGTTAGGGTGAATTGAGTTCAGGGCCCTTCTGACTGGTTTTGCAGCCCAGATATACCCCTTATCAGAAAAATAGTTGATGATATTTATTTCCTCAGGTAGGTGGTGTGAAAAATGACTCTTCATGTTAAAACAATGGTTTATAATCATCCAATGTTGATATTAATGAACATAATAATTTTTTTTAAAAAACTGAAAAAATGTTTGTTAATTTAAATGTTTTTCAATACTCAAAGATAATTTGATGGGTGCTCTTCACAGACACCTACAGAGACATCTGCAGTAGTCAAATATACCAGGTTTTTCAGTATGCAATGGAGTGTTACATTGTCAAAGTTAATAAGATGTCTGATACAAAATAAAGACAGGCCTGGTTTAAAAATTTGCTTCTATTTGGATCTCAGTTTTCTTTCAAGTTCTTCAGTAAAAACAATGTGTAAGACTGCTCAGTTTTTTCTTTTGGGTATCTTGTGGTATTTTTCACAGGCAAGCAGAATTTTTCTAATTAAAACACATAGCATTTATGGTGTCAGTAGTGATAATGTTTCTATATTCTGAATAATGCAAAACAAAATATCTCTTTAGAATAAGATAGAATGGACTGTTTCAGCAGGGAGGAATCTGCCATGATCATCCAGCTGCCTGACTACCTCAGGGCTGACCAAAAGGTAAAGCATGGTTTTAAGGACATTGTCCAAATGCCTCTTAAACCCTGGCAGGCTTGAGGCATTGAATTCCTTTCCAAGAAGCCTTTTTCAGCATTTGGCTTAACACTTTAGCCAAATTACCTTTATATTTACCAGAAGAATACAAAGAAGCCTGAGCACATACACCTTCAGTCCATTGTAAAGAATAACCCTGAGGACAGAAAATTTCTTGAGGGTAATTTCTTCCTCCCAATCATTTTAGGTGGGTCTTATTAGTTTAAATCTTATTTTTTTTAAAAAAATGGGGTTTGTTTCTGCCAATGTTGTTGCATTCTTTAAAAACTGATTGTTTAAAGATATGATTTTATTGGTATTATGAATCTGAAAACTTGATGTCATGTAACTAAATTCCATTTTACAGAAAATGTATATAAAATTAATTTGAGTAACTAAGTGAATATGAACATTGAAGATAATTGAGGTTTGCTTACTTATTGAATTTTAATTTTCCAGAAGTAAATTCATATCACGTGGAAGAACATAAAGTAATTTCAAACAGTAGAGTTGAGAACATCTAGGAAATACAAAATACTTGGTCAGAACCATAAAGGGAGTCACTATATTTAAATAACAGAGAGTACATATGGGTTGGGGGATTTTGTGGGCATGGGCACCTCTGTGCATTTGTGTATGCCGCTGTATTTATGAAAAGATGGAAAGTGACTCAAAGAATTCATTAACTGAAGAAAACCTACATGGAAAAAGGGCCTTTATGTAAATACAGAAGAACCATAATTTGCATCAAATGACATAAGGAGATAAACAGGTGTTATAGAAGACAGGGAAAAGAAATTTGATATATATCCAATTTATGCAAGAATAATAATGTTCTTAATATTTTTTAAAAGACCTATCACCTCATTTTCACTTACAGCCATTAACCATCTCTTAATAATATTTCAGCAACCCCATTTTAGTCATGTGCAAATAATTTCATAAGCAGAATGGATCAAATCTTATCAGTTTAACATTGACTCCCTTCTTTCAGTTTACAACTCAACTATATTCTTATTTTTTTAAATATCATTCCTTTTTCCAATCCAGGCTCTTTTCTCTTTCTAGCCCTGTGTTAAAGCCTTGGATGCAGATCTGTCTTGTGGAATGGAGTGCAACATGCTCATTCATAGCCATTTCCTGACAGAAAACAAGACACTTTTTCCCCACCATAGAGCAGCAGTGTATTCCTACCTTAGAGCAATATGGAGCCAAATTCTTCCCTAAAAATACTTCATTCTGTCTGATTTCAGAAGTCTAAAAAAACAGATGCCACCATTTCAGTTCACTGTATGAACTCCTTATGTGGTTGAAGGGCAGAAACAGGAACTTCTAGAATGACTTTGATTTCATAATTGCATAAAAAACTAAAGTTTGGTGAATCATTCCTGACAAGAACCATTTCTTTGCCATTGAATGCAAGTGCCATCTAAATTACAAGCCCAGATATAGATAGCTACAGTGCAGTCTGTGAAGGACAGATGAAGCTAGAAGCAGTTATTATGATGATCATGAAAAAGATGTGTAGAACAGCAAAGAGGAAAAAATATAGGCAATTTTTGTTGAATATATTTTCAAACTCCAGAACAAAAATTGCATTATTATTATTACCATAATATTTGTTTCTTCTTTTTTTTTTTTTTTTGTTTTTGTTTTGTTTTTTTCTTGTAGTTAGGTTTTTCTCTTCAAGTGATTGCTTTTATTCCTAGAATACTGACTCATAAGCAGATCATGAAGTGCTGACCTCAGATACAGCAGCTAATGGTAGCTAGGAAGACAGTCAGAAAACACTGCCAGTTAAAACAATACGATATTTGGTCATCCATTTCAATTTTGTACTCAAGTGTATAAAAACTTCAATTTATTTTAGAAAAAGTTCTTGAGGGAAAAATTATTTTATTTAATTAAAGTCTAGTTTTTACTTTTTCACCACTGTCCATCTTTGCGTATAAGCAGATACTTCTAAAATAAAAAAAACAATTATTAATAAAGAAATAAATGAAATAATAATCTTAAAAATAAATAATATTCTTTTCCAATATCAATTTTCCAAATTTTTCTCTCTCACATATACAAAAAATGTGGCTATATAAACACAAAATGAGCACATTTGGGAAATACATGCCAATTTTCAATTGTTTATTTTAATAGACAGCTAATTTCACATTCTTCTTTTTTATACTTGTTTCTCTTTTAGATAATATTACTTTTAAAAAATGTAATTGTTTCTGGGCTTCTTCCCCAGCCTGTATTTAAATAATTCATCCTGAATCTTAGCAATGATTTCTGTGATGTCAGTGCTTTGGGCAACACAAATGAAATTCTAAATGGTATTATCTTGTACTTCTTTCTCAATAAATGATGAGCAATAATTCCACATTTCAGTATGTGGTTCAGGCTGCTTAATTTAGTCCCTGAGGAAGTTAATGCCATTGCCACACTTAGGCACCCAGTGGTCACTGAACTGACACAGGATGCCCAAGTTTGCTGTACAGGGATATTTGACAAGCCTCAGGACATAGCAGAGATTCTTTACTTTCTGTCTCCAAACCCTGGAAACCAGGAGGGATGCCTCAGAGACTTCTTGAATGCCTCTATTTTGGCAAGTTAGGCTAATACCACATGAACACAGTCAATGGGGTGTACAAGGCATTTTATTGAACAAACTGCAGGTGTCTAAGGGAAGCTAAAGAATTCCACAGATTCCATACAGTAAATGGACAGAACATATTTAATTCTAATTATATTTGTAGACATGCACTTTTAGACACTTAGATATAGGCACCTACATATTCAAAGTGAATCTCACCCTTCAACTTCTTTATAAAGCAGTGTTATTAAGGAAAATCCTGACTATGTCCTCCAAAGGAGTAGCTCTGCGTTTTTGAATTGCTACAGAGAAAACTACTTCCTGTTTATAGCTGGGCAGCACTGTGAGAGTTCCTCTGTTTGTGTGAAATTCCAATAGATATGAATGAAAGGCTAACACTGAAGAGGGACTCAAAGCTTCTAAAACAGCTTAAGAGGACAATTTGTCTGCTAAGTTGGAAAATCATTTCACCTGCATTCAGAAGTAAGTAAGTAATGAATCATCTGACTGAGTTTTTCAAATGAATCCCTGAAAAGTGAAACCCAGTGAGAAATTATTCTTTAATATACATATATTCTCAAAGATCAGAGCTCTCAGCTTACTGACTGAAGTGCCATTGAGGCAACCTCTCAACTGTAGCCTTATAGGTGTTGAGCCACAATTTTGTAGCAGGTAAGAAAGGGAAAAGAATGATCACAGGTCTCATAGAATTGTTAAGGAAGTCTGTGAGTACTTGTGTGATTACATAAAATTCAATATAGGAAATGTATCTACTGGTGCAAATGTACACACCATGATAAAAAGTCAAAAGGAGGGATCAAGGCGGGGGATGGGGGAATGAGTGTGTGAAAATTGAGAGAGGATAAAAGGGGCCATACATATGTAAATATGCTGATGATTATTATGTTGTATGGCCAAGCATTGTTCCTGATCAATGTAGTCTGTTATGTTATTATTAAGTTATATTCCTTCTTGGGGTATGATATTGTTCTCCATTCTGTGTGTTTGATTTGCTAGTTATCCTTAACCTACACCAGCTGGTAAAGTAGGAGGAAGATACAGTCTGGAAAGACTTGAGGTTGAATATGGCGCCTGCACAAACAGGGTCTAGGCTTGGTGGTCAGTGGTCTGGTACAAGATTTTTGAGTATTCCAAAACTATGTGAATGACTGAAAATTAAAGGAAAATATGTTTAAGTCCACTCATGAGCTGGCATCCTGCTCAACTGGAAGGAAGGGACTGGAGGTATTGTGCATACATAATCTATACAAGTGCTGTGTGTATATTGTGAGTGTGAGTAACTAGATCTCTGGCATACACGTTCCACCATGCTACTGGATGGACTTGCAAACAGGAACAGCAGCGAGGAAGTGGAAGAGAAGAAATCTTATAGATTTGGGGTCTCTCTGTGGGAGAGACCAGAAGCCAGAACATGTGCTTGGGCCGCTGTTTCTCCTTGAGTAGCCGGCAATCTTCCTGGGCAGGGAAGAAACTTCGGGCCAATGGGGGAAAGGGAAGGGGGTGTGGCTACATCAGGGTGATACTACAGGGGTTATCAGGGGTAGGGGGGTGAAAAGGACATACCATTACAAACAAATAACAAAATACAAATACAAATTTAAAAACCTAAAACATGCACTGCAACCAAATCTCTTGAGCATTAAGTTTACAAAAGTCAGCTTCCCTTAACAGTGACCACTCTAATGACTGTTGCATAATTTTGTTAATATTGAGGGCACAGTCCTCTGTACTTAGGTACATTTTAAACTGATATATTTGTATGGCTTCATCTCCCAATCATTATTCTGCCAATATTATATGAACCTTTCAACGAGCATCAGAGTAAGAATTACAGTTTCTTCGTATAGTTTCCTTTATGTACTGACATCTTAAATTGATGTTGACCCAGGAAAGGATATAACATGTCGTCATTAAGGACACCAGGGACTTTGTCTAAAATTAGCATTAGATCAAGCAAATAGAGAAAGCACATTTAGTAAGAAGATTAGTTTAGTTGATCAAAATGGCTATGATGACTAAGAGCTTGGATTTTTGTGCATTTTTTTCTAACTCATATCAAGGAACACTTATTGAATTCTTGATAGCGATACTAAATTATTTAATTTACTTCAATTTACTATTTCACATTATAACAAGTTATTTCTGAATTAAGTATATCACTGAAGTATCACACATAGATGACAAAGAGAAAATCTAATAAAGGCAGGATCCTTTGGAGTTTGGAAATTTTTCATGCTATTATTATTATTATGCAAAACATACAGCAATACTTGATGTTCAAGCATGCTGGAAGCATGCTGTAAAACAGACATGATAGGAAACAGACTATAAAAAGAAGCTGTGTGTCAGCTGTAACTGACTGTATGAGTACTGATAATATGCTTCCATGCAGTGTTAGATGAATTGGAACCCAACTGGCACTGCTTAAAGTAACCTTACCTGACTCTTATGAATCAGACTAAGCAGGTTTAATTTTCTATTTTTTTCACTGGCACCTGGCACCTACTTAAATGATGTTACAGCTGTAACAGAACTCCGTGAAAGGTGAAGCATGATAATTTAAACCACTTTCTACAGTAATGCCAGCATTTATTATTTTTACCAGTGAGATCTTCTACCCTGTTTTCCCATAATTTAATAGTTGAGCATTGGTTCAAACATCTAAATCTTTTAAAGAGTTTTCTAACTTGAGGCTACAGCCCTGGTTTTTCCTTCCACTTCAGTTTAGAGGTAAGTGCAAGACATTTTAAAGGATATGGGAAGAGTTCAGAATTGTTCTAGGGTTTACAGAAATTATATGGATTGTCTTCACAATATTGTCCCTAACATAAAATGTTCGCCTCTAATCTCATCGTAATCATATAGTCCAAATTTTCATACTCCAAAATAATTTCTGAAAAATTATTGAACATGTCCTCTTTCATGTTAGGATCTCTTTCAGTTCTTGAAATCATAGTCTTACTTAATTGAGATGCAAACAGGTTTATTTTTTCCACATTCTAATAAGTTGTAATATGATCTTAGTATTGATATATAACTTTTAATTTTCAGATAATGATTGGTAAATAGTTAAACAAATTTATGATTTGTATTACCATATTATTGATATTTTATCTGCATAGAAGTAAGAATCAGATAGATGAAAAGCTATCATTTGCTAGAGAGGAAAAAATGCTTCTCTGGAGATTTTTTTTGTAACATACTTTTCCCAGCTTGAAGCTCACTTCATGTGATTCAAGTCAGTGAGCCTGTGTTGTCATGGTTTACTCACAGACCACAATACTCACACAGAATATTTCAAACAACTTTCTAGTAGACCAAGGTTTCCACCATTACTGGTATTAATTCACACTTTGTTAATTCTCAGAAGATAGGCCAGGGTTTAAATGCTCAGGGAACATGAACAACCTGATTTTACTTGAAGTAAGTGTTGTGTCACATAGGCAGTGGACTGGCTTTACACCACAACCTTGAATCCTCTTAGACCTTTTTAACTGGAGGCAAATTTTGACCTCAGTACCTAAAGCCTACAGTTCCTCACCTTTAAAATGTAAAAATCTATATATTTTTTGGAATTGAAAAAACAGTGTGCTGAAATAACGTTAGCGTAGGAAGAAACACACAATCACGGAATGATTGTATGCGGTGCTTTATTGGAGAGCTCTGGGAGTCAGGGGTCTGATGACCCAAATCTTGACTCCACCAGGAGTTCGAAAATAGACACAATTTTATACTTTCTTATTACATAAGTATATATGTTAAACATTAAACCCCATTGTTCTATTGATTCTACCCAAGCATGAATTTAGAACAATCAATTTTTTAGGATTCATGTTTAAGACTCTTATGATTCGAATTTAAGATCCCCATGATTCCTGTTTAGGATAATAATCATATTTAGTTACCAGATGCTTACAATTAACAATAAGGTAATTTATCAATGATTATGATATGGGTACAGGTTCACCTTAACTTGCTAAAGAACATCTAACTTTATTTTAGGCCTAAGTATTATATGCATTCCCCTTCCCACCCCATTCGCCTAGGCAAGTTATACTTGGTTTGATAAGAACAATAACATGAAAATCACACCTGGTTACAGTGAAGCTAGCTCTTACACTCATGCCCTTAGAAATCATTTTAACCCTATCCTATCAATAACATTTTGGGTATTTATAATAAAATAGTGAATTGGATGATGATTTATATGCATTGATTTCCATATAAATAACTCTTAAAATAAATGTGATGCAGACAGTGTCCTGAGGACCAGACAACCTATAATAACACAAAAACTTTGAAAGAAAGAACAATATTGGTAGAAGGATAAATTTTGAGGCAGAAGGAATTAGCACTTGACAACCAGAAGCAGTTCATACTGGATGTCAAGAGGTCACTTATACAGCCATTATGTCTTACTGTTTTGATTTTTTTAAACTGAAATAATTTCTTTGGTACCTCATCTCCAGACAACACAATGTCTTGAATAAAGACACAGCTAAAGACTTTCTTCTTCGACTGTTATAGGGTTTAATGGCAGAACAGAGAAGATAAAAGTCTGTCAATATTCAAAAAGAAATTAGTTAAAAAGTTTGGATGAAGAAACAGAAGCATATACAGAAGTGCAGAAGTTGCATTTTATTTTATACTTAATGCTTTAAATTGAATTAAGTATTTTAAAACAATTGTGCCTTCTGGTTTAGATAAAACTTATAAAATTGCTTTATGTAGCAGAATATCAATGTCATAGAACTCTTTAATAAACCATTTCCATAAAATGTAGAGCTGCTACTTTTAGTCACAACTTTGAAGTATGAAGGTAGAGAGTTAAAAAAACCAGTTTAGCACTTTCTTTGATTGAATTATCTGTAGGTCTTTCACAAATTTCTTGGATTTTTTTGTATGACTCCTCATATTTCATGCCATGAAATTAAAAAATAATCGAGAAGTCTCTCAAGACGTTTTTCAGTTTCCTTTTTTGTCTTTCATTTTCCTCAAGCAATATTTTATTAGTTACAGTTTTTGCCTTCCAGTGAAAACATTTAATCTTTAGAGAGATAAGTCTTATTTCCTACTTTTGCAAATATATTAGTGATTATAGACCTCAATGTAATTTTATATTACTATATTGCTGCCAAGTCCAGATGATATCTGAGAAACTGGAAAGTTTATTTATTTTGTTGGTCAGATCATTCTGTCATGCAACAAATTAGTTAAAAAAAAAAAAAAAAAGACAAAATGCCAAACCCCCACAATCCCACAATTACAGCTGGCATCCCTCTGAAATCAAAATTCATCCATAAGTTATATTTCCAGTATTAACAGTAATGCCCATTAAGGTATTGGCTCCCATGTATTTATTTGTCAAGACCTTGTCTTTTGGGATAGCAGGTTTTTACTGGTTTTGCAATTATCATAATAGGTAATTTATGCAATTCATTAGGCAAGGTTTTTATTCCTGGTCTATATGAAAAAAAGAGGGAGGTGAAATGCAGAATTCTTCAGAATCGGTAGGATTCAGACATACAGAGCTATGTGACTGAAAAATCTTAAACATATAAACACGCAAAGCAAATCCTTTTAGCCACCCTTTATCCCTAAGTGTGCAGTCAGTTTTAAGGTTTTATGTGGCACTTTCCCGCTTGTTCTCTCAACAGCCAGGAGGCAGTATATTTCAGGCATATATTACAGGTATCAAAATGGATTCTTTTCTCATCAGTAAGAGGATTTGACATGAATGAAGCAACCTTTGATTTCTTCAACTCCTCCAGAACTGCACTGATTTCTGAACTTTGTACAAGGTGCCATTCATTAGCTACACCTTTCTTTGGAGTTCAAAATGCCTTTCTATCAGTCAGCCTCCAGCTCATATAGATTTCATTGGTTACCTACATTCTTCTTCCTTCCATATGTGCATATTAGCTTTTCCAGGTCAGAATACTCTAGAAAATAACATATGTTAGTAAATGAATAATTTTATGCATAACATAGCATAAAAATAATTTTCTGTGTACTTCACTCCAGAATCTTCCTGAATAACTCCAGAATGTTTGAGGAGTTCTAATTATAGAATAATTTGTCTTTCTCTTCATCCTGATTGGATGGTCTATAACAGACACCATCATGATGGAGATCATGAAGATGATCTATGGAGATTAGAAGTGAAAATCAGTTTGAGTAAACTGTAGTGGGATGAATAATCTTAAACACTAATCTCAGTACTACATATTGAAATATATCCTGAAAGATACCTTTACACTTCAGACCTTTTCATGGGATTCAGCTGCTGATGCAGATTCCTCAGTATGGGCAAAAAGGAGCATGTAAACACTTTATACAGTGAGGAATTGTAATAGTGTAAGAAGATACAATCATTATGTTCAATGAAGTCTAGAGAATTTTTCATGTTGCCTCAATTTGAACAAGTCATGTCTGTCAACTAAAGAGGTCTCTAGACTTCTTTGACTGGCTGATTCTCCCAGGAATCAAGTTTCAAATTAATTGCTAAGCATTACACAGAGTCAGTAGTAATTCATGTACTGGAAATTGCATCAACTTGAAAAAAACTATAATATAAATAAATCCCAGTCAGGCTCTTTCTCTGTCTCTGAAAACAGGAAGTAGGCCATGGTTTACAATTTTGTGATTGAACTTATTCCCTCAAGAGCAGGATGGCCCTATTTGTGCTGTCTATTTGATAGAGTGAGTGTTGGTGGTACCTCTTTAATTGTTCCCAACCCCTGTTTAGAAAAGGGCTAGCTAGAGCCAAGCACTATGGGAAAGTATCTTCCTATGCCTGAATAGAGTCCTTGTCCAGTTTGCTAGTGTGGAGCCTTTTAGATTAGCATACTAACAGTGGCTTTGAGTTCTTTGATGCAAATCATCTGAGCAGAGAAATTCCATTTTTTTCTTCTGAGGTTTCAAATGAAAAACCTCACATATCAGCATTTAATTCTTCAGACCATCAATGGAAGACAGGGGACAAAACATTCCTGGAGGCTCTGATTGCATTCTATTGCACAGACATTAACTACGTATGTCATGTTGAATACTAAGTCAATATAATTGAATTTTGCTATAAATATTTAGAATTAATGATCTTAATTAAAGTAATAAATATTAAACAAAAATACATTGATTAAAAGAAAAACTGATCTTTCTTCCAAAGCTCTGATAAGATGGCAGAAGAATTATTTTATTTTCAAATGCAAATAAAACGTACATAGCCAGAAGGGGTATTAAATTTTTACTGTGGTATTAAATTTTTATTGTGGTAACAATAAAATGATTTTTGAGTAAAATCCCTTAAAACCTCCATAATTCAGTAGTAGCACATAACATTTCTCTTGAACACTGGAAGAATATATTTGGAATTCACTTACAATTCTTTCCCATTTAAAACACAGAATAAAGATTATAGCAGTACAAAAGGCTTCTTTATGGCATTAATGTATTTAATTTTGTGAATTAAGTTTGAATTTTCCTTGAAAGCATGCACCATCCATATGTGTTTTGCGCTACACAAAAGGGAAATACATAATGGTGGCTGACCTTGGCTGACTGGTGTGCAACAAGCTGCTCTCTCACTCCCCTTCCTTAACTGGACAGGGTAGAGAAATTACAGAAATTACAGTTCATAAATCGGGATAAGGATTCACCAACTGCCGTCACAGACAAAACCAAACTCATCTTGGGGGAAATTAATTTAGTTTATTGCTAACCAAATCAGAATAGAATAATGAGAAATAAGAGCAAATCTTAAAACACCTTCCCCTGACTCCTTCCTTGTTCCTGTGAGCTCAACCTCACTACCAAGTTCTCTGCTCCACTGTGGACTTCCAGGGCGTGCAGGGGAACAACCTGCATAAGTATGCTCTTCTCCATGGGCTGCCAGGGAAACTCTGCTATGGGACCTGGAGTACCTCCTCCCCTCCCTGTTTCAATGACCCTGGCACTTCCAGGGTTATTTCTCTCAAATTTTTTCATTCCTCCCTCCCATCTGCTGTTTTAGGGCAGATTTTAACCTTTCTTTAAATATATTATCATAGAGGTGCCACCAAAACAGCTGATTGTTTTATTTTTCTGGGGTCCATCTTGGATCTGGTTGGAACCAGCTCTTTTGGACATGAGAACAGCTTCCAGCCTCTACTTACAGGTGCCATGCCTGTGGCCTGTAGTTCTCCTGCTGCCAAAACCTTGCCATGTAAACCCACTAACACCTAGTGTTGAATAGCTTGAAGTACATCTGTGTTTGCAAAAAAAAAATCATTTCATGCTCTCTAACCAAATTCCATGTTTGGAATTACATTTTTTAAATGAAAAATATGAAATAATCAAATATAATTCATATTCAATTTACTTAAGCCACGTAGTGGCATTACAGTTTTGAGAAGCAAGTTGGGGAAGAAGGAATACAAGTGCAATGAGATGGATTCCAGCCCTCCAGTTAGCAATTCATACATTTCTATGTTATTTATCTAATCATTTGTCTCATCAGCAGATGAGACAAAGAATAGAATATTAAGTTAATTTTTAAGGTCCACAAGGTTGATCTTTATTCAATGCTTGGACTTTTCAGTTGTAATTACTTATCATAAAGAAAGAAAGCAGGAAAGTACAGGCCACTGTATACCTTGCTTGTTAATTCTCATGTGAGTACATAAACTACACACACACACACACACACACACACACACATATATATATGAGAGAGAGAGAGACTATATATAAACTATATATGTGGTTTATATAATAAACTGTATCCATGTTACCATGTAGAATATACATATGGAAATAAGTTATGGAACACACAAGATCCAAATAACTTGCTTCTTTGTCAATGTTACGGCCATAATGTAGCAATATATGAAGTGCACTCCTACCATAAATATATGAGGAGCCTTACAGTACCTTAAATATATTTGATATGTATAGATGTGTTGTATATACTGCATAAACCAGGTGATGTCTAAGTGATGGGAAGTTTATTGACTGACTATCGTTCTGTCAGAGAGAACAGGAACCTGTAGAATCTAATTGAAAAAAGTTGTGATGGGTGGTGACTGCTCCAGAAACAACTGAATCAGTGGAGAAATGAAGCATGAGTCTGCTTTTGTCCACGTATTTTGGATATCACATAGTCAGTCTTGTCAGAATAAGTGGTTATCACCACTGTTACACAATAAAACACAGTCATAAAATAAAAATCTGAAGAAAAATCCTTAATCCTGAAGTATTTGCTTTCTCACAGTATATTCATAAATATTAGTCTTTATTGCTGATATCGAAAGACTTAGAAGTCAGGAAAATCATGCTAACTCTTGATCACACTTCTATTCTGCTATGCAGAGGTGTCTTAAAAAATCATGTTGATCTTTATCCTGATAAATATCATTAAATTCTATTCAAGGTCACCCAGGATGAGAATAAAGTCCCCTTTTTCTCAAAGATGGCTGGTTTTCTTTTCTTCCAGCATGGGAACTATTGTCAGCAATGTCTGATTAATTTATAACGTCATCCCGTCAAATTTGCTTACCTTTGTTTTCTCTCTCTGCAAATGCTGTGCCATTTCAAACTTTCCTGACAGTAATTTTGCACATTTTTTTCATTTCTTATTTTTCAGTAATTTAATACATGTATTACTCCATATGTACATTGTACAGTTTTCCTTTATTTTAAACACAGCTAAGAAAATGCTGTTTGATATGGACACTTCTACAGTATGGACCCAAAGAAATGTAAAAAAACCTTCTTTATTTATTTGTTTGTTGTATTTGGGGGGTTTTGATTGATACAGAATGGTAGTAATTCTCTGTTAAAGTATACTCTGTAATTTAAGCAAATGAAAGGAGCACTTAATAAACAAAACACAGTATTATATAATTCGAAAAAAATACTTTTAAAGATACTGTCATACTATAGATGTAAAGGCAATACATTTACAGATTTGCAATATTCAGTCAAGTTTAACTCTCAAATGCAGACATTTTTAGCTTAAATTAAAATATTCTGATTTATAATTCAAACTATTGAGCTGTTTGTGTATTAGATCTCTGTTACTCACTGCATTGATATTTATCTGCACCCTGATATGCAAAACCAGAGACCGTCTGTTACAGTTTCATATAAATATAAAATGAAATAAGTTGTATGTTGCTAAATATTCCTAGTTTTGTGCCCTCTGTACCTTGCACTTCCTTCCTCATTTTACTCCCTTTTCAGCAAACCAATATTGAATAAAAAAATCCTCTGAAGCCATTTTGATGCCATAAATTTATCTTTGCCATGGATAAACAGAATGAAACCATCATGATTGAACAGATACCTTCAAATAAATTGCCTGAGTTTCAGTCACTATAATCAATTACAAGCCTTAGAGAAAGAAACATCCCTAATGTGGATGCTATTATACAGACGTGATGTTTACCAGAAAAAAAACTTAGAATACAAGCTTGAAAATTTTATCAAAATTGTTTGACAGCCAGATCCAATGAAGAAATTATTCTCTGGGAGGGAAAAACAAACTAACAGCAGCCTGTGGAACTGTCGAGTAGAAATGTACAATATTTTTAGATTATAATTCTAATTAATTAAAATAATTAATACTAGGTGTTGTGACAGGATATAATAATGATTTGTGACTTTTCCTGTGGATGTGGATTTATGGTTGGTATTTATTTTTCTATCAGTGTATCTAACACATCCTGTTTAGGACAGTCTCTAGTACTGGCCTTCAAAAAGTTTGTAAAAGCAACTGTGCAAATTCATCAAAACTGTATTCTGAACTTCACCAATTTTATCTCTGCTAGCAGGATATACCCAAAAAATAAGATGTTTATTTTGAGAGTAGGAATCTCCAATGAGATAATAATTGACACTTTTCTCGTTCAAGCCTAATCTTGAATGTCTATGACTACTCACCATACTTCTATTACAAACTTTTTAAATCTTCCATTTTTATTGTAATCATCAAGACGTTTCCTATCTAATATTTGTTTCTACCTCTGGAGGGGCAAATATTTTCTGTGAACAGATTCAGTGGATGTGTTATAGATGACACACACAGACGGTGAGAAAAATACTGTCACTTTCTTTTCTTCAAACCACAACTTCTCTGCTTTTTCTCCTTATCTTTAGAAGTTCACCTTCTGCTACAGTGCATAATGCATTATGCTTCTTGTCAGCCTTCCATCTTGTCTCTGACTTTGGTAAAGTTTTCTTGGTTCTCAAAAGCAGAAGTGTTAAATTTAAGTAGGCTGAGGCTGTGATTCAGGCCTTACTGAAAGCTGTGATTTATTCATTAAAATTGAAACTTCTGTTGTAGGTATTTGGAATGGGAGGCAGGGATGAAGGGTGGGAAGGGAAGTGTTTGCTAAATCGTTATTTTTCAGCGTATAGAATAACTGAATAGGCTAATTTTAAGCCTTTTTATTTCTCTGAGCTTCAAGAACTCTTTTTCTGAATGAGAACATCTGTTCCAGCACCATTTTTTGTAGCTCAAATAATTCTATGACTATGGCTAATAGAAGAAGTATTTGCCTCTGCTGCTTCTCATCACGCTTTTTTAAAATCGTAACATTTGTATATTGTTCTCCCAAAGCAAGATCTAATTTTGTGTGAAGCTAAGTCATAGTAACAAATATACAACCCCCCCTCAACCATCTACAGGGTGTGTGTCAATATTCAGTTAATTAGAACATTTTGTTCAAATACTGTTATCACTAATA
>JANPWX010000077.1:1297670-1509554 GCA_024734555.1 Trochalopteron elliotii
CTTTATATTCAGAATGATTTATCCAGTAACATATTAAAAGTATCACAGTGGAAATTTCACATCATTCAGCTATTTTCTATTCCACCCATAAAACATCATGTGAAACAAAGATAATTCATATATATGTAATTTTTTAAATGTTCTCTGGAATACATTTATATGCCCATCCATTTACTGATACTTCTACAAGGCGAATTGTGTTCTATGATATTTCTACAAGGTAAAGTGTGTTCTAGAACAAATTTTAAGGGCATACCATGTTGTGCAGTGGCAGCGTTATTGGCTTTGGCTTGCGCTTCTAGGTCAACGAATGGTTGTTGAGACACATAGTCATGTTTTCTATTGTTCTGAAGAGTGTAGATGTATTATGATTTAGGATATTCATCACATCTATGCTTTTTAGCTATTTTTGGGCTTTGAATTCAGGAGATTTTTATCATCTCTTAGCAACATGGCATTCAACTCTCAAAGGCCAGGAACCATCTTTGAAATGTCCCACTTTAGTCTAAAATTCACCCTGTCAACTGAATATGTCCCCAGACTACTAACGGTGCTGATCAGAGCACTATTGATTCTGAAAGAGAACTTCAGTGCCTTGTTCATGCCTGAACTCCAGAAAAGAGGCATTTGGATGTATAGATCTGAAGCTGAATAAGTTTCTTCTTTGTTGCTGCCTTAGAAAGCAGCATATTTTTAATGATATGATTATAATACTATTTTCTGGGACTGTAATACCATGAATGAATAAGATAATAGTTCGGCACAGCAGCATTTCTATCTCCTACATAATTAAATGAACCATAAATGTCTAGTGATGTCCTAATTTTGTTTGGCTTTGAAATCCACAATATAGAATAGATTCTTCTGTTCAATCTTTTACATGTGTGAGCAGTTTCTGGGAGTACTTTTCATCTCTTTCTTTCTTACTTTCCCTCATCTCAGAAATATGTTTAAGCTTTCTAAATAATAAAATATTGTTTACACAAACTTGGTAGGATGTCCAGATATTAAGGAGGTCCCATATGTTTTCTTGTGTATGACAAAGAAATAAAAATTGTTAAAAAGTATTATATTCACTTAGATGGAACTTTACACATTGCAAATATGTAGATTCTTCTAAATATAATTTTCCCCTCTTGATTTGAGAGCAAAACGATTATTATAAAAACCCAAACAAACCAAACCCAAATCCCTATTTTTTTTTCTTCAGGTTAGAAATTACTTCTAAGTAATTTTGAATTACACAAAGCTTGTAAATAGGTGGAAAGAAAAATCATTGTGTTAGATGTTTCAACAAGAAAAATACAGAACTTAGTGTAATAAGCCATTTCATATGGAGAAAGCAATTAAAGCAAATGGAGAAGATCTTAGATTTGCTAGCAACCAAAAGCTTACTTTAAGTAAGTGCTCTTCAACTGTAATAGTTCCAATAGGTCTGAAAACCAGGAAAAATCAGGACTGGTTTTATTTTTGAAGATTTAGCAAAATAATAAATCCAGAACAAAAACACTTACCAGACAACAAAATAAATTGTAAAATAGAAAAAAAGTAGTGTTTGTTTCAAATTTGACTTGAGTTGAAAAGTGTTTGGAAATAAATCAGTGTCCTCTGATTTATGCATTAGGATAAGGTATTTCTACATTTTTTTTAAATTACAGATATATTCACAGATGAGCAACTTAAGTATGCCAATAAAACCAATGCTGAAACACCTTCCTAAGTTCAACTCTGTGGAAAAAGAATATCAATATCAAATACAATCAAAAAGACAAAACCCATATTCTTAAAAAATTCATCATAAATACAAATTATATTTTATATAACATTGAAATCAAATTTCTTATTTAATTAACTATATATATTGTATAACTTAGATTTTTTTTTAATTGATGGCTATAAAAATATGTAGCATATATTTTTTTTTCCCTGGATTATGTAAAAATCACCATTTGTAAGGGTATTGAGGCATTGCTATTCCTCTTAAACTAAATATTTATTTAAAATATATATAAGCATTTAGATGGTTAGTATAATTTCCATCTTCCAATCTCATCCAAATCAGTGTGTATATTCCTATCAGAAAAATTTGCTGCAAAGTAAACCGATTCAGATTTAACCAAAAAAATTCACAGAATTAAATATTTCCAATTCATTACCAAGGGTATTCATCTTAGGTCGCACTTCCTTTTCTTTGTCACTCTTGATTGGGTTTTTTTCATTTGTCCCATTCAATTGGAACAACTCTCTTTATTATTATTATTATTATTATTAATTATTAGTATTATTATTGCTATTATGTGTATGTTTTTCTTAATCTATGAAGCAATGTGGGCAGTATCAAGGCTACTACGACTCCTCCAGTATGTGAAACATTTTAAGTATAGTACTAAACTTGTTAGTTTCTATGGAAACACGTTTATAAGACATAACAGACTATGTGTTTACAGAAACACCAAAAACGAACATAAAATAGTATGAACTTGACAGATTCATTAGGGATACTCTTGTCAGAAAGATCCTTTTATGGCAGAAAGAATGTACTTCACAGTCATGGTTAGATGAGTTGCTAGACAAAGAAGGCTGAAAGAATAATGGAAGATATGGAACAATTCAAGCTTAGAGATTTGTAGCGATCACTGCAAGGTTAATATTTCACAAAATGGAAGTACCTGTTCAGTTCCTTTTTAAACTACGTAAAGTGAATTTTCATATTAATTCATCAGATGTCACACAGAAAATGGCAGTCCAGTGTCTAATAATTATAATTCTGGCAGTTAGAATACTATTCACAAAAATGAGATTTCCTACCTAAATATGTTATTTTGCTCATTTATTTGCTCATTTACACTTATCTTCCCCTTTAGAACCATTCCATGTTTTTATACAGTTTCATGATTACTTGAATAATGGAGAACAAGGTTCCAGGTTCTTCTCCTGAGGTGGAACCCCATAAATAGTTTTCAAGAATATCCCCTTCAGAATGCAGGAGTTGTTCTGAGCCATCAAACTGAGATAGGTTTACTAATCAGGAATTATTCTCCTTGAGCAAATAGATTAAACGTTAATCTATTAGAAAGTGTACACTACCATTCATTCCACTTTGTGTTAAGGAAAATTTCTATACCTGCAGGGAAATTCCAGCTCAATTGTTTATTTAAAATTCAATGATGTCAGCATGACTGGATGTGCATACTACATTGAGTCTCTCAAAAGTGTAGATGAGATAGGTATCTTTCAGTTTAAAGCAGTCTGAGGTTTACAGTCAAGGTATTCCCAAGTCTCCTGAGATGGTAGTGTTTTTCAACTTAAGTTGCAGCAAAACTATGTGCAAACTATACTTCTGCCCCCCCCACCAAAAAAAAAAAAATTGTAGACACAAAACCTCATAGACAGTTTAAATATTTTTTAATTCTTCATAAGTACTCATTCTAAACATTATTTTCCCTGTTGATGAAAAAAGACTGTTTATGTACATGAAATTGAATTTGTTCCTATGGTCACAGGTATTCTGACAAAACAATTCATGCAGCACACAGAGCAATCAGTTTATCTAACCTAAAATCTATTCAAAATTATTAGAATAAAATGTTTTCAGTATTTTATTATTTTCTGATTTTATCTTATTGTTGCTATACAGTTATGCTTCTTAATAATATTCCATAGTAATTTTATTAGCTAAATGCAAATATTTGGCATAGGGTATTTTAAACTTTCTTCCCTATCTCCTGTTGTGTTATAAATAATTGTCTTAAAATCCTTTTCTTCTTCTGAGTGTTTTATTTTTCGTCATTATATCACAAACTGAACTGAATTATGTATACATTTCTTAAAATACGGTATTTCTTTTCATTTGTTTGAACCTGTATCCTTCCTGTATCTCAGTTTAGTTATCTTGATGTAATTTGTATAAATAAATAACAATGCTGAGCCAACCCCCAGAAATATACATTGAGAAAAACAAACTATCAGCTCTTCTTGACCACATCTCATTATTTTCCAGCTTGTCCTGGGAGTTGCTGTGGTATTCACTGTAGCTTTTCCTACTGGTTTTATGCTAACAAATTTTATTTTCAGGTCAGACAATGAAATCATTAGGCAGTTATTTCTCATGCAGATCTTTTATATCACTCAAAAATGGTATAATAATTTCACATTTCATAGGAATATTAGAAGATATGATTAATTAAAAAAAAGACTTTAAAAAATGTGAGCCTAAAATTATAATAAAAAAATTTTGAATCTAAATACACAGGCCATCATCAAAGCACATAAACACTTTACTGATTCATATTCATATGAATCTGGATCCATTATCAGTGATTCCATTCCCACATTAACATTACAGAAGTGCAGGTAAAGGGAACTTCCTCTTTAACCTGCTAGTTTCCTTCTGCTACTCTTAGCATTTGTGCAGCTGCATCATGAACTAGATCTGTAAGTACATAGTTTCTGAGAATTTACTATTTTATTGTATTGTATTGTATTGTATTGTATTGCATTGTATTGTTTTGTTTTGTTGTTTTGTTTTGTTTAGATAAGTTTTGCTAATTTGTTATTGCATTCATTTTGAAACAAACTAATTTTGAAACAAATTTGTTATTGCATTAATTTTGAAACAAGCTCCCAGAAAATGTAAGGTAAAACAAGGTTGAAGAGCAGTTGTCAGTTATGCCCTATTAAGGAAAACAGGCAACTTCAACATAATTCAAGTACATTTATTCTTAGGGAAGAATCTTGGTCTCATTAGCCTTAGAAACCAAGGGGTAATTATTTGTAATTGCTTCACAGATCAATCCCACCTTCACATTCTAGCAAGTAGAACACTGAACAATTAAATGGAGAATAAGACTTACTTCATGCTTTAGCTGTGTGATTTCTTTTCTACAAGAGCAGGATATAACACTTCAAACTACATGAAAAAGGAATTTTCTGGGAACAAATATGTACAGTAATTAGAGACAAGAGTTTAAATAGGAGGAGAAAAATTTCGGTGGAGGGAGCAAGCATAGCTTTAACTTTTTAGGTTTTCTGAATGACAAACAGTGGTTCAGACATCTCTCTTCCCCTTACCATTTTTCTCTTATTTATATAAGGAAGTGCTACTCAGGCATTCATAGTTTTAGTCTCTGTGTTTGTTTTTCTCCAACTCACTTTTCAAGTTGAAGAAGGGGTAGAGAAACCTGACATTTTCGTAAGAAAGTGGATTTGTTTTTGTAATATTGCAGAAATCGAAACTGAAGTACCATGGATTCAAAATTCCTCAAATGAGTAGGCTACAGCAGCCTCAAGCACATTAGTCATTAGAAACCCTAATTCTGTGTGTACTCTCTTACAAACATTAATTCTCCTGGGCAAATAATTAGGTTGACTCACCCTCAATGTTCACTGTAATTCAATATGAATAGATTATTTGTCTAATATATCAAATTCTATCAGGACCTATCATCTATTAAAAATGGCCTTCCTCATTTCTCTAAATCACTATGATGCATTCATTCTTCTTATGTCTTAGCTCATAACTTACATTCCACAGCCATTCCCAAATATTCTATGTTCCCTCCCCCTCCCTATACTTCCTACAGCATGCTCTTATATATTGGGGTGCTTCTCTTTAAAGCAAGAAAATTTTCTTTCTTTTTCATGGAGGAAAACTTCATCTTTCCAGATTGCAGCAGTTTTCATCAGTTGCTAGTCCCTGGTTCAGACACAGGTACATTCCTATCTGGCTGCAGACATAGAACAGAGGCTAAAACAATCTGAATACTTTTTAAAGTTGGATAATTGCTGAATGTAGGCAAAATCTTAAAAGCCAGAAGTGAGAGCTTTTTTCAGAAACTGTGTCATTTATCACATCTCACAACAGCTGCAAATATCTATAGCTGATCTAATAGCTATATATTTATTTTCCATTCAATGTCTCCATGTTTTAAATACATCATATGAATACATTCATAAATATATGGAACACATTAAAAATGTATAACAACTATGCACATCAAGATGTGTTATTTTTTATATAAAGAAAGATCACACAATTTATTTTAGGCTTGCAGTCCTAATTCCTTAAATTTCTCTTTCCTACTCTTACTTTTCTGGTACTTGACATTTTGCTGTTGTTATTAAAGTGTCATCCATGTTGAAATTATTTATGAACTTGTCTTTCTGAGATGGTTTTGGTGCCTGACTCTCCAAACCATTTGTTGTTTGTTTTCTTGTTCTTCTAAAGTCCAGTAGTAGTAAAGTAAATAATCCCTTTATTTAAACAAAAATTTAGAAACTAGAGGTTTACTCTACATCATCCTGACACAAATATAATTTCTTGGGAAAAATGATCTTATGTTTCTCTACATGCAAGATGAAAAGAGCATTAAAGTTGAGAAATCAACTGCTGAATTATTTAAATGCCTATATTAAAAAATACCTATATCATTTCCCAGGTAATTTAATATGGCTTCATTTTAAAATTATTTATTCCTCAGTCTTTGTAACAGTGCTACTATGGTACTGTTCTGCTGCACTGTCATCACAATACTTCTAGGTGTTTTGTGAGCACTTTCTTCCCAAGAAAATTGATGTAGACTTTTAAGAATATGAAGAGTATTTGAGATGTGAATCCCGCCTTCACATGGTGCCCACACTGTTCCTACACAATAATTTGCTTTAAACACAGAGGTATTCCATCACTAACTATTCTTGTATGCATGTCCTCCTCAGACAATAATCCAATGTGTCCAAGTACTGGGGTTGTAAGGCAAGGTCAGTGTTGCATTTAGTATTTTGAAAGAAAATTTTAATCCAGTTATGAGATTTGTTTTGGAATAGGGCACTTACAACTTGGTATCTTTACTTGTATTGCATGCATTTACCTGAATTTACATACATACTAAGTCTATAAATTCTTATTGTAGTCACTGTAGATTTAGTAAACACAGTTATTGGATGAGAAAAGTAATTTTATCTAAAAGTTTAAGGCTTGACTCAGTTGCTTCTACATAAGATGAAGTTTGAGATACCCTTTGGCAACTTACCTCACAGTAAGCTGAGGTTTCAGGAGCATGATGATTTTCCAAAGCATATCTATCAGATCAGGAGAGATTTCTCAGATACTCCAGGGCAGCTCAAAATGTCAATACCTGTTCAGAAAGTTTAATCCTTCCCCTAATAGCTGTTAGTCTGATCTATCTGTAAATACTTTCTACTACACAGATCCTCAACCCAACTTCACAGTAGGTTGTACAATTTTCAATCCTCATTTCAGAGAAATGGTAGTGACAGAGACACACAAAATCATTCTGTTTCTTGTGTATTAATAACCTACCTTACTTTATGTAATAGATCAATTATAGGGAATCCTTGATGCTCAGCACTCTCAAGCCACTAAGGAGATTCTTATGGGGATCTGTATAACATTTGTAAATTCTATTTCACAGAATGGGGTATTTGATTTAGGGAATTCATGTTAATGTTTTAGATAACTATTAAAGCATTCCTCCTAAATTAACTGTTTAATATTGTTGATGGAATACAAATAAATCATATTGATTGTGGGGGCCAGGAGGCTTCTACTTACTTAGTACCAATCTATGAATATGGAACTTCCTAGAGAGTCCATTAATATAATGAATATATATATATTTCTCTGCACATGCAGAACTCTAGGTGCTACCTTCAGAAGGAATAATTCCCAAAAGCACACAAGGATCATTAAGGAAATTCATTTTACTTGAGTCTCACTCTGATGCTTCACAAAGCTTAAAGTTGTACTTAATCCTTTTTATGTTGATATTTTCATAGGGAATGCACAGAATCACAGAATCACAGGATCACAGGATGGGTAAAGTTAGAAGTTTTGAATGATCTCAGGACCTCTACCACTGAAAGCTCGGAGTGAAGGATGTTGCTGAATCCATGGTTGTTGACTTCCTTTTGCTAGGTCTTTCTCTCTCCTGCTTGTTTTCTATTTTTTATTTTCTCTCTCTCTCTGCTTCACACATATTGTTAAATAAAATCTGTATCACTGATTTTGGCACAAGGTCTTGTTTGCACCTCAATTCAGGCAGGCACATCTCTCACTAATCAGACCTTAACAGGGACCACAGTGGGACATCTGGTCCAACTTCCCTGCTCAAGTAGGGTCATCCCTGAGCACATGGGACACAATTTTTTCAAGATGGTTCTTGAATCTCTCCAGTGAGAGAGACTCCACAACCTCTCTGGGCAAACTGTTCCAGTGCACGGTCACCCACACAGTAAAGAAGTTCTTCCTCTTATTCAGGTGAAACTTGTTTCTGCCCATTGCTTCTTGTCCTATTGCTCAACATCACCAGAGGAGCCTGGAAAGATGCTCTTGACCCTCCTTTCAGATATAATTAGACATTGATGAGATGTCACTGTGACACTGATTATAGCACTCTGGGATCTGACATTCAGTTCACAATCCACCCCATTGTCTGCTGATCCAGTCCACACTTCCGAGTTACCTATGAGGATACTGTGACTGACAGTGTCAAAAACTTTGCTAAAGCCGAGGTAGACAACACTCTATTCTCCCCCCATCCATTCAACTATGCAGCTGTTTTGATCATAGAAGGCAGTCAGGTTGATCAAACATGATTTATCTTTCTCTGTGTTGTCTACTACTGACCACCTTCTTGTCATTCTTGTCAATTGAGACGGCCTGCAGAATAAGGTGCTCCATCACCTTTCCAAGGATTGAAGTGTGACTGACTGGGTAGTATTTCCCTAGGTCCTCCTTTTTCTCCTTTTTGAAGACTGGAGTGGCATTTGCTTTCTTCTAGTCCTCAGGTACCTCTCCTGATTACCAGGACAGTTCAAAGATGATTGTGAGCAGCCCAGCTATGGTCTCTCCCAGATGTTTCAGCAGTCATGGATGCATCCTGTCAGGGCTCATGTACCTGTGGATATCAAGTTTGCCTAAATTTTATCTAAAATAATTCTCCTTTCCCAGGGGAAGGTTTTCTTTCCAGCTTTCCTTTACCCTGGTAACATGGGTCAGAGATCCCTGACAGTTGATCATCAATGAAAACCAATGCAAAGAAGGCATTGAGGAACATGTGAAGGCTCTGTGTCCTCTGTTGCCAGGGTCCCTCCTCCATTTATTAATGGCCCCCACTATTCTTCATTTTCTTTTTGTCATTGATGCATTTGAAGAAGCTCTTCCGGTTGTCTTTGACATCCTTGGCCAGATTTAATTCCAGATGGGCCTTGTCTCATTTCTGCTTACTCTGATAACTTCTCTACCTTCATTACAAGTGGCCTGACCTTCCTTCCACCTTCTGTGCATTTCCTGCTTATGCTTGAGTAGTGACAGGAGCTCCCTGTTCATCCATATAGGTCTCTTTCCCCTTTGACTGATTTCCTGTTCATCAGGATGCAAGCTCAGTCCTAAGGAACTTGTATAACTAGAAAATATATTGGGATCCACAAATTATGTAGCCATTACCTCACATCCATGCAGCTGCCTAAATGCAACTAACTGCATATGAAGAGATGAATATATATCAAAACTGTAATGCCTAATCATAAAAATGCACAATATTTATTACAGAACTATCTGAAAATAATGATGTAAGCAATTTATTATATTATAGTTATCCATATATTATATGTTGTGCATGTAAATATAAATTGCTAATAGCTAAAGAAACTATTATATTAAATAATTATATAAACATCCCTAAAAACTCCATGAAAAATTTTAACAATTTCAAAATTATGTGCACCCCCTGCATCTCATGGTATGCACATGTGGCATGGCAGCTGGGCTTTGCTGGCAACAAGGTTAGCACATGAACTTTACTTAAACCTATTGGACAAGAGACTTAGCTATTTAGCAGAACAGAGCATCTTGACCTTAACCTGTCAATCACTGTGAAGGTGCAGACAAGACAAAGAGCTGCCCAGATGGGCAGATGGTGACTATGAGAGACAGTGACAGCCAGCTGCTTGATTCTGGGTGACAGAGAAGTGGCCTATGAGGAACCAAGTATTCCCTGATAATCTTTACCCTTATGGTGGCCAGTATGACTCCAGGAGCTTTCAGGAGCAAGATCTGAGATTCCAGAAATACCCAAGACACATCACAGAGATCCTTGGCCCAGTCCAAGGATGGTGCATCCCATAGTTGAAATCACCTCACTAATGTTTATGATTTTTGTTCTGAATCCTGACATCTCCTTATGGAACAGGGAAAGTGTAATTCATAAAAATTGCATGTATCTAATGTGTGTTGGTGACAAATCCATTTAGTCTCCGCTCTACCAATTTCATCTAAAACCACAATGGTTCTATACTCCTTGAGACAATTATGCCCTTCAATTTTTGTGGCCTTTCAGAGAATTTGTTTAGTTGCATTAACATGACAGGCTTCACGTCGAGGACAACGATCTAATCATCATCTTTATTCATCTGAAAGAGCAGCCATTTCCAGGACCTGGGTTTTCACTGATTGGGTTAATATGGTTTCTTGACTGTCACCATTCCCTTGATCCTTTCTGGTCTTTGTGTTTATTCTGATTAGCCTCAATCAGATGAGGCTGTACAAAACCACATCCTCCATAGGAAAAAAGAGTAAAGACACAAGAAGTGTTCTTTGACTTTAAAAGCTCTAAGTTTATTGTTAGCTGCTACAATACAGGATTCTATCAGAGTCACAGAAATTTTCTTTGACTGTAGGAGAAGGGAATACAGGTGACCTCATCCCTGATAAGTAATAGCTGTGTTAATTACACAATACAGCCTCGTCTCTGATGAGTCACAGCTCTAGCCAATAAAGATAAACGTGATAAAAGGGAGTGGGTTAGCTGGTGAGGGGGAATTATGAAGGAGGAGGAAGAGGGAACAATAGGAGGATGATGATGATGAAGAAGACTAATAATCAGAATCCTGAGGTGAGAGAATCACTGCTGTAAGGTCAGTCTGGGTCTGCAGTTAGAGCCTGTTTTTGGAACCTGCAGTCACAGTCTAGCCAGGTAAAAGCCTGAAGTCACAGTTTAGTAGGAAATAACCAGCAGTCAGAGGCTGCAAGGGAAACTTGTGTGTTTTTGGGTTTACCAGTTTTCTGTATGAAGCTGTTCTTGGTTTTATACTGTTTTATATAAGTTACAATGGTTTGTTCCATCTACCATGTTAAAAACCCTTTTTGGTTCTTCCTGAGTGATTGTCAGGTGTCAATCACAATTAGGGGTCCTGCTCATCACTTTGCAGCCCTGCCCTGGTGTCTAGATAGTTCTAGCGAGGATGATGAGTGATTGGCAGGGTCCTGGTTCTCCCCCTCCCTTGATGTATTGATTGGTTCTATTAGCTGTCTTTTATGTTCTGGGTCACTCCCTTCACCTTCTGGATTGGTTCCAGGCTGTCCCCTTCCCATTTCCCCACCCCCATACTTAAGGTGCTGTACAGAGAGAAAAGCTGCTTTTGTGGACTCTCTATGGGTGTGTACGAGTCCCGCATGGGCTTAATAAACCCCAGCTGAATTTCTCACAAGAGTCCTCCCTTTCTTCTTGCCACTGTTCATGCTTCTGCCAAAGGCAAGAACCCACAGGATCTGGGACGTATCACAGAATACAGAACCGTACTGATACTGTGGTGTCGGTGCCCGAGCTGGCCAGAAACGGGACACAAGTTTCCTGAGAGACGCACTGCACCACCGCAGGAAACCTACAGCAGGAGCTTGCTGCAGCCAGAGTCAGTGAATAGGTGAAGTCAGGATGGCCAAACTATAAAGAGGAATAAACCAGGACCCTTTTCACCCTGTGATAAACAAGAAGTCTGTGCCTTGGCTCATTTCTACCCTCTAACAAGAGGGCTGCTGCAACATTTGACAGCTTTCCAAAACAGTGCTTGGAAAACAGTGCTGCCTTTCACAGAAACCATGATTTTATGTGTTCAGAACAGTTCCTCTTCCCTCCTATATATGGTTAAATATATTATTCCTTCTCTCTTTGCAGAACAGTCCAATTTAAAATGAACTCAGTCCAATCGTCCAGTTATGGATTTTATTTATAGAAGCATAGAGTAGAATCATAGATCCATAGAATCATCAAATTTGCTGAGCTGGAAGGGGCCCATCAAGATCATCAAGTTCAACTTGTGGCTCTGCACAGGACAGCCCAAGAGTCTTACCATGTGCCTGAGAGCATTGTCCAAATGTATCTGGAACCCAGGCAGGCTGGTGATGTGACCACTTTCCTGAGGAGCCTGTTCCAGTGCTTAACCACCCTCTGGGTGAAAAACTTTTTCCTGGTATCTGACTTAACCCTTTCCTGACTCAGTTTCATGTTGTTTCCTTGGGTCCTCTCACTGGTCATGAGAGTAAAGAGATATGTACCTGCCTGTTTGCTTCTCCTCAGGAGGATGTTGACCCCAATGAGGTCTCCCCTCAGTGTCTTCTCTAGCCTGAGCAATCCAACTGATTTCAGCTGCACCTCATAAAACTTCTCTCTAGACCCTTCACTTCTTGGTCCTTCTCTGGACACTCTCTAATAGCCTATTACATTGTGGTGCCCAAAACTGCACACAGCACATTCACATCTGATGGCGAATCCTACACACCAAGAAGGAATTTGTCTGTATTGAGATACAGTCCTCTCTAACACCTTCTTTCTTTCATAGAATCACAGATTCTTTCCTGTGATCTGTTTGGATTAATTGAGGATGATCACTGTTACAAGCCTTTTTTGGTATGATTGATCATCACAAAATGTGTTAATCTTGGGTTGCTGTGCTATCTTCCAGAATGAAATGCATTTCGTGAAGAGCAACGGTTTCTTGTCTGCTGTAAATTTCAATTAGTGATGGAAGGCATGTCAACCACAAATCATTTTATGGATGTGCATCTCCACAATGTCCTGAGGTGAGGTATTGCTCTAGCATGAAGCAAATGCTTGTGTCACTTCACTGTAAATGGGCTCAATACATGAAATATCTGATTTTGTGACTAAAGCTAATCTGGTTAAAGACAGAGACCTTGTTAGGACCAGATGAACAATGATGGACCATGAACCCTAGGAACTGCATCTAATGCTCCTAAAACCATCAAAGAACAATGATTAGACCATTGCCCCTGCTGAAACTCTCCAAAGGGTCAAGGAAAGAAAGCCTCTCTTTGAAACGTCATGCAAACCAAATGGATTACTGCCTAAAGGGCTCTAGGACTTATTATGAAATTCAGTGAGGAAATTAATTCTCGTACTATACAAACCTTAAAATGGAGGAGCTTAGATAAGGGCAAAAGGCAGGGAAAAGTATATATTAAGGTGGAACAGGGAAGGACAACCATGGCAAAACATAAGAAAACTGTTAAAAGGAATGGGTTGACTGTAAGTAGGGTCTGATCAAATAGGTCTAAACATGTTTGGCAGAGTTCTGTGTTTGATTGACACATTCTGTCCTTCTTAATCATATTTCGAAATTATTTTTTCTGTATGTCTGAACAACTTGATTTGAGTATAGTGTAGAACAGCTAGTAAACTTCAAGTTGGCCCATTCAGGAAGTAGTAAATGAATCACAGTTACCAACGTCTGGAGAGAGATACCCCTCCTCTCAACAAAGACTCCAGCTGCCTTGGCAGAAACTGGGGATGGGGGGAAATAGAAAAGACCACAGTCTGGAGATTACTACAGGGTAGACACAAGGGTGTCACCACCAGGAAACTCAATATAGTGAGAGATAATGACTACATAGGAGGTCTATGGTCTTGGTCAAACTTGAAATTTGTTCTAGTATTTGAGAGACCCATCAGTGCAGGTATGCTTGTCAATCAGGAAAATGAGGCTGATTGATCCTGATCAGCCTAAAAATAAGCCAAACATTGCCCACCCCAATATATGCTTGTTATACGTTTTTATCAGGTATGTGTCCTCAGCTTCGTCACCACCTGCACCGAGGAGTACAGAAACATATGCATCCATTGTGCTGTGGCAGAGTAACCTTCTGTGCCTAAAAGCCCACACAATTTGACTTTATTTTTTACTGCAGAACTTGGAAAGAAAAATCCTTTGAGTCCTGAAGTCTTCCAAATTCAGCTATCCATAATAAAACTTTTTTCTTGTCTACTGTGAATTCCAGCTTGTGAGTGCAGAGACCACTTAAGATGGAGGAATGTCCACATTGTCTCAGGGTAAGATGTTCGCTTAACACAAAGAAAAAAGCTTTTGTTACTTTGCTATAGACCTGACATCCTTCCCTGTCCTGTTGTTTTACCATCTGCCCAGTACAATTAAGGGTTACAGATGTCAAAGCTCATTCCAACCAAAGCTGGAAGGACTTGATAACCTACACAGAAATTCTGTTAGTTTGGGGTTTTTGTAAAAGAGGGTTCTTATTCAATGAAAGGCAAAACATTAAAAGAAAGACTTTAGGAAAGAAGCAAAGAAAATATATTATGAAAAAATAGGATGATTGAAATGTTTTTTTCTTGTTTCTGAATCTCTTTAGTAAACCACTTGATACATGTATTGTACACGAATTGTTGTACATGTATTGTTTTAAAAACATTATTTGCTAAAAATATTAGAATAGTTTTGTGATTAAATACTGAATCAGTTTTATTCATAGAAAATATGTTATCACAGAGGCATTAACACCATTTTGTATTGACCCAGCCCTGGCCAGTGGTGGGTCTGTCTCAGAGCATTAACTCTGCCAGATGAGGAGGAAACTTCTGGCAGCTTCCCACAGAAGCCACTCCTATATTCCCCCAAATGGCCATGCAAACTCAATACAATATTCTTATGTAAGGTCCCAAAAAACTCTGTTGATGAGACTTATAAAAAGGCTTACAGTTTTTCATGTACTGTGATTTAGAGACATGGAGAAAATACCAACAAGATATTTTCAGGAAGTCAAAACAACAAAAAGCTTTACTGGCAACTTCAGAAAATCAGAGAACTTTGACAAAAGTTTAGAGCAGCATTCAATCAACATAAAGCACTTCACGAAGTATTAACTTAGCCCATTCAACCTAGAAAACTACTAACTCACCCAATTGTAAGTTAATCAAAACTCCAAGAAGAGGGAATTAGAAGGAGAAAGACAGACAAAATATAGAAAAGAACAAACATAGCCATCACTCCTGGTTCCAGTGGATAGAAATCCCAAGACGAGGTAGAGACATGGGCTTGCCTCATGTCTTGCTTTAAGTACCCTTTGGCTTTCCTGGGCCCTTCCCCCATGTGGGACTTCTACTTCTTTGGCCACTCTGGTAATGGATTGGGGGCCCAGAGGCAGGTGTGGAGTATTTCCTCTGGTGTGCCAGGGGGGTTGGTGGCTACTGCAGGGCTGGGATACAGGCCTGGGTAGGTGGGATGTGCAGAGCAGAGCATTGCCTCACCGGAGCAAGGCCTGACCTGTCCCTCCCCCATACTCACACTCATAAGGTTTTGAGACAGCAATCCTTCCAGTTTTTCAGACCATCTCATTTAGAGAACTTCAGTGTGATGTAGCAAATTAAAAACATATTTTTCAAGGGCATATGCTTATGTGAATACTCTAATATTTTTTACTTTTTATTTATTTTTAGGTAGTTTGGAATGATCAATGACTTACAACAAATGCGTTAAATACTGTATCACTTTGCATTTCTTGGGAACAGACATGATGCTTATCAAAGCCTAGATGACAGGAAGCAATTTGGTTGTCAGTCTGAATCTTCAGGTCAATAAAGATGAACAAGCAAGAGAATTTAATTCTCTGAAAGGAACTCTGATCCAGAGGAGCAGCCACAGAGACTAACTCTTTAAAATTTGTTTATTTGTCTAGATTCCAAATGTATTAGTGGATATACTTTTACACATAAACTGTTATCTTCATTTGTTCATATATTTATGCTGTCACTCTTCCTAAATATCTGTATTTACTGTTGTCCTGGTTTAGGGCAAACCTGGGAGGAAACCTCCTTAAGGGGCCACTCCCTCCTCTCCCCCCAACTGGTTCTGAAAAAAAAACAAAACCTCCTCCGAGAAAAGTGGAAAGAACCCTGTTTATTAAACAGGCAAAGCACTCCCTGGCACAATAAATTGAACAATACCCGATGATGCCGCTCTGAAGAGATGACAGATTTAGGAAAGAAGTCCGTCCTGTAGGTGGTTGCTCTGTCTCAGAGCCTCTGGTGCTGGGGAGCGTTGCTGCGCAGATCTTGGCGGGTTCCAGATGCCGCCCCCACGGCGCTCCCCCGGGTCTTCAGTCCACAGAGATTTTTAACAGTTCCAAAGAAAGGCGAAAAAAGGGGAAAAAAAACAGGAAAGAAAAAAAGAAAAAAAAAAAAAAAACAGGAGGAGAAGGAAAAAAAGAAAGCAAAGCATCTCCTCCTGCTGCTATCTACGCTAGCTAACTACTGGAAGACAAAAATTCTCCTTGTGTGTTGAATTCGACTCTCAAGGCCAGACGGTGGAGGACAGTTTCTAAAAACAAACTGTGCGCCTCTCCCCTCCCCCCAACTCCCAGGCTTATCAGATGATTGGGATACAAACATCATGTCACCCCAAGACAACTGTGTAAATTATTCATTATATATACTCAATTGGGGGTTTGCTTGTGTGCAATGCGTTTGTTTCCTCACTGAAGCAGAATCTCCAGGGAGATAGAAGTCCTTAAAAAATAAGGATTCAGTTTAAATAGTCTCACTATAGGAAGTTTCAAATAACTCTACTTTAAGTGGGTTAAAGTTCATAGAATCACAGAGAGGTTTGGGTTGGAAGGAATTTTGGAAGATCATATAGTTTAACCACACCTGCCATAGGCCAGGATACCTTTCCCTGTTCAAAGTCCTTTCAACCTCACTGAACATTTCCAATGATGGGGAATCCTCAGTTCTCTTGGTAACCTGTTCCAGTGTCTCACTCCCCACCATGGCAAAATTTCTTCCCTATGTCCAACCTCAATGTACTTTCTCTCAGTCTAAGAGAATTGCCACTTGTCTTGTCACTTCAGACCATGATAAAGTTTTTCTCTTTCTTAAAAGTCCCCTCTAAGTATTGCAAAGGCATAATAAAGTATACCAGGAGCCATGTCTTCTCCAGGATGAGCAACCCCAACTCATTCAACCTCTATCCATAGGAGCTTCCAGCTTCCAATCCTCTGATCTTTTTCATGATCGTCCTCTGGACCTCTAGCAAGACTTATTCTAGAAAGTATTCAAAAATTGTGTACTTATTCTATATATTGATTATAAGTTAATACATGTGTAATATTTTATTTCAGATTTGATGAGGTACAATAACAGGATGCATGACTGCATGCTGAGACACCAACACAGTCTGAAATGAGGAGTCAGTTGCTGTGTGTTCCCAAATCCAGGAACTAATAAAGAATTTTGTGCTAAAATACCAAATGTGCCTTGGTACCATCATTTGCCCATATGATTTTTGCTTTTTATTGTAGGAGTATGAATAGGATATTTTAATTCAAAAATCAGGCTCCATTTCAACAAGTTCCAGGTGTAAAATGTATGTTTCACACAGCCCTGCACCCTCACCTCAGCCTGGGAAGCAGAATGTTATTTGCAGTGAAAAGAAACAATAAAAATTATTTGTATGAAAGTTGTTTCTGTAGAGAAATATCCTAGTAAAATGGAGCCCTCTTTTCACATAAGCCTAACTCTTACAATATTCTAGGACTTGTAGATTTTTTAATTTATTCACCTACAGTAAATACAGAGACATAGATGAGTCAGCAATGCCCTGGCCGTCAGGAAGGCCTCTCGTGTCCTGGTTGCATCAAGTACAGAGTTGACAGCCAAAAAAGGGAGTTGATTGTCCTGCTCTGCTCTGCTCTGCACTGGGGTGGCCTCACCTCACTGCACCGCTGTGTGCATATGGGCACTACAATATAAGAAAGTTATTCAACTATCAGAGAGTGTCCAAAAAATGGCAACAAAAATGGTGAACGGCCTTGAAAGGAAGCTGCATGTGAAATGGCTGAGGTCACTGCATCTGTTCAGCCTGGAGGACACTGCAGGGAGACCTCTTTGCAGTCTTCAGCTTTCCTGAGGGGAAGAGAAGGGGCAGACACTGATGTCTTCATTCTCCTGACCAGTGACAGGATCCAAGGGATCTGCCTAAAGCTGTGTCAGATGTTTAGGTTGGATATTAGAAAAAGTTTCTTCATTCAGAGAGTTGTTGGAACAGGCTCCCCAGGGCAGTGGTCACAGCACCAGCCTGATAGAGTTCAAGAAACATTTGGAAAACACTCTCAAGCACATGGTGTGACTCTTGGGGATAGTGCTGTGCAGGGCCAGGAGTTGGACTTGATGATTCCTGGGGGTCACTTCCAATTCAGCATATTTTGTGATTCTATGATTCTGAGATATTAAAAAAGAAGTGCATTATGGAAGGGACATTAGGAGTCAAAAAGGAAAACTGTATCTCTGTGTGAATCACAAAATCATTGAGATATATTCTGCTGAAGGTGATGATATTTATATTTTACCAAATCATTTTCTATGACCTTCCTGTTTGGTGGCAATTGAAAAGAGGCTGACCTTTTCCCAAAAAGTGCTGTATGTGGAAAGATATATGGAAAAGTACAATTATGCCTGAGTCACAAAATTAAGTCAATCACCTCAGGACTCTACAGGTTCAACTACAGCTCAATAGCTAATTCTTTTCTAAAAGACAAGAATGTTTTGAGATAAGGAAAAAGGTATTGATCATGACAAAATAATGTATGTTACTCCAATAAATGAGCAAAGTAGCTTTTCACAACTCTCAGCAACTTTGACTTCCTACCAACTTAATTGTCAAATAAATTCAATTAAGACATCTACAATTTCAGAATATGCATTTATATATTTTTCAGAAAAACAAAATGAGCATGGTTCCATTCAAGAGGTGTTAACATGCCCGTTTCTCAAACCAGCTAGCCGTGGCACCAGTAACACTCCAGTGGGCTCTTTTTCACTCAGCTGCGCCCGCGTGGCGATGGCAGGAGGATAAAAAGGGGGGACTCCGGAGACACTGGGTCACAACGAGTTTATTGGTACTCCGGCGTGGAGCCCTCACCTCGGGTGTCAGCGTGTCCAGAGACCTCAACTGACCCTCTGGTGAGAACTTATAACTGGGGGTGTAACACAGAGGGGGGAACCAATAAGGTTTAACAGGGAGGTGGCTCATATCATAAACAAACATATAAAACAACCATACAATGAATATTAGAAGGTGACAATCAGGATTCTGTCCAATCACTCAATGCCTCTCTCAGAATCTTCCAGAAGTGGGGAGCCACCCCAAAAATAATAGACAGCAACAGGAGGCTATCTATGAGGTGATGGACAGATAATTGTCTCTGGGAGGGAAAAACTTAGGGAGAATACAGAACCAATCACAGAAATGTCACTGGGGAAAGAACAGGGATAAACCAACAAGTGGTATCAAAAGGGTACAGAAAACAAACCATTTTACAAAAGAACATTAACTTATGAATTAAACTTAAAATTGAAAAACACACTCCCACAAAGAGGGGTTTGCTAGTTGATGCTGTTTTTTCCTAGCAAGAATTATACACTTTTTCTACCCTCCTTACACATCCAACAGCGCAGTGCCAGGGCAGCTCTCTCTCAGGGGGACAGGTCAGCCTTGGATGGATTGAGCTGGTTGGAGCCACCATGATCACATAACTGCCATTAGCTCAGGGATTGCAATCAGCTGGCCAGGAATGATGGCCTGAAAGATCCCAGAGTGGGGAGGAAAGCCCTTTGTGTCAAAGGGAAAGGGAAAAGTGTAACTCCAGAGTCCAAAAAGGAGCTCCAGGAAGAGGCAGCCACATTTGCCATTGGCACCATGCTGCTTCTTCTGAGAACTACAAGGCATCAAGTTGTTGTATCCTTCCTTTCCAATACGTAAAGTCAACTGGGAAATCTAAAACTTTCAAGCTGTGCTCCCGAATAACACTGAAAGGGCAACCACACTACCAGAGTAAAAGAGAAAGATGGTAGGAAGATATCATGGTAGAACTATTTTAAATGTGTTAAGAATGAGAATTTTCTGTATTGATTTTTATATGGGCAACTGGCATTGTAACTGGACTAGTAATAGTAGTTGATTGTGGTTTTGACTGGACTGTGAAAACATTAAATATATTAACAATAAATCCTGGTTGCATAAATGTCATGGATTTCTTTTTGCCCATAACAAGGTTTTGAATAAAAGACCTAATACTCCGTTAGTGGCTGGTGATGTCCTTGGTATTCAAGGCCAAGGACCTGTCAGAGCTTTAAAGAGATGATGATGTTGTCCAGGCATTGGACTAGGGGGAGGGCAAGTGCTGGGGCAAGAGTGGCCTCTCACCTCTCAGCTGTGGTCCAACAGCATCCACAGTCACAAGGAGTAGGAACAGTGCGTTACGTGGATAAGCACGGTAGCCCCAAGGATGGGAACAGTTGACTGGTCTGGGATATCCAGAGATGCTGTGGAGGCAAGAGCCTGAACCATAAAGGATGGAAAAAAAAACAGAGAGAGATTGTACTAAAGAAAAGTGGAGACTGCCAATGTGGATTATGCAGGAAACGTGTGGCTTCTGGAGAAAGACGAAGGGTCCATATTTTGTATCCAGAACTGCAGTTGGCAAAGAATTGGTGTCGTGAAAACAGCTGAGACAAGATTAGTCAAAGCCATCATTAGATTGACCTGAGCATCGGTCAAGTACGGCACACTAAGGAGAGGCAGATGACTCCCAATCACAGGACAGTTTTACTCATTTCCTAAACTGACTTGGTCAGTTCCTTTCTGATTTCAGATATTCTATGAATTTCAGTGCTCATAGAAAAGGTATTAAAAATGCCTCCTCTAAATGTTTTTGAGGAAATATTTTGAAGTTTTAACATCCTAATACTTAATGACAAACTTGAAAGAACAAAAAAATGAAAAGAACAATACCCATAAGGCTTATGGAGCGTGTATCATGTCTTCAGGACAGCCACAAATTTTTAGAGATGTCAAAGGAACAAGAAGAAAGAATGGCCATGGATGTGCTATTATTATACGATAGCCATTTTCTTGTTGAGGATTACTGGTTGAATTGATAGGGCTGCCAGAGATTTTAGGCTGCAAAGTAGCTCAGTTGTTATTCAATGGCTTGCAAGAAAGGCAATGAAAAGATTCCTGGCCTTGTTAATCAGCTCTGATTTGTGAGCAATGTTTCCTGCATAGAGAGATGGTTTTTCAAGCCACATTCTCTTTTTGTTGTTGTCTTTATTTTTCTGTTTCTCAGTATAAACATATCTAACAACAAAATAGCATATGGACTCCTGCCAGTTTTTAACTATGTACATACTCTGACTCTGAAAGAGCCATTTGTTTTTCCTGCAGTATTGTTCTGCATGTTGCAATTCCAGAGTCTTCAAACCAAATTCAGCTGGAAGTCTTTAACATATTTCCTACTGTGTGTACATGTTTTTTGAAAAGTGATTAAATTGACTGTTTAGTTCTTGAGTCTCTAAAAGCATTGATTTTGATAGAAACTGAATAATGAGCCCTTTTGGAGAGGTCTGGAACACAGTCCCAGCTTCCATCTGGAGAATGGAAGCCTTGATCTGGGATTAAATCCACGTGCATTTGTCAAGTGCTTGGATGTCATGGTGGTAAAAACCATTAAAAGTCTAAAACAAAGAAACTAACAATGGCAAGTAATGCTGGAAGGATTTACAGGAAAATATAAATCTTGTTGACCCAGAAAAGAGAGTTGAAAAAATGTCCAAACAACATTTGTTAAATGTAAGCATCTTTATGAAAGTTTGTTGAGTAGAAAGCTCTTCAATAAAAGAAACACCAGTGACATTTTGTAGTCTTATATAGACTTGGCTTGCAAAAATGGTAATACAAACATAAAATACAACCAGAAAGCTACTTAAATGTATAATTTTCAGGAAAGAAAAAAAGAATGCTAAACCAAGAAAAGAATGGAAAGAAAAAGCAAGAAAGTCCATATGAAGTTATGTTTGTGTGTTTTCATATATTTATGTTACAATTACTTTGGAAAGAAAATCTCACATGCCATAATCCTCCTTTTTTTTTCTTGTTTGTCCTTTTTATGTACTTCCTTTAAGCACTGGAAAGATTCAATGAATCCTTCCAGGAGTCTTCCCTTCTCCATGCTGGACAGACCCATGTCTCTCAGCCTGTTTTCATAGGAGAGGTGCTCCAGACCTCTGATCTTCTTCATGGCTCTTCTCTGGACTCTTAACAGGTCCATGCTTTTCTTGGGCTGAGGGCTCCAGAGCTGGAAATGCAACAACACTACACGTGGAGATGCAACACTCCACTCATTAGGGTACAGGAGAAGAATGATGTCACTTGACCTTCTGGCCACACTGCTTTTGATGCTGCCCAGGATGTGATTGGCCTTGTGGGCTGTGAGTGCACAGTGTTGGCTCAAGCCCAGCCCTTCATCCACAGGAACACCCAAGTCCTTCCCTGCTGCTCTCAATGAGTTCTTCTCACAGTCTGTTCTCACGTCTGGGATTCTCCAGACCAAATAAGTTATGCTCTCTCTTCAGCTACCCTTCCCTCTACCTGACATACCTCTGCCATATAAATTTCTCTGAGATCTAAGGTTGGAAAAATATTCACAGCATTTTTAAGTGAAATGTCTCACCGAATGGGGGTTTCATGTGTTTGAAGCTTTCTGGATCAGGACCTAAAAACAAGAGAATACTTAAGAGTCTTTTCATTTGTCCTCCTGTGAAGTTTTCAACAAGAGTCCTGTCACAACATTAAGTCACAGAAAACCAGTGTCTATTTCATGGACTAATAGGAAATTCTACTAGATTTCCACAATTTTTAAAGACTAGACACAAGAGTGGAATGTTACACAAATTCACTGTTTACGTATTGTACATGTGTTTATATATGAAATGAAAGAGTCAGCCTTTAAAAAAAAAAAAAGCACACAAAACACCAGCAAAACAACCCCTCGACTTTTGAAATTAACTTCAAACTGTTAAACTTGCTACTAAAACAACAATAAGTAAATGACCTCTAGCCTGAGAATATGACTTTATTCCATCATGTCCTGTAGCACTGTACAACTAACAATTGTTAGTCAGCTCAGAGTTCACTTCTATAAATGGTAGGTCACCCAGAATTTGTTCTCTACTGGTTCTTGGTTTCTGTGAAAATAATGTAACTTCTCTAGTTCCCTTGCTGGCTAACAGGGATTACAACTTTTAGAATGTAACCTTGACAAAATATATCAAGCTGCAAGTAAATGTTCTTTCATCTGATATAATCAAACACGAAAAAAAGGATGCAACTTTTTTTGTCCTGTGTTCTAGTGCTAAAGCAGGATTTCCCCTATTGTCTATGAAGGTGAAAGCAATTTTATGTACAGGGTTATTTCAATGATGTATGAGACACTGCAGAAATTCTATGCAATTCTGTGTGCGAGAAATACACTGCAATATTTTAAGTAATGCAATTTAGGGCTTAGAGTTTCTGTTTCTCCTTAGAAAAGAAAGACTTTTATAATTAAAAATTTCTCAAGTATTTAATCTAGGAGTCTCTCAAAAAGACATGTGAACATTTTCTATTCTTAGAAAATAAGAATAGTAAATAAAATTATTTATATTGTCAGAATAAGATTTAAAATACTTCATATCCTTAATATGACATCCTTATCCTTACTGAACAGAAACTTTTTCTCAAAGGAATGTAATTGGCCTCAACACTTCCACAATCTGTTAAACTGGTTTGGATGTGTTTCATCTAACTTTTGGTACTATAATGGAATATGTGAGATAAGAGTGTGTTTGTCATAATCTCACTATTGGGTAAATGGAAATAATTAATTTTTACTTATCTGAACTATCCTCCACAATTTACCTCTTCCCAGCATAAAATATAGTCACAATATAAGTACCTCACTTATGAGCCTAAAATTAGGTCGACTAAATCCAGATCAAAACAGTTTACTGCCTTCTGTAATTATTGTAGCAAAATGTTACTGCAATGTTTATTAGAAATAAAAGGGAAAAAAAAAAAAAGAAGAAAAAAGGAGCATTGCAACATTTTTAGTAAGCAACATACACTAGTAATCTGAAGGAGAAATTAAACATTTAACATGGTGTTTGATAATAGCAACATATGCTCAATATTTTATCTATAAAGAAAGTCATAACTAGCTGCTTTAATTTTACACATTAAATCCCAGTAGTAAAATTATAAGAAGAAAAAAAAGAAATTAAATATCAATTATTCTTCTAGTTTTAGTTCTCGAGAGATAGATACTGTGTTGATTTTTCATGACGGTGTGATTTACTAGATTACAATTTTCACAAGTTTTAGAAAATATAAGATAACTTTTTATATGTTGGTAGGACTGAAAAAAGAAAAAAAGTCATATTCTTTCATTCAAAAAACATTGTTGAAAAATGGTATGTGGTTGCTTTATTAGCTACATGTCTGAAGTAATCAAAAATGAATAAAGAATGGAATATATTACATGGACATGTTATATACTTTTACTTGAAAGCATTTAAGAATAATCACACTGTTATTGCAATCAGAATGTTTTAAATATCCATATTGTTATGATAGGAATGCTGAGAAGTGGTAACGGGAACACAGCATATGCCTCTTTCTCTTCCTTTTCCAGTAGATTAATTCCCTGTGACGATGCATTACAGCAGTGTCTGGTTTTTTTCTTAAGACCAGAGCTCTGTGACAGAACTAGATACTATATAGCTAATCCTTTGTTTCAGGACCTATCCTACCTAGAATACTGAGTTGTTCATATTGTTTACATACTTGAGTATTTTTCACTCACATTGTATCAATTTTTGCTCCATAAATTTGAAACCACATAGGTTTTTCAAAAACGTAGTATCAGTGGCTGCTATTTGTTATTGCCTTCATAATAAATATCTTAGGAAATTGTCTAATAGTCTGGTATTTTTAGAATTATTTGGTTTTTAAAAATTACTGCAGTATGAGATCATAATGTATCTAAAAATGCTCCCTCTTGAGTGTTTACAGCAGGTCAAGCTTATACTGAGTTCCATAATGGAATGAGGTCACCGAAGATGGAAGACGAAGAAAATGGCCATGGCTACTATGTGTTCACGAAAATAATATTAGTGCATACCATAAATTCAGCTTTTTCTTTGAATTATGACAAAATACTCTAATACAAATCAGAAATATGAAGCCTATGAAGGGAAAAAAAGTCCTAATTTTTTGAAATTATTGAGACTAGGCTAATTAATGATATCAGACTAACCCTTAAGGCAATGGCTTGTATTAGTTCAGATAGAAAGTGAGCTTGAATAATTCTGCATGCATAAATTAATTCTAAGCAATGTTTTGTGTCAGTTTCAGACACACAAGGAATGACACAGATGCAGCAGGTCAAGGGAAAGCTTCTCTTCTTTTTTATTATCTGACTCCATTACATTATATACATTTGTACAAAGGTCAAGAGATTGGCTACACAGGTTGCCACCTCTTCGACCTGGATGGTGAACATCACTGTCCATCACATTTCTCTTGCCAGAGGATAAAAATGTAAACAAAAGATAATTTCTAAAAAGATACATTGTTTTCTTGAAGCTGCCTGAGAATCTGCACTGCAAGATTTCAAACACTTGCAAGCAAGAAAACTGAGGGCAGCATCTCACCCTTTTTCCATTAATTAAAAAGAAAACAAAAAAAGAAAATGAACATTGGTTCAATTTCTGTTGACCTTCATTTCAGTCACAGTTTCCTGCTTTCAACCTGACGGGGTCAATAAAATTCTGCAGCACCAGTTAGGTGCTTGATGGCACGAAAAGCCTTGCCAATTGAATGTGCAGGGTTTCACCCTGCATTCCCCGTTTTTGTTTTTGAAGAACCAGGCCTCAGTGGCACAACAAAGGTTCTTTATCAAATGAAACAAAGCAACATTGCTGACTCCCTTCAAAACTGAACAACCCAACCGCTGTGCCATGTCAGCCACAGAAACAGAATCCGTGACTAAATCTAAAGGTTTCTGGGAAAACTTTGGAAATGCCATGACAGCAGCCCTTAGTTCAACCAATTGGGCTGCCCCATCCTCATGACCTTCCAAAACTTGCCCCTCAAAACCATCCTTCCAAGCAACAATGGCCTTTCTTGTCCTTCCCAAACCATCTGTAAAGACAGTGGATCCTTGCACTGGCTCTGGGTATTTTTAAATAATTTTGCCACTTGCAAGAGCTCATGGCTGGGCAGATGACAAACATTCTGACCTAAAAAATTTTTCAGAGCATTTTGCGGAGAAACACTGCTTGCAAAGCTCCAATCAAATTTCTCCCGTAATGCTGAGAGTATGAATTCCGCACCCATCACTGCAAACACTGTTGCCTGCATTTAATTATCAATCGAGCAATAAGCTCAAACAAAGTATTTTTGCCATCTTTTGCAGCTGATGGGGCAGAATGACCCAGTCCAAAATGTGCAAGGAATTGGACCATTCAACATTCCATTGGTCAATGACACCTGTAGGATGCAAATGAATCACAAGAAAACAATCTTTCAGGTTCACAATGAGGATACTTCTTGGAGGTCTTATAACAACCTCCATTTCCCAGAGTTCTCTGCAATGCAGAAAAGAGGAGAATTCCATGGACTGGTTGAAGGTTCCAGATGATCCTGGTCCAACAGCTCCCGAACCAAGTCACAAAGGGTGACGAATTCATCTTGAAGGAGAGTCCATTTGCAGGTTGCCAAGCAGCAAAGGAGAGACTTGCAATGTCTGCTCCAAGGACAGACAGGACAGAAATAATTTCAGGACAGTCTCTGACCTGAACAACAGTCCAGTGAACTTGAGGCAGCCCAGTAACTTCAGAACAGCCGCCTTCTTGCCACCGGCTCTTTGTCCTGTGAACAGAAGACTCAAAAAACACAAATTGAGCAATTCTGGTCCCCTCAGGGACAGCAACAGGGGCTTGTGGGTGTAGGAACTGAACTCACTCAGCACACCTCCATTGGCTCTGGGGATTGGAAAGACACTCGTGTCTGAGCATGCTTCCCCTTCGGGCTTTGCCGCCCGTTTCTCGAGCCCGACAGAGGCTGGCTATTCACATGAATCGTTGCCTTACAAACATTGGCCTTGTGATTTGGCCTTCCACATCGTCCACAGAGAAACAGAGTAGTGGCCCCCTTTTGCACTTTCTTCCCTTTTTTCTTGCTGGCCTGAGCATTTGCCTGTTTCCCACCCTGCTGCCCCTTCCAGGTTGGCTGCAGGGTAGTAGCCACGGCCACCACCTTAGAACCAGTGGTGCCCATTCCTGCACAGGCCTCAGCCCTTTTGAAGAATGTGGGATCGCCCGATGAGGCATCCTAATCCTCCGAATCCTGGCCCTTTAACTTCCAGGGACAGGGGCGAGAGCACGTCTCGCAGGAACTGCAGAGCCAGGGAATTCATCCCTGCCCTGCAGGGGGCGCTGTGCCGAGCCACGGCCACCCACTACATCAGCCTTGACTTGGACGCCGTGCGACAGTGCGCGGTCCCGGGGCCGGACCGTCTTCCGACACGGAGTGAGCGTCATTGTGGCCAGCTGAAGGGAACCCGTCGATCCGGGACCCTTTGCCGCAGGCAAACACTGGCCTATCATTACCTGTGCCGTCCCCTCCCTTAAAAATGAACACTGGGGAGCGGGCAGCCGCCTTTGCTCGGGTGACGGCGGTGGCTGAGTGCGCAGGAGCGGGGGAAGCGCGCAGGGCTGGGAGGGGCATGTCCCACGGCGCGGTGGCTCTGCCAAGCGCCGCCGTCAAGGACGTGGGCGATTCAGGCAGAGTTGAAACCACAGGGGGGTTGCCACGCGTGACTTGCGAGAGGGGGGGTGTTGCGGGGAGTGACTGACTCGCGGAAGAGCCAGCCCGCGGCCACGCATGGGACACCCCACTCCCGCGTCTCTCTGCGGAATCATGGCAGTGGGAGGGGCTGCGGGGACCGCTCCCAACGAGGCTCCACCGGCCGCGCGGGCCCTGAGGGGGGGCGGCCCCCCTCCCGCTGTGGGGCGGGTCTCTCTCTCCCGGTCGCGTGGACTCCAATGGCGGCCGACCGCACCGCCCACTGCGGGGGCGGTCTCTCGCTCCCGGCCGTGCCCGAGCCACGCAGGGTCCATGCATCCGAGCCGCGCGGGGCCAGGGCCGTCCCGCCCGGCACGAATCTGCGCCGTCCTCCTCCACAGAATATCTCGTGGAGACACCACAGTGAGGACAGTCCACCATGATCATGCTTCTTTCCCGGTCCAAGCTCGCCTGCTGGCGCTTCCAACGCCGAGAAAGAGCGGGAGAGCGAAGCGGGGGAAGCCACCGCCGCGACAGTACGGGAGCCGGGCGTGCTGGCTCCGCAGGTCCCATGGGCGTCCCACAGACCCCGAGACCTCTCGCACCCCGACGTCTGCGGGGAGCAGGTACGGGTAGGGTCCGCTCTGGGGACCCTGCGCCCACCTCAGTGCTGAGGTGAGAAGTGCTTTCCTTGCTGCTGCGTGTGCGTGGTTAGGGGGCCGGTGGTCCCGCCGACAGCACATGGGGGGCTAAAGCCTCCACACTGCAGTGCCGTTTTCGCGGAGCGGGAACAGGGGAAACAGCTCCACCATCTCCCTTGGCACTCAGCCCAGGAGACAAATCCAGGCTCGAGCCATCCCCTGAGACCTCAGAACTGGGGGGCTGCAGACTGCACAGCATTCCTTCCAGCTTTTTCCAGGTCCCTAACAATCTTAAAAAATCCACACTGCAATCAGCAATAAAGAGCTGAAGCAGGTGATTCCCCTCATCTGAGGCAGGGGTAGAGGTCATCTCTCTTACCACTTACTACTTCAGACACAGCAGAGTGTATTTCCCACGCAAGGTCGTCCGATAAACACACAGAGAGAGTTGTCCGATGACACTCCCGGGGCCACCAATTCTCACATGTTCAGGGTCACCATTTCTGGCAGTTGCAGTCTCAGGGCACATGAGGAACGAGGTAGATGCAGCAGGTCAAGGGAAAGCTTCTCTTCTTTTTTATTATCTGACTCCATTACATTATATACATTTGTACAAAGGTCAAGAGATTGGCTACACAGGTTGCCACCTCTACGACCTGGATAGTGAACATCACCGTCCATCACATTTCTCCTGCCAGAGGATAAAAATGTAAACAAAAGATAATTTCTAAAAATATACATTGTTTTCTTGAAGCTGCCTGAGAGTCTGCACAGCAAGATTTCAAACACTTGCAAGCAAGAAAACTGAGGGCAACAATGTTTACCTGCTAGAAATATTGGGGTGTTTAGTTTTGTTTTTTTTTAATTGGATGATACCTGCCATATAAGGAGAGCTACGTTGCTCAATAAAAGGTTTATCTCTCCTTATATTCTGCTTCTGCAAGAGCTTCGCACATAGGATTGGCCTTAGAAGAACATTGTTTTGGCGTGGTTGTTCAAATCATGAGGTTCAAATTCCTTGAATTTTATGATAATTGTTTGTAAGGATGATAAAGCAAACTATCCACTAAATAGCTTGATTTTGAAACAGAAAATTCTCAGGAATACAGTGAATTATTTCTATTCTATCTCATTCTGTATAATTTTGGCACATATCCTGTTAGCAGCTCTCCCCAGTTGCCTATTAGAAGTCATTACATATAGAACAGATTTAATAAAATTGAACACTTTAAAATAATTCAAAATACTGGCTAGAGAAAAGTCTGGAGAAAAAGAGGTAAAATAAAATTGAACCAGTAATAATTTTTATATCATCTAGTACATCTAATTTAAGTATCTTATTGAGATTCTAATTCACAAAAGATGTGCTCCTGGGCCCAGAGCTCCATTCCATCATCTGAAATTATACTTCTTGCATTGATTGATATATCAGTCTCTTGATTTGAGAAAAAAAAAAAGAAAATTCTTAATGTAAGGCGATAACGAAAAAGTTATTCTTAGTACCGTCATGTTGTACAAATCTGATGGCTAGAGCAGCAAAAGAAGTAATACAGGTAAAACTCATTCCTTTCTTAGCCAAAATTGATTGAACCTGTGCCTTCCATAGCTGAAAAAAGTTGTCTAGGTACTAGATGAGGTAGCTGAGGCCACCTGAGGATCCCAATAACTCTGTTCTCTATTCCTTATACTGTCTCACAGCTAATGTGGTTTAAAGAAAATTATGACTCGATTAAAGCATTCAAGAAAAAGCTGAAAAAGTTTTACTTTGGGGAGAGGTTTCTTCTGATTTCAAGAGCACAGTTTTTTAATATGACAGGGGGTTTATGATTTTTGAGTTGAGGAATGGAGTGCAGCTTGTTAACATCAAGCTTATAATAGCTTTTAAAAGGGAGTGATGGTATGGCAGGAAAAATTAAGACTGGGGAAATATTAGCTGACAGATCTAATGGAAATGTCACTGATCTCTCAAAAAAATATCCATAAATTAAAATCTAAATATTTTTCTTAAATTCTGTCATGGGCAAAAGGGAACATAGGGTATATGAGTGGAGCTAAAGTTTATTGTTAAACCAAAGAATGCTTTAATACTTTAATTACCTGTATACGTCATTTGTATGTATTAGCCAGCTTATCTATTTGCATAGAGAATCTTCACTAGAAAGGCTTTAAATAACTTAAAATAAATTTTTAAAAAGCCAAAACCCAAGAGTGAGAATTTACTCTTTTCCTTTGACATTGTGCTTTTCTTCTGAATGTCTGTCTTCAAAAAACTGTGCCAAGAGATCTAAGGTGAGGTAGAAGGTAATTATGGAAAATCATAGATGTAGCTGCCCTCCATCATCAACCTCAGAGCCCTGCTCAAGGCTTTGGGATGACATTTTTTTCTTCCCTGGCCTATTGTTGGCCCATCTGGAATCTCTGTGGGAAGATGTTGGTGTCCTCTACCCTGTGACACAAAGTGCTGATATTCCTCCACCCCACGTCTGTCAAGCCATTGGCCCCAGCCAGTCAGAGACAGTCCCCAAGCCAAGTCCCCTTAGGAAGCAACATGAGAAGAGGAGAGGGAAAATCCAACCATCTCTGACCAGTTTTAATAATTTCCGGCCAGATCTATACAGTCCATACCACCCCTGACCCAGAGGAAGCCCTGCCCTGCACTGTTCTGCTGAGGCTGCTGCAGGCCCACAGTGTATTTAACTCTTCACTGCATTTTGTTTTATTTCCTTAATGCATTACACATCCTCTCCAAATATTAACACATTCACAAATATTGAACCACTTAGCTGCTACCTTAATTCATGCTGTGTTTTATTGCTCTGCCTGTCCTCTTACCCACATCGTTATACACCAGCTAGGCTTCAGGAATGGGAAACTGCTGAACTCAGTGACTCTCACTATTCTCTCCCCTTCTCCAGAGATCCAGTTATTTTACTGCAGAAGACAATCAGATTGTCTAGGTCTAGTTTACCATTTACCTTTGGACTATTCCTAAAGTCTTATCCTCTATATATCCAGAAATATGACCCAAGGAAAATGACACAAAAATTTTCCCAGGGACTGAATACAGCCTAAAAGTAGTGCCCCAGTGAAGTGCTATGAGGGAGGCCACTGAGAGAAAGGAGCCAAGGTCTTCACAGACTTGCTTGGTGGTAGGACAAGCGCATAAGTTGAAAAAAGAGAGGTTCTGACTGGAAATAAGAGTCATGAAGGCAATCAAGGAGCTAATGTGATCTGATTAGTGGGAGATGCCTCTCACCAAATTAAGGTGCAAATGAGACCATATGCTAAAGTCAATAGCATGAGTCTTATTTAATAGTAAAGGTAAGATAGAAAGACATAGAAAAGTATGGGAGGGGGGAGAGAGAAACAGTGAGATCAAGCAGAAGACAGTCACCAGCCATGGATCCAGCAGCATCCCATTCGTCCTTCTTCACCCTGGGCTTTTTGGTGGTAAGGGTCCCTGAGTTGTTCTTCTGGTGGTACCACCTTTATACAGTCCAGGTTCCAGGTATCCACAGGGCACAGATACCATTCAAATGACTTATGGTTATATGTGAATGAGCAGTGACTTCCTTTCCCACTGTTTGTCACAGAGATATTTTTTTTCTGGATGCGTTAACCCAGATGTGCTAAACAGATCTTACCTCCATTAGGACTGGAATTAGAGCCTTCCTGAAGCAAATCCCCCCCTTACGTGCTTATCTCAAGGTCCCTCTGTGGTGGTTTATTTTAGCTTTAGCAGTGTTTTGAGATGGGCAGCTGTGCTCTGTAAGTCCTTACAGGTCCCCACAGAGGTAGGCTTCATCCTTTGGCGTTTAAGGGATTCCACTGGACAAACACCCAGGAATCCTCAGAGCTTACCCTGCTCTGAGCAGGAGGTCAGACTGGAGACCTCTCAAAATTCCATCCAATCTGAATTTTTTTATGACAACACAATTTTAATTGCCTTTCTTTCAAATACAGTGGTTTTTAATTTTCTCTTTCAGGGGAGAAAACTCCCAGATTATAAACAAGCAGACAAAGATAGCTATACCAAAGGTCTTTTAAACATCTTGCTGGAAATGCCTTCTGCTTTCCAGTCACGGAAAAAAAATAGTTTTCATTCCTATAATTACAACCTGGAATTCAACCCTATGGGAATTTTTAAACTTAATTTAGCACAAGTTTTTGTTTATTTAGTTGTTTCCTTTGCATGAACTTACTATGACAGCTTAATATTTATAGAAAACTGAAGTTCTTGTTAATAGTAACTGTGTGTTGTATTTTTGAAACACTTAGTGCTTTCACATAATAGATATTATGAAAATATGAAAACTATGATACTATGAAAAAGCAAATATGTTTGTTGTAATTAATTTTAAACTAGATCTGGTCAGATTTACTCTGACTAACAGCCAGGAATCATTCAAGTGGAAATAATGGTCTTAAGTGCAGCTCTGCAAGACATAATACAATTCTAAGTCATTCAAACAACGAAATGGGAGGAAGCTTAAAGCCCCAATAACCTTTACGGCTTTCTAGTCCCCATACTCATGGGTATACATTAACCAGGAAGGCACCCCCAGCATAGCTCATAATTTTAGTATGGGACAGGATGCCATTCTAGTGAAATAACTAGTAGAACAAGTAGTAAAACGTAGAACAGAAGGCAGTCAGTTTTAAATAGCAGTAAAAATATGAAAAGTGAGAAATGAACGCAAAATCAAGTATATTGCATTTCAGTTAAAAGCACAGGGAAATATTTATGCTTATGCTGGATTTTTAAAATATATATATATATTCTGTTGTTTCTTTTTAGTCTCATTGAAATATTGCAAAAACTTGCTCAAAACAAGTGAGATGAGAAATATGGGGGAAAGCCCCCAGGAAGTAGGAAATTATTTGAAGAAAATTGTTTCGTTAAGGATTACATTCTGTTTTCTCTCCTTGAAACTAAAAAACCGTTTTCACTCTCTTAATAGCACTAAGAAAAACAACATTACAATATGGCATTGAAACATTAAAGTGTAAAATCTAAAGAGTTGCATTCTAAATGAAAACCTCTGTCCTTAATTATCACCATAGTGATGTAGCTTTTGACTGGTAGACTTAAAAGATTGATAGTACATTTACTGGAAATATGTCTTTTGTTGAAAATTAGAGCTATGTCTTCCTCAGTTTTAAAGGAAAGAGTAGTGTTGAAGAAATTCTGCAGTTAATTCTCACATGTGGAATTTCCATGACCCAGAACATCTTTCGAAAGTGACTATTAGAAAATTATCAAATAACCATTTTTTTTTAATAGGCTCTTCAGGAAGTTAGAATCTAAAGTTTATAGATGTTACTTACCTCTGTGGTAGAACAAAGTATGTTGTTACCAGTGTTCATGCTCTTCACTGATTAAGATATCTGAGAGAAAAATCCTGATTACCAGGTCAGGTAACATGGATTTTTAACTTCCATTAATGAAAAGAAGCCCAGGAGATAAATGTGAGGAGAAATTACCTTTTTTTTTCTTTTTTTCCCCCTAAAAACTGCTTTGTTCAAATGAAAAGAAATAAAAATACACCAAATAGGGCAGTGTTCATAAAACACAAAAAAAGACAGATATAGAAAAGAGAAAATTATCCATATCTGTACTAAATGATTTCATACTGGATAAAACAGATGTTACCAACTCAATACCTCAGCTACAGCAAGAAACTGTGATATGGTGTTTAACAACAACTGTCTAACAGTCTAGACAACACCAAAATAAATGTAAGGAAGACAGAAAGAATTAGGTTTCTGATGTTTCAGAGGAGACCAAGCTTGTCACAGGACATGACAAGTGTTCTGGGGAAGGCTGCCACAAAAAAAAAAAAAATCAATAGTGGTTTTCCTTATCAAGAGGAATGAGACATCAATTAATGCCATCAAGACTTTTTTTCATAGACATTAGTGGAAAAATAAATAAATAAACTCTAAACAGTACAATAGATTCTATGGGAAACTACAGTTTTAATAATTTTATTTGTTTGCTTTTAAAATAAGTTAAAATTTCTCATTATTGTTGCTGTCCTTACCATGGTGCCTAGGCATGGTCTGGGTGAATTTTCATTGTCAGTTCCACCTTTTTTTTTTTTTTTGTGATTATATTTACAACCTGGCAAAATTCTACTTTTAAAGTTATTACATTTTTTATCCTATTCTTGTTCAGAAGATGATATCTGCTTTTCAGCACAAATACTTTCCAGTGTGTCTATTATCAACACCACTTTAAACTTGAGTAAACTATGATCGCTTAAAGTCTTCCTGGAAGTCAGAATATCCATTCTTGTGACTGTTCTAATAACATGCTTATTTACTCACTGCTATTTGAATGAGCTGTTTTGAGCACAGGTTAATGAAAAACGTGTTCTCTCCAATGCTTTGTACAATCACAATGATACTTTCCAGTTCCTATCACAGAACTTGAATCTGATGGACACTAATCAAGTGATTATTTGAGACACTGTCTTACTACAATGGGATTAATGCTCGTTGCAGGCTCCATTCAGGGAACATGTTGGCATTTCTTGGATGCAGGCACCTTTCTTGTGTCTAAGTCAAAGAAAGCAATTTGTAAGCCAGAATTCAGTTCCTTCTCATCACATGGTACAAGCAGGTCATTTGCCTCTTTTATTTCCTCCTGATGAACACTCAGCAGGTAGAAGAAGTTTTGATCATCCCTGATGCAGTCTACATTTTCTCTCATTTAGACTGTCTTGTTCCTTCTTTAGTCAATAAAATAAGAGCAATGAAACTAACTCAAAAATAAATGTTTAGTAGTTGTAATAAACTTGTCCCTACAATGACTACAGAGGAAACCCAAACAATTTATTTCTACAACTTTCAACAGTTTTTGATATCTATATACAAATTGTGGGGGAAATCTGCAGTGCCTCCTCTTGGGAGTATGTTTTTGAGTAAAAAAATAATTGACATGACAGAAACTAAATTCAGATAGCATGTGGGAATAGAATAGCCAAAGCTGCCTATTCTGGACAGCTTGTTCACCAAAACCTGGCAAAACTAGGGAAAAGAACTATCAGTTTTAAGCAGATAATAGCAGAATAAAAAACCAATGAGGGAATTACCTGGAGACATTTTAAACAAGAATGTCATCATACTGTGAAGAAGTTTTGACTGATCAGCTGCAGCTGTCTGAGGTTCTGTCCCCATGGGCAGTGCCCTGGTGCACTCTGAACCTTGTCCAGGTTGAACAGCCCAGCTGCTACCCAGCAGCAGGCTGGCAGCATAGAGGCAGTCTGCAGGGACCCCAGTCTGGGGAGTAAGCACATCTCCTGGGGCACTCCCTCGCTGTGGGGTGTATCAACAGCATATCAGGAGCAGAGCACAGAAAACTGGGGCAAGCATGTCTGCTGCAGGAAGGATGCGTGCTGTAGTCAAGACGGCCACTGCGCTCAGAGTGCTCCAAGAAACCTTCAGGGGGCTTCTAGCATCAGCACCTTACTATCTAGAAGTCCTTCATACCTCTTCCATGTAGCAATCCTATGGGCAGCTCCACACAGCTCTGGCTCTTTCTCTCCTCCTTCTCTCTTCCTTCAGTCCCAGCTCACTTCTTCCTGTTCCTGGCATGGCGACCTAACCCTGTCTGTCCCTCATACAGTGGCTGACCTTATCTGTCCCTCACACAACCTCCTATCCCTTCCTCCTCACAGCACAGCCAGCAAACATTAACTAACTGACTACCAAGTAACTCACTCCTTTATCCCACCCAGCTGTGAGGGCAAGGCTGTTCCCACTCTTTGGTAATTGACACAGCTGCAATGTATCAGAGGCAGGATTGCCTTCAGCACTATCTATATCTGTCTTCCCACATGTGTGCATAAGGGAGATCCCAAGGCTGTGAAGGAGGGTCAGCGTGTAGCTCTGTGTGCATGAGTGTGAGAGCCTTAGAACTTCTGGGCTAGTAGTGTCAGGATCCTGAGGGTCACTAACAGAGCTTGTTCATCCTGCCCAGACTTTCCTAAGATCTCCTAAACTCTGCTGTTTTCCTTTCCCTGATGGCCCTTTCAGCATGCCCTCCTCAGTCTGTGTGCTGAGGTCCTGCTGTCCCACCTAGGGATACCCATGTGGCTCCCTGCATGCTTTCCCTTACAGAGCATCTCGCTTCCAGGTAGATGGAATTTTTAGATAGTTACTGAAATTTGTTAAGTGTCTAATATGTGGTTTAGCTGTTTTATTGGTTACATTTACCTTGCATGTGTAGTTCATGGATTGCTGTAATGTCACTAATCAATAAACCATGATGAGTCTGATTTGATATAAAACACAAGCGGTGACTAGTTTTTCTCTGAAACAGTAGAGGAAATAAAATTCAAACTAAGCACATGGGTTTGTGTTCTGTACTATTGAATTTAATCTTCTCATTATTATTCTGTACCTCAGGACTCTCTGATTAAGTTTTTGGGAGGGAGAGGAAGGAGAAAGTCCATGTATGCAGTAATAATATTAGATGAGTTCTGGAGCTCTGGTCTTTTTGTTTTTCTGAGCCATAACTCTAGAATTCCATCTTTTTCCAATATTTAAATTTTAAATTTTAGAATTTCACAGTAACGATGCATATGGTATTATACTCTTAAGAGCAGCTTCTTTTACAATTTTTATAACATGCATTCAGTTACTTTTTCTGATCTATAGGACATGTTTCTTTCTTTTTTCTAAAGCTATGCTAATCTGTCAATTCTGTTAGAGTAGTCTTGATTTGTGATTTACACTCTATATATTAAATTGTCCAAGCATTCTTATTTCAACATCATGTGTTTGTCTCACATGGAAATGTGAGTTCTTAGCTTTATTATATCATAAAATAGACATTGAAACTGTAATGGAGAATGTTTTTGCAAGGAAACATTCTATCAATGGGTAAATTTTATTTCAAAATTGCAATGGTAAAGATAGCTAATCATATTCCATGTATTCAAGAATTTCTCATAATTAAACTAACTACCAGAAGCAAAGTGTGTGGGTTTATGAATTACATTTAACAAGACACCAATTCAGAAGCTGTAGATTCTTCCCATTAGTAAGAATACATTAATATTCTCCTCTTTAGTAATTAATTAAAAAGCACATGCTGAACGAATTACTTAATTCCTAAGGAACTAAAACTTGGCAAAAATATCCGCTTTTTTTTTTTTAAAGCCAGACAAAATAAATGAATAAAAAGCATTTTACACTGTCATATTTAGTCTCAGAAAATAAAGGAGAAAATATACTTTCTGACATCAATATATAATTTGTCTTGGAGTAATAGTAATAATATGGAGGTTTGGACATTTGACCACTTTCATGACCTGATCAAAAAATGGATAAAAAAAGAAAATATTAATAACTTAAAATGCTTGATATCTTCTCCTTTTTCCCCCCACAGTTTTCCATGTTTCTATTCAGAGAAAACTGGGCAGAAACTTCTGGATTTTTTTGTCTTAAAGAGTGATGCATTAGATAGACTGATACTGTGAAATACCACCTCAAAGGTTACAATTTGAGATCAGTTCATCCACCTCAGGAATGAATATGTTACCTTTCTTCTTTAGGAATTATTCTTTTATTTGCTTATTGAAGGTAAAACTCTAGTTTGCAAAACTCCTGATGGTTTAGATTCCTTTTTTTTTAATAGACTGTTACAAATGGGTGTGGGGTTTAGATAAGTCCCTGCCTTTTTCCCAGGCAGCCAGCATCAGGCAGTAGCTTTACTGAGGTGGCCAGCACCCCAAAACCCACTCTTGTTCACAAGTTCTTTAATAATGGCTGATTTGGTCTAGTATAGAATGAATTATTTATTTAATAGACACAAAATTAACAGACATAAGACTTAAAACAAACTATACACTACACAGGAATAAGGACAAAAAGGAACTACTAGTAGGTGTACACAGGTACATTAAAAGTACCATTAATTTTACAGCTGGTGAAGAAACAATATAACTTAGGATTCAATGTATCTTACCATCCAGTTGTTGGTGGGGCACACATTGAGATCCTTTCCCTCAGTTCCCAGGAAAGTAACTCCAGAATCTGTGTCCAAACTCTGGGTGAAGTCCTGAATGCTTCTCAGGGTATGTGTGTGCAGGAGACTTCTGCCTTTGTGATAATTCATGTGTCCTTTGTAGTCTTTGTAAAACAGTGTCTCTCAGTCAGGAATATTTATTTTATCTCTTCCTATGTCTGGTCTCCAGACTAAGATGTTGATTCTTAGCTGGGGCCTGAGATCTTTTGGTGCCAGAGATGACCTCTTGTGCCAGGGACCAAAGAGAGGTCTGAGGCCTAACATATTTGGTCTGCAATTGTGCACGTTGACAAGATAATGTAGAAGAACTTACTGTTAGTTGGTAGAACTAACCTTCAGAAATGAAACTACGTATTGGTCATCTGGTGGGATTCATCCTGTGAAAGGGGAGCAATATACAATAAATCCGTTGTTGACATGGAGGTGTGGTCGTGGGCTGTTGTGACCTCATCTCATGCATTGGCCCCGTGTGACGTGATGTTGAAACTGGCTACTCCTGAGGAGGAGATAAAAGTTGTGGTCCTGGGGTGGAGGAGAGAGAATGACATGTTTTTACCCAGGGGACTCTCTGAAGGTGCACTGCCCTCCTGCCCCTTCTGCTCAGGTGCCATGCTCTATCTCCTCCCCCCGCTTGGCATCTTCTCCAACATCCAGGGGTCAGCATGTATCTAATAGTGAACACAACAATTAAAATTGACTTGCTTTGCTATTCTGTCTTAGGATTTTTGTGCACAGGTGTCCTCCCAAACACGTAACAAGCCTTTCTGGGTCTTTCATGTGCATCAGCTATATGTGATAGAGAGGGTGGGGACACATCCTGCAACTTAGACAAGGAAATTTTTCACGTGTGTTGTGAAAAATGATTGTTAGAATGTTTTATATTACAAATTACAAAAAGAAAAGGGATGAAAAAATACTAGTTTTTTAATGAATGGTGATTTTGTTCTTAATATCTACTTAATGTTTCAGACCAATAAATTTGGTTTTGAAAAAAATAATCTATTATACATTGCAGAAACCTCAGTCTTAACACTGTAATGCAGTTTATTAGCTTCTCTAATGAAGGGGAAAGAAGACATCAGTGTATCTAGAAGCTGTATGAAACATCTTTATTTAGGATCTGAGCCCTAAATTTTGGTCTTTGGAAAATACTTGAACAGTCTGTACTGTACCAGCCAGTATTACAAGTCAATAATATATCAAGATCCTGAAGTAATTTGTAGGAAAATTCATAAGGGAAATTCAAAAAATCAATAAAAATAAATTCTGCATGTGAAAGATCATAATGTTTCAGCTAATTAAAAAGAAATCATTTAAGTTTTGTCCTTAAAAGGATTGAAAGGAAACTTCCTTGGGAACCTGAGGATGAAAGTAGAAAAACAAGAAAATCAACTTAAAAAGACCAGTTGCTAATAGACCAAAGTGTGTTTGTTGTATTTAATAGACCCCTGAAGGAGAGAAAGAAGTATAGTAAGTTGGCATAAATATGTGCTTTATAAAGATTGGTAGAAATCTGTGGTGATAGAATAGACAGTAAAACTCAGAGCATATGAGGGATTCCTATAAAATGAGTTTGCAGCAACCAATATCTCTTTGCTACTTCTTCTGGATGAACAATTCTGGGAAGCTGTAAAATTATTTTACTATTATCATGTTTAAAATTTGCTTCTTTTGCTGTTGTTTGTGTAACTGATTGACTAGATTTTTACCACGTAGTTTTACTACAGCTTTATTTCTATAGCTTACACAGTACTCGTTGCAATCAAATTTAGTTCCTCTCATTACACATGAGGTTGATTTAAAAAGGATAAAGCATTTTAAAAGATGACTTTAAGAGCTTAGGCTCAGCAGAACATTTAATATTATAGATTAGCTCCTAAATACAACAGTGTTTCTTCCATCTCTAAAAACATTTTTATTGTGTAACATTTAGTTTTAATGATAAAATTAAGTGCCATTGAGACAGAGTTAAACATGTATTTCTGAAGTTACTAGTGTGAGGAAAGAAATAGACAAGAAACATTTTACCATAGTAGATATTACCTCTAACACTATGTATATTTTCAAAGTAATACATACTTTTTTTATTTCAGTTAGTCATCAGAAAAATGATAAGGTACGACAAAAAAAGAATATTTATGAGAAAAAATCTACAACAGTAATAGACCACTCATACTTTTTTCCTTCCCTTGTGTCTTTGTTAATCACAAACATTGTGAATTCCTCATGTTCCTCTTTCACATTTGTTAAAAGTCATGTTAAAAATATCCTTTCCATTTCTCCTTTCCACATTCACCTGTATAATTATTACCAAGAACTACAGTTAAAAATAACTGTTACATGATTGCATCTTTTTCTTTCCCAGGACATAGAACACCTTCAAATGAGTGAGTTATCTTGTAGTCCATAGACATTCATAGGAAAGTAAAAGTAATATTTTATTAGAAGTTATTAGTTCAATATACCAAACAGAATTGATATCAAACTTGTCTGGGGAAAAAAACAACCAAAAAACAACCAAAAAAATTTCAACATTTTCACTCTTAGGCAACAGCAGAAGTTTTATATTTGTGAAACTTAAACTTGTCTGGAAATGTCTTGGAAAGTTAAATGCATACATCTATATTTTGAAGTTAACATAACTCCGGGCTAATGTTACGTAACACTGTTTACTGGCATAAGATAGTTCTCTTAACATGGTTGGCTGCTTTTTTTTTTCATTCCATTGAATTCCTGTAAACTTCTCATGAATCCTTAAAATCTGTTGCTTAACTTAAACTGTTTTAGAGGTGACATTTTTCTCTTTTTTTACATAACAATTCAAATTATAGAACAGAATATTATCTGTGAAAAATTCCCCATACACTTCAAAATGTGAAAATGTTTAGCATACTTTCTAGATAAATCACAGAGAGTCATGACAGCAAAACTGTTTCAAAATCCAGTGTGTTTAGAGACCAAATCCTTATTTTTCAGTTCTTTTTTTAGGTTTATTTAGGAAAAAAACTACCTATAAGGCCAAATCCTTGTTTCAGAGAATTCTCTTGTGCCAGTTCTTTTTACATTCGCACACGAAGCAATAGTCCTTGAAATATTGCCTTAGGTTCTAATGAATGTAGAGAGACAATTCAGCAACATGGACATAGGGTTTTATACAAATATGTTTAAAATCTCTAGATACACAGGAAAAGTATAGAATCACAGCAAATTAAAGCCAGATAGAATATATTTCAGTTTCTCCCTGCTCCACTCCAAGAAATAAATATCTGAATAATTTGAAGTGCACAAAAGGAAAATTCCATTAGAAAATGAGATAATTGCAGCATGAGAACTTCTGAAGAATTTTTAATGGTATGTGTCTGGCTGTGGATTGATTCAAATTATCACTACATTTAACTATGTTCATGTATCCATATGCATGATCCAACACTTGTGTTTACACATGTGTATGCACACCAGACCTCTTCAAAAGATTGGAAGTCCTGATATAGGCATCAGGACAGGTGATGGAGAGAGGAACCCAGTCCTACAATAAATGTGTGCTTGTACCACATGGCTGTGGCATAATTGTTTATAAGGGTAACATAAAGAAACTGTTGCTTAATTACTCTCTTCTGCTTCTTGGAATCTGTGCCAGGTGAAATGTCTGAAAAAATCACAGACCTACTCATCCTGGGTACCTGTGATATGGGATACCAAAGCAGGGAAGAGACAGGAATTCTCATCTGAAAAACACAGTCCATTAATGGGGTTCTAAAGACTGAGCTTTATATTTTATGAAGTTTTTCAGGGACTTTGTTTTGTCGCTGCCATTATCTTCCATCTCAAATAATTGCTGCAAATACATTAATGGAGATTGCTCTATTTACTTCTATTCAGTCTCATTGCAAACAGGGTAGGTTTCCTCTACATGGTCTAATGCTGCTTGTGATAATAGTTTATTTAGAGCTTGTGGTGGAAAAATAAATAGATAAATAAATACATTCCATATATTTTGTTTCATTCTTGCATACTTCATTTAGACAAAGGAAAGCCTGTCAAGAAAACAATCAAAAATGAAGGGTTTTACTGGGCATGAAATCTCATTTTAAATGCTATGTTTCTAATGTCTCTACAGACCTTTGCGGCTTTGTTCCTCCATTCTGAAAGTTCTTTGTTCATTTTACTAAAAGGTAAAAAAGTGCTACTAGAGCTTTGTGACTTAGAGTTTTGTCTTGTCAACAGACAACAGAAAGAATATTGGGAACCTGCTAGTACTATTCATTAGAAATTTGCTGTGTCCCTCTCAGTAATGGTATGTATATATATATTCATATATATTCACTCCTCTCTGGTCTTGAAATAAATACTGTAATGCTTTTATTTTCAGTTCTTTATAGAATGTGACATAATAAAGCAATACGTAATTTGAAGAAGAAAGAACCTAATTTTATTTACTCATCCACATTTTGTGTAGGAAATGAAGACCTTTTAAAGAAAGTTAAAATCCTGACTTGCTTTTTCTATGTTTGTTTCTGAACATCAAATTTTCTTAAACATTTGTGGTGATACATAAAATAGAAAGATCTTTGGATTTGTTTTAGGAACCAATTCCCTTGCCTCTGAACTACATCTTCCTGGTACACATGAAATTTCAATTATATTGACAATTAAGAATGCAGATAAAAATGTTCTATGCAATAAAATTCACATTAAAATTTACTAACATCAAAAGCAAAGTGTCAAGATGATGTTAATGTTAATATGGAATCCTGGTACTTTGAAAACCCTATTGAATTTCCTGAATACAGCTTTTAATCAATAGGAACATTCTGATAAGTAGATCTGTGATTTTATCTACTAACTTTTGCAGTATAATGAACTTAACTTGATAGAAATTGAGTTTTGACAAAAAATCCCAGGTAATTGAATATCCAGTTTTCTTTGGGCTCAAATGAAGTTATCAGAATTATATAAGTCAGATAATCAGAGTTTAGCCTTATCAGGTTGAGAGAGACAAGGAGTGAGAGAGAGATGAGTTAGATGCACAGTTATTATTCAGAACTGGACTTTTAACACAGGTTGATTTCCATGTGTAGAAGAATTGAAAAAAGTTAGAAAAGCAAAGCAAGGCAACAACAATAAATAAAAAAAAGAGTTTAGAAGACAGATGTAGAGCTAAACAAGCTGATATAACTGGGAAATATTCTCAAGATCTGAGCAAGTTCCATAAAGTGATGGAATTGGGAAAGGTCAAAAGGGAATCAAGCAAGTTATCCAGAGGCCAGCAAAGTAAGAGGGAGAAGATATACAAGTTTTTAGTTTTTTGTTTTTTTGTGGTTTTGGGAGGTGAGGGGAAGGGAGGGAAGTGTATTGGGATGAACTTTGCATAACAACTAATACCTGCTATCTTCAGTGTCTATGTAACGTAGTGTTAAAGGCAACATAAAGATGTTAATCTGTCTTTTCCATTTTTGTCTTTCTGTTTTGGTCCTCTCTTGCAACTAGTAGGACAATGCCTAAGTGTACTCCCACTAATATGTTAGGTTAGCCATAGAATATCTAAGACTATGAGGTATATACTAGAAAGAAAACAACCATACATGCAAGCAGAAAAGCCAGAGCAAATGAATCCACCTCGATTCTCCAACTGATCCTGAATATATTTTGGGTTCTTCATTGCTGCATTTGTTCTGCAATATTTTATTTTTTTTTTCTGCATTGTTTCAAGTGCAGTTTAAGGGCTGGAGTGTGACTGTCTTAGATGACTTTCACTCTAAATTTCAGGAAGTAAAGTACTTTAAAGTACATGAGATCAAAGTGTCATCCCTGAAGTAGCCCATTAAAAGATCCTCATCACTTAATAAATCTCCCAAGTACATAATTTATGGGATTGTTCGCATTTGAACTCAGTATAATCACTGTGACACAGAATTATTAATTCTGGTAAAATACACCATGTAGTCCTAAATCTAATATTTATACACTTATATGTATAAACTATGCCTACATTTCATCATATTCCCAATTTAATGTACTTAATTTGAGAGAATATTGACATCAAGGTCACACATTCACTTCTATAAATCAGGTATATTTGATACTATCCGAAGTGCAAGCATTAGGAAATTCAGTTTACACATTTAAATTAGCAACAAATTGAAGCTAATCAAAATTAATTATTCTGTGTGGTGTATTTTTTTGCTGTTGCAATAGAAAAATACCATCCTTTTTTAAACTTCCCTGTACTTCAATTTAGTTTTTTATCTGATGAATTAACAACTAACAGATACCTTAGATATATTCCTGAACAAAGAATATATTCCTCTGCTGTCCTCTTGGTAGTTTTACTTCCAAATACATTTTTAATAAGTATTCATACTTTTAAATGATTTTTGATGTGAGAGATCCTATCAGAACCAGAGTTTAAAAAGAGAAGTAACTGAGCTTCTAAACATAAAAAAATTGAATTAATACTAATAATTCTAAATTAATTAACTATATTAAGTTTTTCATGTTAAAGCTGGAATTTAAATTGATATAAATCCATAATAAATGAATCTTGCATCATATTTCTTTATTATTGTTTAACTACACGTTGTTTTCCCTGATTTTATTACTACTCCTAACTGACAAGAGAATCAAAAGTTAACGTCCAGAAATATATTGTATATTTGACCATAAGATGTATGAAAGGGAAATAAATTTATATGCAAGTGAAGAGTCACATCAAGCTAGATATATCTCTGCCAGATTCCAGAATGATTGCAGCCTCCACAAGAGGCAATAAGCAAAAGAAATGGTTGAGACTTGACCAAAAAAAACCCCACAAACACTTCAGAATCTGTTAGGGAAGTACCATCAGTACTGGTGCTAAGCTTCAGTCATCCATCAAATCAATGCATCCTCCAGGCTCACTGACCAACACTGTAAGACATTTCTCTGTTCACCAGGTTAATAGAGTCAAGATGATGATGTGTGTTTTTCAGCTATACTGGCAAGTACTATGAGGCAGTGGAATAGAACTGTCTCTGCAGTTAAATTGTTGGTGTGGGGGTTCCTGGGATGATTTTAGTCCTGCACAATTTACTTGTCTTCAATAATACCCAGGTACAATGGAGCAGTTAGCAGAGACCAGAAGAAAAATCCTAACCACATCTATTCTGTCCCAAAGGAGAATGCATTAACTGTGCAGTTATGGCTAAGTCATCATTTAGCATCTGAGTCAGAGGAATGTCCCTAGCACCATTTAGCTTATTAGTATCAACAAACCAGAATTTAAAAAGGTATTGTCTGAGGAAAACATGAATAAAATCTACTCCTACAAACTAGTACAGAGTCATGAAAGAAACAAAATTCCTTAAGATGTATTGCATAACCCTTATGAGGAGCTGAAATAGAGCCCTTTTTCTTTTTTTAATTTGTGCTTTCTGTTTCTTCTGTGTTACTATATTTCAGCAAGGTGGAGTTAAAACATTGTTTTAAAGCATCACCTTGATAGTTGTGATGTCTTTATTTTTAACTTTGTTATGAAAGTCACATTCATTTAAAGGAATCAGTGTTTACTACTTCTATATCTTTTGCTGTGCTGACCTCTTTGAACCAGCAAATAAAACCAGAACTGCTTTTAGTTAGCTCCTTCTGATGATGTGGTGTTACTGCTTTATAGTTATGATACACCTCCAGAGTTAGTAGCCTATCTACCACTGCAGATAGCTCTCTTTATTTTGGGGTGGAGGGGGACAGGGATTTGGTTTGGTGTTTTCTTTGTTTTGTAGGGTGGGAGGTTATTTGTTTGTTAGTTTTGTGATTGGTTTTGTTTGGTTTTTCTTGTTGGGGGTTTTTTGCACCTGACATTTCTTTTCCCAGTAATTTTTTTTTTATTCCTGTGTGGAGCCAACTTGATAGGTAGATCAGCTCTTGGGAGTAAAAGAGAGAATACAATTGAAGGAATGCTATGGACAGAAGCATAAGAGGAGTGGAAAAGAGGCTTACACAGTTGACAGGAATGAAAGTATTTCCTTGTATTTGCAAAACTAGTGAAAAGAGAGGTACAAATAGGACTCGAGAAGGATATGGCTTTATGATATTTCAAGATTTCTTATTCTTGTGACTACATATTATGGCAATTAGTGACTAAGAAAGATCTAGGTAAGCATTAGTGTTTTGACATTATTATTTGACATTATAAAATGTGTGATTTTTTTCCACTAAACACCTTAAACTGAAAATCAGACTTAGTCCTACCATGCAAAATAATCTTGTCAGACACTGTATTTTATTTGTCATCTTACTTCCTGTGCCATTCTTCCTTCCTTCTCCTTATATTTTATGGCATATTATATAGTCACACCACACCAAATCAAGCAATATTTATGCTAAATATCTTACTTATAGACTATGAAGCAACTTCGTGATTTTTGTAAGTGAAAATGTGGATTATGATGATAAGTGTTGAAAATCTTTAAAATACTGTTCTATGTTATGCCTTGTTTTTTCTGGCAGCTGAAATTTGTTCTTCTTCAGAAGTTTTATGGAAGTTATTAAATAGGTCTATTTAATAATTAGAATGCATCCATTTTGATCAGTGGCATAAGGAAATCTTCTGTTCCAGGGTACAAAAGATAAACACGGATTTATTTCTTCACCTAGAGACCTAAACATGTTTCCTGGATTACTGGTAAAATAATAAACTGGAATAATGTTTCTTCTTTTTGAAGTGTCATATTCTCTTTCTAACTGCAGCATGATAATCTTCAAAGAATTACCAAAATCATGTTGGAAAAAGCATTTGAAAATCAATCCCATGTTATTTCTGATTTCACAGAACTGTTATGTTTAATGTATTCCACAGTGACATTCTTTTAGCACTACTTTTATGTTCAGAAAGACTTTAACTGTCTCGGCTGCATCCTAGAATACTTATAGATGTATGTGGGGATAGTCAGCTCAAAACTGGGAATCAGCTATCATTAATAAATTAAAACACTGAAGTTATAGGACCTCACTAATCACCCAGGTCCTAATTATAAACTCATTATTGTTCAGGGGATTAAAATTTAAAATATATATATTCATTTAGCTGCAAGTAAGCAATTTTTATTTCAGCTGTACCAACAATTCTATTTTCTTCATAAGCCTGATATAAAGGTTGTGATATTGAAACGCTTCTATATTGTGTCATGACATGATAATTTAGGGCTATTTGTATATGTAACAAAACCCCCAAAATGCCTGAACAGGGGTTAGTATAACTCTGCCTGCCTTTCCCATTCCTCCACAACTCAAAAAGGAATATGAGAAGTGGAATACAAAATTGCTGAAGATAACAGAAATGTAGAAGCTACAGATGATCAGGCATTTGTTGCTTACATTAAGAAATTCACATTGCAATATGAAAGGGTATTTTTCAGAAAATATCTATATTTTTATTTAACTGAGCTTTAGAAGTCTAATACAGTATCCTTTCTTTCCCACTTGTGACCCATCTGTTACATGTTCAACTCAGAGTAGTTAAATGGTGAGGAGAGGACAGAGTTGCAAAGGCAAGGCATGATTTTGAAAAGGAGTGTATGATCAGTTATGATAAAAACAGCAGAGTTCAAGTATGGAGCAAAGGCCCTGAGACTTGACATGGAGAGGTCATTGTAGGCCTTGATGTTAGCATGTCCTTGGTGCACAATAAAAGTCAAATTAGAGAGGATCTATGTTGGTTTGAGAAGAAAGGAACTTGAGGCAGTTGCTATAATCTATGAGTTCAAGGAGTTCACCGATCAAGGGAAGAAGTGATACAGAAAAGAAAGGGGGAATGGAAGGGTTGACTTTCAGAAGCTGCTGGATATTACAGTATGATTATATTGTTAGAAGAAGAAACAGGAGAAAGGGCAGCAGGGCTCAAGAAGTCATGGTGTTGAAGTGGGAAGAAATGGAGTCACATGCAGGAGCAAGGGCCAAAAGATGGAAGGAGGATATAAGTGGAGAGGTCATGTTGGATCTTGTAGATCTTTGCTAGAAACTACAGAGGTAATATAGATAAAAGGAAGAATCAATTCTTTTATCTGCCATAACAAAAACTGTCCCACCTCCTCGTTTGGGCTGCATGCTAGCAAAGATTAAACATCAAAAAGAATGGCATTTGATTCACATCCTGTTAATAACCAGACTCTATGTAAATGTTACAGTATGATAAAAATAAGCTAAATCTTGTGAAAAAAAAAATACCCTATAATCCAACAAAGCAGACCCATCTTTTCTGTAGTATTTGAATGCATCCATTTATGTTGGGAGATGGAGGTGGAGAAAAAAGGACCAACAAAGAAGGCAAAAAAACATAAGATTTCCATTCTAACTGAAGAAAATATGTCATGATATTACAAATGTTACAATGTTTCATCAAGATAAGAGTAGATTAATTTTCAAGTGTTCCTATAGTTACATAAAAGCTCATTTCTCCAGATAAATTCTTGTAAATAATATATTTCACTGATTCCTGTCAGAAAGTAGAACCAAACGGGGAAACTAATGGTTAAAGCCAACAGTTATAGCAATTCAAGTATAGTGTGAATATTGATTCTGAAGAGTGTTAGCTGGGGGAATAGTCCCAGAGAGCTCTAGATATTCAAGTGCTGGTTCTTTTTCATTCAAAATAGCACAGCTCTTCTCAAGCTAAATAGTATGACCAAACCCTTAGTATCTCTGAAGTACACAAAAGCTCACAGAATTTAAAGTAGTGTATACCCCATTCTGACACAAATCTGTACTATGGGAATATTGTAAGAAATTAAATTTCTTTTTAGCACAGTGTGTACACTTATAAGGATAATGAATTTTATGACACCCATCAGAAAATATTTCTAAAGACTTTACTGTTCTCTATTCTCCACCAGAGTGCAGTTTATTGCGATCTCCAACATTTTGTAAATTATTTGACAGAAATAAATTCCCTAGTATATATTAAATAGTTTCATGAAAATATGAAAGTTTTACATTAAACAGAAATGTGGAAGAAATTAAATCCAAATAATACAGAATCATGTTAACTCATACTTTATTAGATGATGATGTAAATATTTGCATCTGTAGTGATTGAATGTAGCATTAGAATACTTGTTTTATCTATCTGATTTCTTTAGCCTGTGGAGATTTTGCTGCAGCAGTTCTGCTAAATAATGATCTCAATTTACTCAATAAATAGATAACTACTTTCAGTATTCTCTTGCTGAAGCAGCAATACCACTCCTCATAATAACTTCACATTTAGCATGCCTATAGCACAGAATGATTAAATGCTGCATTTTGCAATATTGAAGATGACAAATCACCAATCTGTGGAAAGTAATGTTTAAATACCACATTTTCTAAAGAATAGTGCTAGTGCATAACCATATGCATGCATCAAAATAAGTTCAACAAATAGATTTAGTTTGGTGCTAATTGAGAAATTATATATAAATTTTCTCAATTTTAAAAATAAATATAATTCAATTGTTGCTGTCAGGATCTTCCTTCATATCTCTCTTTACAGGTAATTTTGAGGGTAGGAGTAGATAGACTTGAAAGAAGTGTTAGAATCCAAACTTAAGGGTACCAGAGTTGTTTTGATGAATTGCATGTATTGTCACTTCAAAAAAGACCAAATTCTTCAAAAAGAGAAAATGTTAATCAATCCATGTCAGATTTTCAGAGAAACCAGGACAAATTAAGAAGCAAGACAATTCTCTTCTTCACACTTTCTCTGAGGCACAGTAAGCTTTGTAAACATGACTGTAAAAATCCTCTGTAACTGAGCTTCCCCAGGTGTGCTGAGCTTCCCTACGTGCAGTAGAAACTGATGTGGTGTGTTAAGAAACCATATGCTTGATTATCTATTACACACTTTCATACAAACCTAAGGCTTCAGGAAAGTTGATGAATGAGGAACGTGAGATAAACTTTTGATCTCACTATTGCAATTTTAAAGCAACCCATTTGGGAGTCCTACAATTGCAATAAATCAATATTTCTGGCAACCTGCTGATTCCTCTCGAAGTGGATGACTAACAGAGGAACATTAATGAATGAGACTACTTGCAGGTGTTTTCTGGGATAGAAGTTCTCTTTCAAAGGTGACTGTTTTTTCAGAAACATCCTACATTTTTTCTGAAAGCCAGGAGGATTAGGATCAAAGCTGGTTAAAGGCATGGGGTTCAGATTTCCTGTTTCTGGTATCACCATGACAATTGAAAGAGTAGATCTCTACCACAAAATCTTTGTGGACAAGACAACTTATGTTAAACCGTTGATGCCCCAAATAAAATCTTCCAAATATTTTCAATTGTCATATCACTACTTTCCAATGAAAATTAAGGTCTTCATACAGACAGTATAAGCCTATCAACACTAGACTTGCTCAATGTCTTTCACATTTTTTTAAGACCTGAGAAAAAAATCCACTCTTTTACATCAACAATTGATATGTTTAAACCACTGCTTTAAAGTTAACAAAACCCTCAGCTTTGCCTCATAGGGCTCACTTTGCCCTATGCTTTTTTGTCCTGCTGATCATGCTCTATATTCTCCTCTGAGCCATCTCAGATTAGGCTCTGTCATTCCTCAAACACAGGGCCTACGTGAGGCTGAACAGAATGAAACTATTCACTGTCATAAATTCAGCTTGCCAAGAGGATTTTGGCCTTTTTTGAGGAATATTCTTTCTGAGGTTAGTTATACCCACACATTCTGGCTTGTATCAGAAACAGCGTGGCTACCAGGCCTAGGGAAGGGAATCTTTCCCTGTGCTCGGCAGGTCACACCTCAAGCACTGTGTCCAGTTTTGGGCCCCTCAATTCAGGAAGCACATGAGGTACTGGAGCATGTCTGGAGAAGTGCAAGAGTCCAGAGCACATGGCCTGTGAAGAGCAGCTGAAGGAGCTGGGGTTGTTTAGCCTGGAGAAAAGGAGTCTGAGTGGGAACCTTATTGCTTTCCATAACTGCCTGAAAGGAGGTTGTAGCCAGGTGGGGTTTGAGCTCTTCCTTTAGGCAACCAGCAAGAGGACAAGAGGGCATAGGGTTAATCTGTGCCAGGAGAGGTTTAGCCTGGATATTAGGAAGAATTTCTTCACAGAAAGGGTTATTAGAGATATTGCAATGGGCTGCCCAGGGATGTGGTGAAGTCATTGTCCCTGGAGGTGTTTAAGGAAGGACTGAATGTGGCACTCAGTGCCCTGGTCTGGTTGACAAGGTGGTGTTTGGTCATAGGTTGGGCTCCATGATCTCAGAGGTTTTTTCCAACCTAACTGAGTCTGTGATTCCTTTTCAAGTTCAACATTGGGCTCTTATTACTGTATAAATCCTCACAAGTGTCAGCAACAGGTCGTGTCTTCTTTCTCATGCAGGGAAGACATTTGAAAATCCAGCGAATAAAGGAATTGTTTGTTTAATATTTAAAGAAGATTGATAAAATTTGCAGTGTCTCTCTCTCTCCACTTGGCTACAGATTCTGGGGATGGAAATATTACATTCTAATCATGGTAATCTAAGAAGTAAATCTCTATTGATGTATTCTTGACAAACCATCTAGTGACTCAGATATCATGGGCAGTTGTGTTTTGCAAGTGCTAGGCTAAAATCCTCTTATGGCATAGGAATGGGTGTCTGCAGACTCCCTAGTATCCAGTTTGAGTGTCATTCCATGATAAATGAATCATACCATGAATTCTTTTCTACTATGTGTTTTATACTGTAAAAAATATAGGTTCTCTCAATTGCATCATTTCATTAAGTTGAGAAAACTATGACCAGAGAAATAAGTAGCATCAGATATATCATTAAGAGTAGAAATGTGAGATAGAAATTCAAGGAGAAGGAAAGGAAATGCTAAAAGCATATGATAACCTGGTAGAAAGTTGTTTTGTCTGTACATAATAAAATTCAAATAACATGGGGAAAGTGAGACTAAAAAGGTCAAAGGCAAACAAAAGGATTTAATTTAAATTATTCAATAATGAAAAAGCAATTAAAGATAAAAATAGATCAGTTTTGAGCTCCTCACTACAAGAAAGATACTGCTTGGATATGCAGGACTGTGTCCAGAGAGCAGCAAAAAAGCTGGTAAAGGGTCTGGAGTACAAGTCCAGGATCATCATTCTTTTTACATTCCTAAATTTATAAGGTTAATTATGAAACACTTACTCTATTTTCCTTTCTCTGAGTTTATTTGGCTTATAGTTAATCATTCCCTGTGATGTATGCTCAGTTACCTAAAGTCATGGATCTTTCATCATCTCTTCCTTCTGATGTTCAACCGTGAGCTATATGTGTAATTGAAATTTAATAAATGGCTGACTGTTGCCTTTCACTTTGTCTTTTCATTATGTTGCTGAAGATGTGCTTATGTCCTAAATCATGATTCATTGCACTACTGCCTCAATTTATTTATATGAGTTATATTATATGTATATACATATATTTTAAATAAACATGACTCACGTCCTGAAGAAACCAGTGATGAAATATAAATCTGCAGGCATGGAGGTTTTTCATATTTCCTTCTACTAAGATGAGGTTTAACGGCTTTGAAGACCTGCTAGGACTCCAAAAGAATACTTTTTTTTTTCTTTTTTTTTCTTTTTTTTTTTAGATTTTATTTTCGCTTCCCTTTATGTTTATATGCTGTTTGCAAGAAAAGTGTATCCTACCATCCATGATAAGATGCCACTAATGTATAAAAAAGACTCCATACTTTGATTTAAATCTTTCTTTCAAGTAATAGTCAAGTAACTTGAAGAAGTACTTTCTTTCAAGTAACAGCCTTTTTTGCCTAATGCCACTGAGTCCTTGTCTTGTGTTGAGTCCTCGTCTGGTGTAATAATTATGAAATTAATTGCTGGGCACAATTACATAGTCATGGATCCACAGATTTGACAAGGAAACTGGAAATATTGCTGAAAATTCACTCTAGTCCCTGGTGTAGAAGTAACACTTGGTGTTTTAATTTCTGGGTTTTTTTCCCAACAATAATTTGGGCAACGTGCTTGTGTTTGCAGAGCAGGAATAAGCAACTTGGCAACTATTATAATTGTTTCAACTGTAAGTGGAAAATATCTAAAATAAAGCTTCCTAATTTTAAGTGAAGGGAAAAAAAAAGAAGAATAACTTTGAAAAAAACCCACTGCCTTAGATTATTCAAGATAGGCATTTCAAATGAAGATGAAATTTCATCTTTCTGCAACAGATATCTTCAAGTGTATTATTTTCGTGGTGAATTCTATGAGGTAAATATAACTGAAATGAATCTCAGGCACTATCAGATACTCTTGGAAGTATTTTGGGAATCTTGCATTTTGAAAAACACAAAGCAGAGAGAAAGTGTGTTTGGCTTACCTTGACTTATCTTGATCTGTAAATACAATAGGCTCTCTTCTTTCACTACACTATGTAGAATGATTAAAAGTTAATCATAGTGTGTCACAGGAGCCAAACCAGCTTATTCTGAGATTTTTTACTCAACGTGGTCATAATATCAAAAATAAGCAATGCTTTTTAAGCAGCTTTGGAATGCTCTTACTTTCTTTTGAATTATTTTTCTTCTTATTTCATATACCAGTTTGCTCCCTTCTCTGTACAAAAAAATTTGTTAGCAATGGATAAATTTTGCTTTCTCTTCTAATCTGTAAAAACAAAGCCAAAGTCCTAACTAAAAAACTGATTTGAATATATTGTGAATTCTTGCTTAATACTCAGTATTTGAAATGCAAAATGACAGATTTAAATGATTTGATTAACAATTAATTTAAACTATGAATTAAAAATTGCATACAAGTTTATTATAATAACATTATTGCTCTAGTTAGTGTTTGATTCTATGCAGTTAACCTCATCATGTGTTTTATAACTTACCTCTATACATAGAATTTTTCAAGTTTCATCTTTAAACTAAGCGAAATCTAACCTAAAAAATCCTAAATGGTCCTTCTTATGGAATGTCCAACTGGGAGGGTAAGGGGAAGGTCAGTCAGGGATAGTTTGGTTCACTGTGTTAAATTAAACAAAAAAGACAAAAAAAAAAAAAAGGTGAGCAACAGATTTAATGGTTTTATTTGAATGTATGTATTTGAATACATAGTTTAAAATGTATCTCTTACCATTTAAATTTTTTCATGGAGTGGAAACTAAAACTATCAAGTCAAATGTTTACTCTCCCCACTTAATTAAAATGTTTATCTGTCTAATTAATAAGGAGAGTGTAATAATTATGTGCAATATATGTCAAAATCATAGCTATTATTATTTATCAAGTGGAAAAGACCTATGCACTATTTATTTGTTGTGCTTAATACTTCTTTGCTTTTTATTCCCAGAAGATCACCTCTGAGATCAGTTAGGTATTTGGAACTGTGTGCCATGCATTCAAGCATGCAAAGAATAATAGGCTTGATGCCACATCATGTGTTTTCCTAGTGTTCAATTATGTGGCATAAACCAACTTGCTATTACATAGTTTATTAAAGAAAAAAAAGGAAAACAAATGAAAAACAAACCACCCATGAAGATGGGTTTGAAGTTTATTTAAAGCTTTCATAGTATGCTGAAAAAAATACAGTAATGATTTAATGATTACAGGGAAAAAAAAGAAACATCTTCTTTACAAATAATGGTGTATTATTTAGAAAGTATGAATAAATAAAAATTTTTGTGTGTGTCAGAAATAAACGTGTTAGTTTGAGTCAAAAAGTAAGGAATAGACTGAACCATAGAGCTTTGTATGACATGGACTTTTGCTGGTTATTTTGTAGTGGGCCTGTTCACCACTTTATAGATGAAAGTCATGTGTCAAAAAAGGACACAAATTCTATCAATTAAAAGAAAATCTAGTCCCTATTACGGTATTTTAAAATTATATTTGGCATAAGCAGAGAGTAGTGCATTCTTCTAGGAGTAGAATTGATTGTCATCAGCATTGGGCTTTAGCAAAAGCCTTTTGAGAGGTCAGAAAAGCATAATATTCTCCAGTTTTGTGAACAAGGAAACTAAGGAATAGCTGTAACAGTTGTAATGACTATTTTTCTGTTATAAGTATTATAAATATTTCAAATATATAATTATACAGTTTTTTTACTATATAGATACTGAAATATACTATAAATATATAGATATAGAAAAATAAAATTATGTACATGTATATAATATAAAAATGCTCTGTATAAACATATACAAAATCAATCCTCTAGAGAAATATCTACAGTCAGGTTTTCTCACGTTTTCTCCATAAAAGTAGTTGCCTATTTAAACAATGTACTTAGCAGTTTCCTGAATTCTAAATCCTTAAATTATAAATTACTGAATGAATATTAATAAATAATAGTAGTAAATTATAGTAGCATTTTCTCTTTTCACTTGTTAATGGAAAATATTTCAGGTATTTAATTTATATGACTTGTAATTTTGCCAATATTATTGCTGTTTTCTTAAAATTATGGGTTGGTTGTATACTGGAGAAAAACTGATTCAATTCACAATTTTTCCTTAGCAGAGGCTAAAAAGACTCCAATTCTCTTACCCTTCAGAAAGAATATAATAGCCAGTTGTTGGATTGCTGAGTTCTAAGGAAAGTATTTTAAACTTTATTGTACCCATTACTGTTTTCAAAAAGATTCAATCTGGAAATGGGACGTTGAACACATTTACATTATCTATTAATTTTTTTCTGTTATTATCTTGTAGACTGCCCAAACCAGCATTTTCTTACAGTCTACTGTTGGTATTATCATCAGTTTAATAATTTTCTCACAATCCATTCAATTTTATTGGCAGATAGAAATACAGTTTTTCTCTCTTTTCAGTTTTGAGGAATGTGTTTTCACAGTGCCTCTATGTATAAAACTCTAGTTCCAAAGTCAGGGAATAATAAAATCCAGTAAATTTTTTTTTACTTATTTGGTATCATTTTTGTGCTGCTCCAAAGTCCGATGGCTGGATATATTTAGTTTGCTCCTAAAAAAAAAAAGAGCAACACAAAAAAGTCAAACATCCCTCTTCACATCAGCCTGGGAGTAGGATTAATCTATGCTAATTTCAGTAATAAGTAAACTCAGTATGTATTCCTAGGTAAATACCAATCATCCTTCAACAGCCAATGGCGTCACACACAAGAGGTACAAAATACACACAGGATTAATAACTTGCAGCAAATTTTTCCCTTCTGCACTGGCTTTACAGATATCCTGCAGCTGCCTGAATATCTGTGTCCAGTATCATTTGATATACCTGAAGGTGTTACAGATTTCTGCAGAAGATCATTAGATATGTTAGCAGAGGCCTTTTGCTTTGGTGGCCAAGTGACCAAACAAAAATTACACTGTATAATATAACAAAAAATTACACTGTATAAACTTGGTGTACGTCACTGAATCCTTCGATTAGATTTAATTGGATGTACTTAAGACCTAGATGTCATTGCTGAAATCTGGTGGGATGAATTCCATAACTGGAGTGTGGCTATCCATGGCTACAGACTGTTTAGAAGGGACAGGGTAAGAAGGAGGAGGGGGGGGTTGCCCTCTACACCAGGAGGTGGATAGAGTATGAAGAGACCTGAAGGTAGTATGTGATTTTATTGCAGAGTCCTAAATGCAGACTGGATTGCTCTGGAAAGCTGTGCCACCCTGACCTTCAAAACAGCTAACATAAATCAAGATATATCTACCCTTATCTTTAAAGCCATCATTTGCACATGGAATATGCAAAATGTTTTGTTACAGACAATTAAGTAGGACTGGTAGTGGAAGTGAAATGCTGTGTATTACAGTCATTACCACTGCATTACCTGTGATGGCTAGCATTAGCAGAATTGAAGTTTGTTAAGAACTACAATATCTCTCTCTAATGTATGTTATAAAGTTCTCTTTCACAGTTCCTGGAAATGGTAGGGAATTTCTCAGAACTTCTGTTTTTAAGAACATCAGAAGCATTTTTACCTAGAGCTTTAGACTAAGTAATTAAAGGTTAAAATAAAAAAAATAACGATGAAACATGAAATATAGTAGAAAGATGGAAAGAGAACCCAAAGCTCAGTCACATCTATTCATTTAGGGTTAGAAAGGTAATTTTCCCTTGATTAAAAATAGTCAATATATGAATTAAAAAAAATAAAAAGAAAGAAAATAGAACAGAGGTATGGGCATTATCTGTCTGTTATAGAAAAGTATATTTTCTATTCCTCTACAAATGGAAAACTCTTGTTTCTATATTTTCATGACTGATTTTGGTTACAAATATGCATCTGCATGAAACGTTCCTTTTTATATTTTTAACAGAAGCTACTTTCAAAAAGAATAAATCTAATAATAAATAACAACGTAATTTTCTTAGTACTTCATAATATACTCCTGTATTGTTCATGCCTCTAAATAAAAAAGGCAGGTTAGCAATGACGATTTAAAATTACAGTTTGTTTCCAACTTTACTTTCACATTTACTCAGTGGTGAAGAGATTTTTCCTCTTATTTTCTCTGCCATGACATGCCAGGGGACTGCTGTCGGATAAAGCAACAACGAGAATAATGCTGACTGACAGAAAACACTGTGGCAGCCTAAGAAAATTAAAATTATGCTTTACATTTAAATACCAGAAGAAAAAAAAATCCTAAATCACTACACTGGATTTTTGGCCTATGGGCCAGTTGTAGTTCACAGAAAAAAGATGTTAAAATCTGAAAGGTTGTTCATAATTGTAGGTAACCCACAATAAGAAAACAAATAATAATTTTAAAAAATCAAACACATTTTTAGTATGATTCCCCTGAAATTCTCTCTTTCTTCTTCAACAGAAAAGTCTACAATGCACTGTGTCACCACACAGCTAGATGGTCTCTAACTAGAACACCTCTTCCCAGTTTTTACTTAATAACCTGAAGTGTGTCCTCAAAACGATGTTTCATAAAAGGCACAGAGTTCTTTCAAATTCTCTTGCAGCACCTGAAAATAATTTACAAAATTATTTTCCTGTGAAAAAATGGTTTGGGGTTAGTCTATATTAGGGTAAGACTAAATTTGCTTCTTACTATATAATAGCCCCAAGATTTGGTCCAAAAGAGTGTTATTAATTTCTTCAGAAAAGTTTAGCATGACTACATTTATGCTATGATCAGATACTTTGCATAAACAGAAGGGGGAAAAAACCCAACTAATCAAAACCCCATAATATTTATAAGATATTAAGTATTAAAGGTAACACCTTGGTTCAACTGTTATTTGTCAGCAATAATTACTTTATTTTTAATTTGCTAAAATGCATGTTCTGTACACTCATTCTTGGAAGTATGACTGAAGTAATTATTTTTCAGAAAAATCGTAGAATATGTAACATAAAAATAATAGCTAGATAGTAACGAAAATTGGAAGGCTGAAATTAACTTTGTGGCTGCTGGCATGTGCAATAGACCTGTTTCATAGATGTGCTTCAAAGGGCTTGCTGAAGAGACCAAAGGTAAACATTTATTGGTAAAGCACTAATAATCTGTAAATTCTGAATCTGTAAAGTTCTGAAGTAATAATCCAACTTTTACTGGGGGGGCCCACCTTAAGAGTTTCCATGTCAATATTTTACATCTAGTGGAGAAAACAGTGTAACCTGATAAGATTCACTGAAAAGACAACTAAAAGAAGTAGTGCCTTTGAAGACCTATAATCTAGACCTCAGGCTGCTAAATTTATAGAATCCCTCTCTTGTCTGACTTGATCTGGTATCTTCAGAATAGAAAGAATATTTGTGTTGAAAACGAGTGGTTTGCCTGGTTTGCCTGCATAAAAAAATACCATAAAAGATATTAACATAAGGAGGTTTAATATGAATTTGTAGAAATACAACTTTACATAGTTCCATTTCAAGGTTCCCTCTACTTATTACACACATTAAAGCATATAAAGGAAGATAAATTTAGAAGCAATTTTGAATGATTTACACAAAAATCAGGAATGCAAAAGGGGGTAAAGGTGCAAAGTATATAGATGCAAAGATAAGGGTGCAAAAGTTTTTAATCATTGAGTACTTTGATGCTTACAAAGCAATTTGTTAGGGTTTACTACAATTATAAAAATTACTTATCTGTAGATTTGAAATAGTGACTTTCATACCATAATCAATTCACATGGGTAAAATGATGTGTGCACCTCTTTCTCTGTGTGCAAAGGAACATATCAAAAAATTCCTCTCAAGTTCAGTGAAATACATTAAATCCTTTTAGGTTTCCCATGAGCACCTCAAGGAATATGGAGATATGTGTGTGTGGGGAGGGATATCACCCCTGATGATAGACTTCATCATCAGCAATGATGAGTATTTTTGAGTATTTTTGAGTATTACAAACTTAAAGGTTTGCCAGCTCTGAGAGACATCAAATTCAGAGGAATGTTCTGGCATAGCCTGCTGCAGTCATGAGAGCTAAGAGGATCTCACTTAGGATCACTGTTTATAGGGTTGCAAGATGATTGACTTCAGTTATCACTAAGTTTCCAGCCTGGCCATAATCCAAGTTGCTAACTATTGGGCTTTTTCCCTCAAGTGCAGCAGCAATGGTATCATTTCACTGGGGCTACAATTCACAGTGGAGCGTCTGCACCTGGCTGCAATTTGGGTACATGGTTTGCAAAGGCTTCAAAGGATGTTTGCCTATCCTTTTCTTCCCACCTTGGTCAGGCTGCTGATATTTCTGTTTTTTCCCATCTGTACCATGCAAGAGTTCCTCATACGATCAAAGGAGCTCTTCGTGGCTCAAATAGTGCAGTCAAGGGATATTTTACCACTCAGCTGGTTTGGTCAAGCCTTAGCAGAAGTTTATGAGGTCACAAAACAGGGACAGTGATGGCAGTCAGAGAGGTGTATACCTGTTTAAATCATTGAATAAAGGATGCTTATCACTATTGCCTTTATTACGATCAAGAGTGATTAAATTTTTAAGAGGAACCCAAAGTTAAACACTTAAAATAAAACACATGTATCTAAAACATTTTTAATTTTGTATGACTATTTTTGTAGATTACTTTACAGATTCCGTAAGGGTCAATGGTGGTCTTTTGTATTTTCTTGATTTGTCTTTGTCTTTATTTCATTTATAACTTACTTGTACCCTAAATTTAAGCAATGTTTTTCTGATAATTGAAAACAATGTTTAAAGGATTTCTAAAATTTAATTGATACTCAAACAGACCACACAAGTTTCAAAACTGAAAAGACTACAATACATGACTTCCTATCTATATTCATACTTTAATGGTGTCAAAGACTAAATGGCATGTATCTACTAATGTTAGGACTTGTTAGACCCAAAAATCCATGTACTTCAGACACTAAATCTTGTGTAGCTATGAGGAGGAGATTCTGACTATCTTTCCAGAAAAAACAAAATCAATCTTCAGAAAACTTGTCAGATAGATAATCAGATCACCCTAAAATAAAGGTTATGGCTATCTTTAGCTAGTCTAGAAGTTCCCCAGGCACTGCTGAGTGTGAACGAGACAAACATAGATAATTTGGCCAGCTGATGTATAGCAGGGTGTCCTGGTCTCTGGTGCCCACTGTAGAGATATGAATTCTCCATCAGTCTTGCAACATCAGCACTGCCAGCACTGCATGGATATTACAGCTCATCTGAGATATCTTACATAATATCAGGTATACACATTTATGTATATGAACCAAGTGTTCTTATTTTGGTTATGCGGCCATAAATTCTAAGGGGGACTTGAAGATCTAGTTTAGGCATTATGGATTTAGACATCACTGTCTTCATGAAAGGCAGAGGCACTTTTTTGGATGGAATGGTTGAGCTGGAGGAAAATAAAATGTTTAAATCAGGCAAATTGGATTGATTTTCTGATTACTTCTATCTGTCACTAATAAGTCATAAGGTGACTGCTTTTCTTCCTATTTTAGAATAAGTCTTTAAATAAGACTTATTCAGAATTCAAAACCGAAGCCAGGCACCCCTTAACGTATGGGAAGCTGGAAAGAGCAAACACAGATACAACCAATATGGTCAACATACATTCACTGCTTTATTTCGTCTAAAATGGCAGATTATATACACACCAACATAGTTTACAATTACAAATGTTTTTCCATTGGTATACAGCATAGAGGAAAATGCAAACAGATATTGTTTATCTTATTCTTAAGGTGGCTAAAATGTTCACACAACAGCTATGCCTAAAAACATCTATAAAAACCACTATCCTAACATAATACCTTCATGGAATTTTTAACTACGCCACATACTATTTCTAACTGCGCCACAGGCTTCATAGGCCTGGATCTGAGGCCCAGGCTGGGGTAGCTCAAACCTCAGTCCAAAAATAATCATGGCTTCGCTCTCTGAGAAATTCTGCTACACAAAACAGTCTTAGATTTTTAGCCTCGGATCCAAACATGTAACACCTTTGATTAATTTCAGACATTCATCAGGTACCTTAAGCTGAATTTTGGACATAGTTTCCTCAAAGAAAACGCCCCCCACCCCCCAAAAAAAAAAAAAAAAAACAGAAAAAAGAAAGCCAAACAAAAATTACCCCAAACAACCCAACATTATTTTTTAAAGAATAAACTCCAAATTCATCACTAATTCTGTAGGTCATCTTTGTGATGGAAAGAAAATAAATTTTTTGAAAGTCAAATAAAATAATTAAAAATTTATAAGATTTCTAGAATGTTGGACACGCTGAAATAAGCACTTCAGTAAGCGAAGAATTAATAGTATTTCTTCTTTTTCTTTTCTTCTTTTTCTTTTCTTTTTTTTCCTTACCAATCATTCAGCTATTGTGAAAAAGCTCGTTTTTTTCCCCTACTATCTCAGTTAATGTAGTCTTGTTAATTTATTTTGACAAACAAGAAAAGATAGAGAGGATGTCCTAAGAAACATAGAAGATAAAAATATAAAACTTTATAAATGCAATGCCATGTTGAATTGTCTACATGCTATGCATCTAAGTAAATTAATTACTGCAATTAAAATAATTTGATAACAAAAGTAAGAAACAAGACAAAAAGCACTAATAAAAAAACCCCACCAAACCCCAAATATTTTTTGACATAATTTATAGAGTTACATACATCCTTATGTCCCCTTAAAAAAAAATAAAATTAAATACATGCGGAATACCAAAAATCCTATAAATCCTTCCCAAATAATGCACAGGTAATATTTGCCATGATTGGTATGAACTCATGGTGCTTCAGATAACAGATGATAATTATTTATGGAGTCCTAAAATTATTTCTGTCATTTATATCTCTAGTCTCCTCAGTGGAAGAGTCTTATAAATGAAAAACTTTCTATCATGCCCTATTTTAATGAAGATCAGTATTTCTTAAACCCTCTAATAGTATAGCAAGTAGCATAACAAAATAATTAAATATATAATTACCAGGATAAGCAACATACAAGTGAGAATAAAACAAGTGATGAGTATATGAAATTAAAAGGCTTACTATTAATAATATTTTGTTAGTCTGAATAATAATATGCTAACATATTAATAAGACTAGGAAAACAAATCCTGAAAAATCTTATTAAATTAAATTGGATCATTTTTAAATTCAGGACTATATCAGCAAGATCCACTTATCAGACAGAAAATTATTATGCAGTTCTTCAGTGAATATATATTTGGTTTTCCACAGATATATCTTACAGTCTAAGGAAAATTATAGCAGTCTTTTACTGTACTCCAGAAATTTTACAAGCCTGTCATTTTAGAGATTGTAAACAATCTATAATAAAAAAAAAACTGAACAGCACTGGAACATCTGTATTTTATTGACTGTATTAACTAGTGGAGAAATATTTGAAAATTTGGAGTATTTAGTGACTCATATCAACTGGCTACTTCCTGATTAGAAATGACTGCTTGGAAATGGGTAGTCCTAATTCACCTGTTTAATAAAATATTTCTCTTAGAGAAAAAATATATATTTTTAGATAAAGTTGATCTGGGACAAGGAAGTCTACTTTTTCCTCTTTGAAACAGAATATGAAGAAATTCCATTCTTTCACTATAATTGATCTGAACTGTTACATATGAGTCAGAGACAATGTGTAATACCAAGAGGAATTTAGTCTTTATTCTTGTGAAGAAATATCCAAATAGATGAGATATACTAGAAGACTTTGACATACTTCTACAAAATTCTCTGTGATAAAGCAAGAGTGCAAGGATTAACCCTCTGTTTCCCCTACTTAGCTACTGCTTTCTAAACTGCCTGCAGAACAATAACTACTCACTTAAAAATGGTTCTTGTATAAAAAACTCAACCAACCAGATAACTCCACTCCCCTATGTTTAAAATGAAAAATTCCATTGGTAACTTGTGAATATTTTTACCTATTGATTAATTTCAAGATACACTGTCAGTGTGAAAGGGACAGAAATTTTAAACTAAACAGTCTATTTAAAACTGATATAAAATGCAGACATCTTCAGTTTACTTTTTTATTTTTCATATTGCATCTCTCAATCGCCATTTCCATTTTGGCCTTACTTCTCATATGCATGCCTGTTCTACATAAATGACCATGATTATTTTTATTTGGTGATTCTGCTATCTATCTCACTAATTCTGAGTTGAATGCAGTGAGAACAAAAGATCCACAAGGAACATGTACTGTTTCATCTTTGGAATATGAATTTCATATAGCTGGGAAATAGTATTTAATTCTCTTTGAACTTTTTCTTTTTCTTTTTTTTTTTTTGGCCTCCACCTCACTCAGCTTTGCCTCAGAGACTTTTGCACATCATAAATTATTTGCTCCGAGATGTCTTGATATGAAAGTTCTTTCCATAAAGTTCTTGATCTGAGAACATATAAAGGACAGATTTAGTTTTAGGGCATCTTTAAAGGTCCTCATTAAACAGCAGGTATCCTTTTGTGGAAAAAAGGCAGTTATAAAAGACATAGTTGGAGACCCTGAGGTCTTCCGTGTTGACTGTGACTGAACCAACACAAGTAAAATATTATCAGCACAGTTTAAGCAGTAGTATAAAAAGTAATCACAGTGCTTGTCATATGGCTATGCCATAATCCAGAATGGATATGACTGGAATTTTTGGAGCAGACAGACGTGATAAATGAATAGTCAAATCCACACATCTAAGGAGGACAGCAATTATACCGTACTGATACTCAACTACCTTGGCTGGTTTTTATTTGCCTTTAAAAATAAGTTTGTAAATATTTTACCATCAATTCTTGCTGAAGAGGATGTTACTAAGGTAGCTAAACCTTTTTAACCCTTGAAACATATTCTTAATGACTATGACTACTATATGGCTTTAAAACTGTTTAGATCAAGTTGAAATAGAACTTCTGTGTTATGAATACAGGTTGAAGGGGAAATTCAAATTGTGAATGGTCAGAAATGGTAACTCATGGTCAAGGAATGATTTGACATGGAGGGCCAGAGCACTTAATGAGATGATGAGGAAAGATACACCACAATATTTTCTTGCAGCAATTATCGAATGTAGGTGTTTAGGGGTCACCCAGTTGTACTCTATGAGAAGCAAGATTTTTTTCTAATAATCAATTGATTACTATCAATCAAAAAAAAAAAATATATCTTGTCGTGTGCTGTGTGTTTCTATCTTCTTTTCCTCACAGAAATGTAAAACTAAACAGGTTTGGTCTGTTGTTTTTTAAAGGATATGATTTGTTTCCCATATTTGAATGTTTATAATTTGGACCTGAATTTGCCTTACAATCAACGGCGTGAAACAGACACTCTTAGTAAATTATCTGTCTGTCAGGATTTGGACAGTCATTTTGGGATAAGGTCAATCACAACCTACAAATGCTAATTCTTGTCACGGTCTGTAAAGGGAATCACCTGCCTAGCTCAGGTATGGACATTATATCTCAAATTACTTGCCTGAACAGATTCATCTAGTGCCATAATACTTTAGATATCAGACAAAATATATTATTGCTTCCTTTGATCAAATGAGTGGAATTTCATGCTTAGAAAATATCAAATATGTCTAAATCTATATAAAGCCTCTTTTGCACAGTTAGATGAATTTAACAGCAAGGATCAGATTTCTGAATCCTGAAGTGCTAATTTTAATTTCAAATGCTAAGGGTTCTCTTTAATTGCCCATAAGCAACCTTCAAAAGTGATCCTTTTAGTTACATAGTTAAGGACTACTTTTTAAATGAAAATAAGTGTCTCTAAAAGACAGTAAATGTGCAAAAGACAGCACAACTTAAAGAAATAGAGCACAAATCTTTGAAACCTCTTCGTTATCTTTTTTTTAGAAGAATCAACATCAAAAGTTTTTATGTGCTGTAATTCAAGTGTTTTCATCTTATATAATGATTTGTTATTGTTTTCTTCAATCCTTATTTATTATTATTATCCTTTTATCATCCTTCAATAATATTATTATCAAAAATGTAATGCTTGAGTATGAGGTTTGATTTTTTATTTTAAATTATTTTACATTAATGTTGTTAGTATCAGTAGAAGTAGTAATAGTAAAAATAATAGTATTTTATTAGAATACATATAGTTACTACAACTGTAATAACTATTTTAGTATGTCATCAAGGTACAAAAAAAAGGACAAGTCAGATTTCCAAATATGAAATATTTTTAAGGATAGTCAAAGAAACACAAAGGAAGTCATGTATGTTAGAACCACAGGTACCCTGAACAAAATCTAAAAGTGATTATACCAATAGTATACATCAAATTATGCACTGTTGCTATTACCTTGAATAAAATCTCATTATGTGCCATATCTTTTCATACTGGTATAAAGCATGGGCAAAAATATATATAAGTTCAGATTTCTTTCAGTAGGTAAAAGATAACTTTTATCAGAAGTCATGTAACCAACAGATATAATTCAAGAAATTTGACATAGTTCACTGATTTAGTTCACTGCAGCAGTATATTTCACCTGTTCATTTTTCATTTATATATCATAGTTTTGTTGCAGCAACAGTGAAATCCTTGGATAGATATGCAAGTTCACATTCTGTAAATACAGTATTTTATTATCAGTTATTTTGTGAACAAATCACAGAATCACAGAATTAACTAGGTTGGAAAATACCTTTTAGATCATCAATTATTCTATTTGTATTAATTGTAGCACAGTCTTATCCTGGTAGTAAGAAATAGCACTAGAAATGAAACATGCCCTAGTGAAATTCATAGAATTCATTCTTAATGATTGAAAACAGAGATAAGAAATTTTGTAGAAATTTAAATATAGTGTTTAATCTCTTGTTCTGTGGATTAAAATTCTGAAATATGCACATGTCCATATCCTCTGTCCCCCAACCCCATATGTGCTGTCTCACCTGGTGAAAAAAAAAAAAAATAGGGACCAGGAAAAAAGGTAAATAAATTGCCTTTCATCATTCATAGTCTATTGATGATAATGGTAATGATGGTAGCAGCCCATAAGATTCATATCATCCCCAAGCACCATTAAGTTGTCTCAGCAATTCTTCAGCTGAGTTTCTATTTTTCATGAATTTTTTTTTTCAGACATATATACTGTCAGTCCTGGCAATCTTGATAAAGTATTTTTGATGTTCATTTTATTCTCTATTAATTTCTTACTTTTATTTGCTATACTTAACAGTTCTTTCAAACATTTTTTTAAATGTTCAGGGCTTTGGTTGATAATATGTTGCATTTCTATTGGTTATATTTTCCTGGTGATCACTTACTAGGTACGTCAAATTTCATTATTATGACCTTTTTAAAAAAATTATTTATGCCTCTCTTTTCTTCATCTACATTGCTTGTAGCTTCCTGCCATTACATTCGCAGGACTAGGAATTTTCTTTAGCATCTGATAGTATTTCTAGAGCACTTCAATAGCTAAGTTTAAATAGAGCAATCGATTGTTACAAATTTTCAGCCTGGTTTAAGTTAGCAAAGTTTGCACTTGTTAGCCAGATGTCTACACACAATGCAACAAAAAACGGGCATAACAGAAAATTCAATTAATAAAAAGACAGCAAAATACAAGAGGAAGGTATATCAGGAGAAAGAAGCTGTTTTGTGTATTTTACATATTCTAATACTTGGTGTTTAATTTTTCTTCCTGACAAATTTAAGATAAAAATGACACTGGATAGTGTATTGGACTTGGATGCTGAGGATCTTTAATCAGAGATATACAGGATACAATCACAGATATACAGATATAATCACAGCATTTTTTAAAGAATAACCTGACCCTTCTGTCCCATAAGAGAGGTGATGGAGTCCAGCAGAAAGGTTGGTGGCTGTTGCCACTCTCAATTTGGCTTCTGGGAAGTTCTTGAGACTTCGGGGCTTTTACACTGACTAGCAGGTTGGGTAAGCTCAAGGTATGTTTCCAGAGGGTTAAGTTGGATTTGTGTGCTGTCAGCTAAGCCTGACTCCTGTCAACAGTGACACACGTGAATCCTCTTTCTCTAAATGTGAACACTACACCAACCTAATGATATCACTAAATTACTGAAGTGTAACTTACAACATGTTGTGGTGAAACAGACATTATTCAGAGGTTCTTAACTTCTTTGACACTTCTTTACTAACAATTCCTTGTGTTAGTAGGAAACAAAATTGAGTAGAAGAGACAGTCACCTGTGAATGTTGCCTGGCTGCAGAGCAAAGATGTTCACTCCTAACTTTAAAGTAAAATTGTGATACTATGCTTGGGAAATCTTCAGAGTTAAAATTTCAGATTAATCTTACTATGGTAACAGGTCATCTAAATGAAGATGTCAAAAGACACAGTGTTTTCATCTTCTGAGAAGTACATACTTCCTCAAATCATAGAATGGTTTGGCCTAGTTCCAAACCCCTCTGCCATGGGTAAAGGATACCTTCCACTAGAACAAGGAAAAGCCCCGTCAAACTTGGCTTTGAACTCCCCCAGATTATCAACATTTCTGGATAACATGTTCCACTGTCTCTTCAGCCTTACTATAAAGAATTTCTTCTTAATATCTGATCTCAATCTAACCCTTTTCAGTTTGAAGTCATTTTCCTTACTACAAGCCCCTGTAAAAAGTCCCTCTCCAGCTCTCTTGTATGCTGCTTTAGGTAGTGAAAGGCTGCTAGAAATTCTCCCTGTAGCCTTCCCTTCTGCAGGCAGAACAATCACAATTCTCCCAGTCTGTCTTCACAGGAGAAGTGCTCCAGCTCTCTGATCATCTTTGGGGACCTCCTCTCAACTCTCTCACACAGGTCCAAATCCTTCTTGTGTTAGGGCCCCCACAGCTGGATGCAGTACCTTAAGTCTCACAAAAGTAGAGCAGAAGGGGAAAATCACTTCCCTCGACCTGCTGGACTCAAATTTTTGGATGCAGTCCAAGATGATGTTGGCTTTCTGGACTTCAAGCATGCATAGGCAGATCTTTTTGAGCTTTTCATCATCCAATGCCCTAAGGTGTTTTTCCTCATGGCTGCTCTCAGTGGCTGACTTCATTCCAACATCTATTTTATATCTGTATATCTATGCAGATATATATGTACACATATATATACTTTCTCTATACGTAGTTATGTATGTAAAATCAAGTTCATATAACTCATATTTTACACATACATGTACAAGTATATGCACACACATATATATATCCATTCATAAATTATGAATTCTATAATTGTGAGTTCTCAGTTCTTTATGCATTTCTTGCTCGTGGGTTGGATCAGTACTGAATTTTCTCTTGAACTTGAATGATTATTAAGAACTTTTAGTGTGATGGAAAACCAATAGAATATATTTTAGATAGCATGGGGTATACGGGTAGTTAAGCTTCCCTCCTTTCACACTGTTGATGGGAAGGAGAGGCAGCTAATTCAACAATAATCCCACTTAATTCTTTAGATATTCACAAATAGAGATGCCATCTGTTTTGCTACTGGCTTTTCAATTGCTGTTGCTCTGCATGCCTAAAAATGATAAATCTCTATGACATCTAAGGTTGTTTAGGGTTCATGAGACAAATATTCTCTCACCCAGGACTTAGAGTGTCTTGATCTGCTAATTATTCTGAAAGCAGACGAAAGATCTTGCCGTTGCTTGGTTCAGTAAAAAAAAAAAATTGTACTTTCAATAAACTTTTAATAATGCTTGCTCTTTTCTCATGCAAACTTATTTCATAACTAATTGGCAATGGCTACAATGGGAAGGGACAGTCTGATGTATTTCTTTCCACTAATGAAGTTTCAAACACTTAATTTGCAGTTTTATGAGAGTAACTGGCAAAACATAAAATGGGGATACAGGGGATGTAATTGGAGGAGGCAAAATTGCTTTTGTGGAAGAAAAATGCATAATTCTTAACTTCAGAAAGCTAGAAATCGGGAGCTAACTCTAGGCTGGTACTATGGAAACAGCAGAAATATTATTGTTGAAACCCTCGACACTGTTTGCACACTTGTTTCCATATCTCCTTACTGCAAAATGCACACAGATTTCTTGGAGTGAGGATTGTATTCTAGGCTTTTCTTTTCTTTGGTAAAGTTCTTTATACATGACTTTCTAATTTTTAAATTTTTTTCACACGTGATCTCTGCGTATAAAAATCTAGTTTGTTCTAAGTTCTTTGCGGGTAAAGAACTTAGAGTAAAACTTTAAAAATTAGGGGCAATTATAATGGCCTGTTAAAAACACAGCCTAATTTATTTTTAAGTATAATAAAACTCCTTCCAAAGTTGAACAACATATCCATTTAAATAGTAACACAAGAATTAAAGAGTTCAGAAAACCAGTGAGTAGACCTCAGACTGGGGAAAACAGGGGTAGTTCAGCTACATGGGAGCTGGAGTCATTTCAGACCTTCTTGTCATTCTTGTATCAGCCTTTACTTTAAACACCCTAGATCCAGTTGTTCATAAAACCAGATAAATAAAAACACAAAAGACACAGTGCCCTTCCTTCATTGTCTTCATAATTGTAGAGTACTCCTTTTCGGTTTTTTGAAAGTAGATAATTAGATCAAATTAGGGGTACTTTCATTGTCACTTGCAATACTATAAATCACTATATAGGACAGTTGTAATGCAGTTTTAATTTGCTGATTTATCCTTACTAATGAGGTTTATCAGAGCAATATCAGTTATTTATTTATTTACTATAATAAGTTTGGCTTGTAAGCACGTGTACAAATTTACACATTGTCCAAATTTACTTTGCTTGTGTGAAACTACATGTATTATTCCTATAGTTTAACAGAACTACATCACTCCCAGGGAGAGAAGATAAAATGAGTCATATAAATTGCCTGGCTTTCTGTAAATTTGTATTGTAGTTTTAAAAAGCATGTGTATAAAAGAAGACACACCCAAACCCTTAGACACATAGATGTTTCATAAAAAGGGATATAGGTTTAGTGTATACTACCAATCAATACAAATGAGACAAGAACAAAATCCTTGTGCATCTGAAAGATACAAAGGAAAAAAGCTACACTGCACCCTGGCAATAGCAGAAGAAAAGTATCATTGCAAAGCAGTCACTATTTCCTGTTATATGTATTCTTTTAAAACATGGATAACATTTTTCATCATATTTTCTAGAAGGTAACATTGAAAGTGATCAGAAATTGAAAGCAGCACTTGTCAGAGGTTGATTCTTTAACCACTGTATATGTTATGTCTGTTTGTTTCATGGAGCAGTGAAGGAGTAGCAGATAATTATGTTGCCAAGAAAGGTGCTGAATCCACCTTCAGCTGATGTAAATGTCAATGCTTGTTGAAAACACTATGGTTTATGCAGACTGAGGATCTGATCTTCAAAATTTTGTGATCTTTTAAATGGAAAAATTGCAGTTACATACTCAAACAAAAACACATCTCAGTAATGCCATTTTCCCATCTCTTATGTTTTGGGGGGGAGTTAGGAATAAGGGAAATTTTTAAAAAAGGTCTAAAAATGTAATACATCATTTATCTGAGAAATTTAGAAATTCTATCTTGAAACAGAAACCTAAACATATTTGTCACGTTCTACATGCTTTGAAAAGAGAATTACCTTTTTCAGAAAATTATACTGAGTCCTTCAGAAACAGCCAACTCTGTCGTTCAGGAAACTCTCATAGCAAAATAATGTACTTCTTGCTAAGTTAGATATATAATTTTTAGATTAATTTAATCACACATGTCCAAACTGCACAAAAAGATTCAATTAAACATCTTTGAAATTGCTGTTGTTAAGATATTGATGAGATTTCACCACCAATAAAAAGGTGAATATCTAGTCTATGAAAATATATTAGTGTGTGTACATTAGTATTGACCCCTTTCAAAGTGTATTTTACCCCAGTTATTCACATTTGAATGACTTGATATGATATATAAATTACTGTCCAAATTGTACTTTTTCAAGAGAAAGCTGAATGCAAAGTATTTGATTCAGTGTCAGATGAACCCATAAAAAGAGGAATAACAAAGAGGAGAGAGAAGAGAAAAGAATAAGGAAGGAAGGAAGGGCAAAGGAAAATAGTATCACTGTCTCAAATAAGTAAGTTAGTTTTGAGGAATCAAGTATTGCATGAACCCAGGAAATTTTTCAAAAAAACATTTACAACCTGTGAGAAAGCTAGTGAAGACTTCTGTTTTGTCAACAGATAAAGACAAGCAAGAGAAATCTGTCAAAGTCCTGCATGTTCTGCTGTAATATTTCATTACTGAGTACACTTTCCCCCAGAGACCCACAGTTAAGCTTACTTATAGACAGAAAAATGAAAATCTGATCCTGTCTCCTTTAAAGACTTCCCTCTGTCTGCTTTTACTGAGAAGAGTACACAGAATGTATATAACAAAACAGAGGGAGTTTCACAATGTAACAAGATCACTGTGTTTCCTTTTGAGCAGTGGTAATATAACCTCTTAGCCATATGTAAGAAACAGTACGAAGATCCCTCATCTGCCTCACAACCATTGTCTAGGACAGAGACTGAAACCCCTAAAAGGACTCTAAACCCCAACACAGGAGTTCTGGCCTGGCTGAGGTGGGATGTTTGGCAAGTGTTGTCTGCAGGTGTGCTCAATGGAAAAACCCGGCACGCATTTCCATCGGAACATCAGAACCTGAGCAGAAACAATGGACAAGTCATGGTGAATTGGCTGCACTTGCTGAAGGCTGTACCTGTTCTTGTTAACACTGCACTTGCTGACGGCTGACCTGTTCTCGGTTCTCTCAAGACGAACACACCGTGATGATTTCCCCACCTTTTGGCCAACTGCCTGTCGCTTTGGAAAGGACTATAAGGACCCCTAAGTTAACCACAGACTTTGTGATCACCCCACAGAAGAAGACGGATCTATTGGCTGGGCCACGAGGACTTCGTCTCTCCGTTGGTAGCTATTACCCACCCCTTCTTTCTCTTTTCTCGCTGTCCTTTATTTCCCTTCAAATCCTTCTATCGCATTTGATGTTGGCACTAATAAAAGTGCATTTGTTTTGATGAATACTGAAATGCCCTCTGTGTTCTTTTTTGCACTCTGAGATCCTTAAAACGAACCATCACAAACCCCGCTTGCATTAGCGGATGGTGACACCATATGTGAGAGAAAGTTAAAAACCCCATGGGGTGTTGACCCTGGCCTATGCCAGGTGTGCCCACCAAAGCTGTTCTATCACTCCTTTCCTCTATGGGAGAAGAAAGAGGAAATACTACAAAAGGCTTGTGGATCAATATAAGGGCAGGGAAATATCATTCAGCAATTACTATCACAGGTAAAACCAACCCTGAGGGAAAAAAGAATATAATTTATTACCAATCAAATTAGATAAATCATGGATAACGAATGAATGAAGAACAAATCTTAACCTTCCCCTTCCATTCTTCCCAGGCTCAGCTTTATCCCTGATTTTCTCTACCTCCTACTCTTCAGCAGTGCAGGGGAAATAAGACAGGGGTGTTGGATTCAGTCCATCACATGTTGTCTCTGCTGCTCCTTCCTTCTCAGAGGCAGAACTCTTTGCTCTCTCTTTCCCTGATTCACTGTGGGATTCCTCCCATGAGCCACATTTCTTCATGAACAGCTCCAGTGTTGGTCCCTTGCACAGGGTGCAGTTCTTTGGGAACAGACTGCTTCAGTGTTGATTTGCCCCATGGGGTCATAAATCCTGCCACCAACATGCTTCAGTGTGGAGTTCTTTCTCCCTCTCTTCTTTATTTCCTTCTGATGGCACTCTGAGGTTCAGACTTAGCTCATTGTACTCAGCAAATCTTTTAATATTACTAAATGTCATACTGTAAATGAACTTACCAAAGTTAGCACAGGGATGAATAAAAATGGAGTTTGGTTTCTGGATCACTTTTAAGAAAGAGACCTACATTTCAAACTAAACAATTCATCCTCCATGGCTTACCTCCTGTATAGATATATGCTATATTTTAACTAAAGTCACTTAAAGTTATAAAAGTTTTGTTTAAAGTAGACTTTATCCATCACTTTGTCAGGGCACAACAATTTTGTGATTCATCCAGCTCTATGAAATGGGCTGTTTGTTATTCTCTTCAGCTAAAGGCAAGCTGAACTCAGGTAGGGTGGAGGAAATTGTCGCTTGCCCATGCTCCTCACTTCTTTAGCAATATCCAACATGGTGGCACATGCTTCAAGCACGAGAAAGACAGTGCTCCAACCAAGACCATGCCAATTCTGACTCAACTGACAGAATAATTTATCTAAAACTGTATTAATTATTGTGGGTTTGCCTTTCACACCCTTCAGCCCCCAAGCTTTACAGGGTTTATATTTGAACTAATTTTGGGCAGTATAGTTTTCATCAACCAGCCATTAACATCACACAATATGGTATCAATGGAATCATTACTTTTGTCAGCTGATATTTTCATATATTTGCATATTTTTAGCAAAATATGTCATTTATTCATACTTCTTGCCATAGTTTGACAAATTGAGTTAGAATTGCCAACTCTGAATAAGGGAGATAGAAAACACATTGCAGGGGGCAACTTGCTTATGTTCAGACATTTTCAACTGTTTAAGTGGCAGATGGACTTACTCTTCTTAAGCAAGAAAGGCTTCACAGAAGTAAATATGCTTCCCTATCTATATGCTTTCCTTCATGCAAGCAATTCTGAGAAGGACCAGATCATCACTATAATCAAGAAGAAAAGTAGTACCTACACAGAGTCCTGTAAAAGCCAGGGCATGAGGAAGAACATTCCTTAAAGCTCTGGAAAATTAAAATTAAGTTCAGATATAGAATAGATTGGATCCCAATTCTTACATAAGGAATTTGATTTTAAAAAAAGTTGGAATGATGCTGATACATTTGGGTATCACAAAAAATGTTGAGAATATAAAAGGCTATATAATAAAGTCTAAAGTGCCAGTATGAATTAAAAAAGTAATTGGTAACAAATATATTTGGTATATATTATTATATTTCTAGCCAGCATTACAAGAATTAAAGCTATCCCTAAATGTTCTTCAGAGTATATTTCTACTAACCTAATAAATGCTAAAATGCTGGTCCTGCAGAAGTCTAATAATAGAAGAAAATACTCAGACTTTTTGCAACTCATCTTGTGCAACATGTTTATTCATGCAGCAGTAGAGAATATAGAGGATTAATTTGCCTTTTTTTTTAATATAAAAGCACAAAGTGGTATATGCCTTATGCATATTCATAAAATATTTTTTGCATTTATGTCCAGATTACTTTAATTATCCGGGATAATATATTTTTATTAAAACAGATGTTAGTTCTCTACTAGAACTAATAATTTCAGCACCTATGAGAGCCAAACTTTGCAATTCTAAGGGTGATACATGCCAGACTGGGAAACAGTTGAATTGCCTTACTGTGTTCTCATCTGAGCAAGCAGTCTTATTGAAGTTGATCCGTTTATTCAAGCTACTAAGTACTCAACACAATTGCACAGTATATCTCTGTTATTTCTGGCTCATTGGTGTCTGCAACCCCTTGGTCTGTTGGCGTGACTTAGGACACCTTTACTGAATGCTGGCATTTAAGCGCACACACATGCACACATTGCTTTTTCCTTCTTTCTTTTTACTTTTTTTTTTGTGAAGCATTGAACTCAGAGGGTGCAGCTTGAGATCTGCAAAAGACAGTGGGAAACACATGAGAGCAGAGAAAGGTACTGATACAGCAAGCGTTACTAAGACTGCAGTAAAAGACACTCCTTTAAACTCATCTCTGAACAGTTACTTCAAAGCAGGAGCACTGTCGTGTTGATCTGCTGGTAGTAAAAATAATAATAATAAAAGAAGCTAAACTGAACCAAATTCTAGCAGTTACAAAATGAGAATTAAAGGTCACAGCCTGAGGTGGCAACTGAGGTGGCAGACACATCCTATTTAGGGATGTCTTATGCAGTTCTGACAGCCATACACTATAGCATCTCAGCCAATTTTTAAGGAACTTTCTTGAGGCTTTAACTTGAAGACCTACCAATTATTACAAACTGCTGTGTAAATTTAGAATTCTTCACTGCTCCACCTTAAAATTCTGTACAATATGACCCATAGTGCAGTGCATGCATGTGTGATTTGAAACATGCTTAGGAAATGAAATAAAACTGACTACATTTTCAAGAATTGTCTGATACTAACAAATCCTTATAAACTATTGATAAAATGCCCCAAAAGTCTTCCAATGGCAAAAAAAAACCCAAAAAAACCCACAAAAAAACCCAAAACAAACCACAAACAAAACAACAAAACAAAACCAAAAAAAACCCCAAAAACCAAAAAAACCTGGTATTTGAGTGCTAAAATATTAATTTAGAATGTTGTTGGAAGTGCCTACACTTGGGAAAAATCCCCCAAACAACCAAAAACCCCTCAACCCCTCCAGCTAAACAACAAAACATACAACCAAAAAACCCCCACCAACACTGTAAAACAAAAAAAGCCCAGAAAATCTATTTGCTATTAATCAAAGAAATTACACTGAAATAGTACAGAGAGGTCATCTTCTTTTTCCTCTTCCCTTTGAAGAATTGTTGATTTGACTACTTTTAATAGGATTATCAACTTCATTTCATGTAAGGTGTACCTCATAAAGAAAACTGTATATTAGCACAGTCAAATATCAAATAAAGCAATAGACAGATTTTTAGTCTCGACTATCATTTTGAAAATATTTTTGACAGAGATAATACTTGGTAATCAGCAACTAATTCTTAAAATGAGTTAACTTACATTGAAGAAGTCAGAGTGCCTTCTAGTTTTCCTCTGTTTATTCTGAAATCTGACATTCTTTGCTCCATATATGTGTACAGTATTCAATTAAGCCTCTTAGAAGAGCACTTGAAGCACACATCAGAAATCTAAAATATAGTTGTTTATCTCACTAATACTACAAAATGAGTGTGACCTTAGTGGAAATATGACCTGTCTTTGCATTCCTCCCGCTTCTGCTACATAAACCACAGAGACAAAGAAGGTCAATGCCACTATCAATGCCACTGTGTCACTGGAATAGTAAACATAGATTTTCCGTGGCTGCTTCTGATTAAAACTTAATTTCTTTATATCAATACCTTAACTTTCTAATAGCTTTTTTGGGATTTTTTAAAAGCAGTGAGATATTTTAAGAAACAACGTTAGCAGAACTGCTAATTGAAGTTCAACAAGTCTGGTGGAAGTGCTAAGTTTAATACTGTACAATAGAAATTATATATTACACAGAAATAAACCCTCAATGACATTTTTAAAACTTCAATTTCAGAACAGGGGTAAAATAATATTTGTTCTTATTCAAAATTCACTGATTTTGTTACTCCAAAATCAACAGTTTCTTTCAAGGCAAATGCTAAATAATTTTCTTTCCCTTGTTCTACTATGAGTGCTGTTGCCCAACACAGGAGCAGTGAAAAGGCAATCATGCACAAACAAAGCAAACCAGAAGAAAAAGAAGGGCGGCCACCAGCATACTTCAACCTCAACTTGTTTCACTGATGAGCTCTCAGACCTGATTACCTCCGCCTTGAGGAGGAGCTACCAAGGACTTTCAGCCATCAGCACAAATGGTTGAACATGAGCTTCATGACATTGAATACTCATAGGTAACATAAGACAACATTGCTGAATAATGCTATGCATACTGTCATTATAATTACCAGTGTATAAACTGATCCATAGCACAACACATGTTTCTAATGAAGGAATGCAGCAAAGTTTGGTTTCAAGATTTAAAATAATTATTTTTTTCAATATTTTAAACACTTCCACCCCACAAACTTTGATTCACCAACAAAATATATTCAGTCCCAACCCTTCCGATAATATCTTATTCTCATGAGGTCCTATACTCTGAACTGAAAAGAAACTTACTGCACTGAAAAATACTCTTGTCTTATGATTCCAAAGGTATCCCATAAAACTTGAACAAATCCAAGAGGCAAGTGATATATAGCATATTATGGCTTTTGGGTGACTTGCCATAATCAATATAAACACAAGTCACAGCAGGCAATTTACTTTGAGGCTAGTAAGTGGAGCAGACCAACTTCTCTGTGTAATCACAGGAACCAGTTTCAAAACCACTAAATATATAGAACACCAAAACAAGTACTAACTCAGGAAGATTTTTCTAGAGCAAATGCTACAGTTTTGAAAGAATAGGTCATTAAATTCAAATGTGTAGAACTATTGTTTCTATTGCAGCTGTAATTCCTGGAAATAATGAAAACTTGTGCACTCATTAGGAAGGCTGTCTATTGCAGCACACACTGGGTAGGGGCAGGAGGAAGATGATTTCAACATTTGCTCAAAAACCTAAGCCTAGGAAGAATTTACAAGGAAATTGACTGTGCTTACACTAAAATTGGAAAAACATTATTGTTGGTAATATTGCAATTACCTTTATTGAACAGCCAAATACTCATTTAATTGTTTTCATCTCCTAGCAAAAGTATCCCAGCAAAGGCCCAAATATTCAATAGATTCTGTGCATCACCTATTAAATTAACTTTACAAAAAATATATACTGAGGTTTGAAATATATTGCAGTTTCTGGGTGGGTGATTATGGTGAGATCATTAAAAAGAGGTTTTATTGGTACTACTCATCATAGAGTAAATTCAATTGTAGTAGAACACCACAAGACTTGTACATAGCAGGTTTAAGTATTGGGTTACTCAGTAGTTAAAAACACAAGAACTATCATATTAGGGCAAAACAAATGCTCCATGAGACTAGGATTCTGGTTTTGACTTTGATCTACAGAGTCTTACAACATAAATGTAAGAAAAAAGAAGACAAGTAAATTTCTGTTCAAAATATCCTCCAAGCTTCTAGTCATTAAAATCTCACTGACTATAGTATTTACATGGACTGTAGTCTAAAGCAATCAATTTTAAATTTGCATGCTTTATTTTTGAATGCTTCTACATTTACTTGCCAGTGTAATTCTTACAGTAACCTTGTTTCATATATGTATGCATAAAAAAGTTGTTTTAAATGCCTCATTATTTAGTATAAATGTTTTTGTAGAGGTTTTGTTTTGTTTTTAATTTGTTTGTTTAAGATAATGAGAAACAGCAGATAAGTATTCCCTATTTGCCTTTTCTGTCCATCCATGAGTTTAGACCACTAGCATACCCTCTGCTGGCCACTGTTTTCCAAGCCGATGGATCCTAGCTTATTTACTTTTTTTCCTTATGAAAGTCATTCACTACCTCTGATTGCCCTTGGCTTTCTTTGCAACTATTACATATCTGTTTTTTCTGTGGTAAGAACTTCAACCAATTTTCAAAGACTGTATGCCTTGTAGGTCTCTATGGGAACAGCATTATGTTATCTATTCCATTCTCTTCATTTTCTATGACATCCTCACATTATTTGCCAAGTAGATTAATAATGACCATTTAACAGATGCTTTTGGATAATTATCTACAAAAACTCCAGGATGTGTTCCCATTCTTCCAAAAGAAATTATTTAGGCAATAACAACCAGTGTTTTTCTCTTCTCTGTGCACCTCTCATGAGACTAATGAAGTGTGGAATGATAAATATGGTTTTAGTGGTCACGAGCATTTTTGAGCCATCAGACTCTGACTGAATAGAAACAATGCTATTGCATTCCTGAACTGAGAACACTTAGTGATTTTTCTCTGAAGATAATTAGCCAAGCTATATCGTAAAAAGATCTTGCAGGGAAATCCTTCCCCCTAAATAAGAAAGGAAGTATTAGGTAATTTGAAAGCACTTTTGATAAATTTTCTTACCTAATTTGGTAACCAAGCAATATTTTCATGCAGCGACAGAAATGCTTTGGTGTTTCAGTTGTTCTCCTGTCAGAGAAAAAAAATAGTTAAGAAGTGCAAATTCATAACTAATGAGAAAAAAAATAAATTATTTCAAAGTATTGCGTAGAAACTAACCTACAGGTCTTTAGAAGCTCTAAAAAGGAGTACTTACAGTAGCTTTGAAGGACAACAAGCCATTGTTTTCCTATTTGCATGGGTAAAGAGAAGTCCAACAAAGAATAGGTTTGAAAAATAAGAAAGGACAGGTGATGAAATAATTCAGTCACCTTTGTTGCCTCACAGGAACAACAACCCTACACATGCTGCAGAGGAAAAAGAACTTACCTTTGAAACTAAATAAATAATAATAAAAAAACCTCTAAGAATCAAGGCTTCTTGGTTATAAAAGAATGAACAATAGAAGCTGATTTTTTTTCAAGGCTAAACAAAATATAAAGCAAAAAGCTAGATTAAGAATGGTGCCCAGGTGTAGAAAACTGCATAGTGCTGAGCTATGATCTTGAAGAAATAAAGATTTTATTAACTATATTGCGCAGTTTTGCAGGCTATCTGCTCTTCTAATCAGCATTTCTTTGATATAATCTTACAATACCTGTTCACAACACTTCCATTACCCCAATGGGAAAAATTTTCCCCAATGGGAAAGATTTAAATTTTAAACACCAGTTCCTTTGAAAAGAAGCTTAGATATAGCATTGGCGGCTATATTCTGTAAATTCTGATTGTATAATATGCCATCATCACTCTTCATGACATGTATGATTATACTAATAGAAAACAGCTTTCATACAACTGCACAGTAATTTGGATAATCTTGTCATGCCTAAGAATTATTCAGATAATGGAAAACCTATTATCCACTATATGTGCTACAATGTTTTCAGTTTGTTTGTGTGGATTTATGCTTTTTCCTCTTACTCATTTATCTCCAACAGTAAAGCTACTCTCAAATGTCATAAAAATTGTAATATCAGGTTTTTATTTTTGGAGGTGCTGTAATTTAAAAATCCACTTGCCATGAATTTCTAAACAGTAGAATAAGATAACTTTTAAAAGAATGAAATAATTTGTTGATACATGAAAGTAAAACAATTTTTCAGATGTTTCAGACCAGGCAGTGGAGTATAACTGGATTGCGTATTGCCTAAATCATAAACAGACAAATTTTATTGATCTAAGCATAAGAATCCTTAGAAATTTCCCTAACTGTAAAGAAAAAATAACTTCTGTATTATTTTGCCCCACTTATACTCTGATATGCATTCAAGATATTCTAAACTGAGGATATGCTCTACATGCTTATTGTGGTGTTGCTTTGTATCTTCTTTTTAAATCTTGTTTTTAGTAGAAGACAACGCACTCTTTTAAAATTGTACCCTTCTCTAAGAATTTGCACCAAAACTATAGTAAAAGGGGTAGTGGAAAGTCTAAAAACCACAACCAATATGCTCGTGTCTCATTCATGCAGCTGCATAAAGATTTAATTTTAATTAATTTCCCCTCTCCATTTTAATGAAAGCAAGTAAAAGAACTAAATTTTAATTGTTTGGAGATTAAAGGAAACTTTCATATGATCATATATATTTCATTTACACCAGAGAAAAGAGTGAGGATGCTTAGAGTTACTGTCTTCTGAAATTTAATGCAAATAACAACTGAACGATGAAAAAACATTTTTGATGGGATTAGTCTTTTTTACCTTTGTATGAGGCCAGGAAAAAAACCAATCACTTCAACACGAAATACACTCCCAGTACATAAATTGGTCCACAAAAGAGGTATATTATGTGCTTAAAGTTAAAGCATATAGTTAGTATGTTTATTGATTTGAGATCAGAATAATTTTAATCCCTTAGTAAAGCGTGTTTGATAAACATCAATTAATTATTGCTTTTATTTAAAGGAAAAGTGGCCTTTGGTTAAAAATAAAATCCAACAGAGCTAACAGATATTTACATCAGATGGAAATTTAATTAAATTATGATATTCGGTTCAATTTTCTGGCCATCAAATAAAAGTTCAGGCAAATCAGTTTGTCATCTTCACAGTTTTCAGAAAAGCTTTAAAAAATTAACTCAAATAGTGCTGTACTTTAAAAAGACCATTTGCAATTCAAAGAGTGTAGAATTTTGGGGTGCTGGACTATAATTAATCTAAATATACTACATGAACTTCAAAAAATTCATAGAATAAAATGCTTTGTGCAGGCAATTTATGCAACATATGTTTCTTTTAAGTGAACACAGTCTGGATTTTTCAAGCATTCCATTAAATATACTAAACATTTCTAGATTTTATCTAAATATCCTTTAAAAGTTAGTAACTTTTCCAGAATTTTCCAGTACTACACTCAAACAGATTCCATTCCATACAATGCTAGCAGTGGTAAAGGCATTGGACATTAAATATCATTACAAGTAAATACCGCATTCATCCTCAACCAATACATCATATTTGTTATCAGGAATGTGTAGGGCATTAAAAATGTATAGCAGAATAGATTTTTTGCTTCTCAGCAACATCAAAAAATCTGAAACCAATGGAAATTGTATTTTTGAAAACACAGGAATTACGTACCAAGTTTACGGTTCTTTAATACAATTTTATTAGTAGCTGTTTATATATATTTTTAAGGCTCAATAATGGACACCAGCTTTGTAATGTTGTGGAGGCCTGTGGACCTGCTAGGGGACTTCCTGGGGCCATGCCTTGGGAGAATGTTGCCTAGACTTTAACATCTCCTATGGACCGCCTGTTTAACTGACATGCTGTCAGTCAACCCCAGCACCACACCCCCCCGGGCCATTACACCCCCAGCTGACCATATACAGTCAGGTTTCTAGCAATTTCTTTGTTATTTGCAACTCCGTTGGTTTGTACCCCTGTCCATTTACCCTTGTGTTTTCCTCTTGGTCATTGTACTCTTTTTTCTCCACCCACACCTCTTGGTGATTGGTTCCTACCATTGGCTCCACCCCCTTCAACCCATATAAGCACCTCAATCCTCCAACTGTCTTTGTCTTTGCGTCTAGACCCCTTCAGTGTGCGAATAAAATAAACTCCATTGGAACTCCACGGAAAGGCCCTTCTATCGTTTGGCAAGCTGTCTGTGGTGTGTGTGTATTGTGTGAGGGATTGCTGCATGTCTGCCTGAACTCCTTCTTTACAGACACACTTCAGGAACGTTGTGGTGAGTCGCCATCGACCCACACTGCAACATGATAGAGGGTTGGTCAACCTAATTCTGCTGGAGATGAGGCAGAGATGAGGAGGTTCATTCTGCACATGCACAGGACCGCCAAACATGGTCTGGAAGGTAAGCTCTAGACCTTCAGCTTCATGTAGCTAAGAATGAAACAAATAGCATCAGTTCCCCAGCACCCAGACTAAACTATCTATTATCCTGATTATTTACTGGAACAGTTGCTGGTGTGCTTTCATCCCAAAATGGCAAGCACTTTACCTGGACATATTTCAGGGAGCACCAGTCAGTAGCCATTTCCAATACATAATTTGTAGTAGTTGCACTTTTTGGGAGAGCAAGAGAATTCAATGGTATTATGTGACAGGTTAGTGTCAGTACACGAGAATAGTTTAAAATTTGTTTAGTTTACTAATATTTAGAAAGCCAGAAAAAAACTGTATGTTATCCCACAGATCTTCCCTTAATTTATAAGCTGCCACTGATTTTCATAATGCTATTTATTTACCTTTTGAATGACAATTTACTTTTTTTCTACTGTAGTTTTCTTTGTATATCAATAAAAACTCTTAATTTATTCACACCACTGTAGACCATCTACTTTTTACTTACAAAAGGTTTTGTGTATCTGGCCAGTTTTATTAGTGCTACTATCTCTATTTATGAATATCAAGTTGGAAAACAATTTATTTTTTATTTGTAATTAAGAAATGTATATGAGATAATCTAAAATTCACTTAATTACCTCAAATATGTCCAGATGTGTAAAGATAATTTTTTTCAATTTATTAACTGTCTCTCACTGTGGGAAAAGGACATTGCTAAGATGAATATATGAAGTGGAAAAGCTTGGGTAAGGGGAAGCATTTCACTTACCCGGCCACTCTTACAGGAACACACATGCACGGATAGCTAATGCAGGTACCTGACACCTGCCCCAGTGACCCCACCAGTGAGTCAGACCTGGCCAGCCTGGGGATATGTGACACTCACATCCCCCAATCTCTGAGTGAGACTCTGGGCAGAGCTCAGCATCAATGCCTTGAGTCCCCAACTTCTGTGAGTTTCAGGATGGTGTGACAGTATGTGATTCTGTGGGTTTATAAGCAGATTCCAGGTAGGTGATCAGCCAAATCACTCCATGATGGTATCACTGGTTACCTCCTCGTTTGCATTGCCCTGTCATCCACTATTCCCTATATTCAGTTATTCAGCTTTTGCTCAGAAAGGTCATAACACCAAGATTATTATTATTATCAAGTGAGTAGAAAATAAATTAATAGAAGCTTTACCCTTTGGCCTACCTTATTCTTTCTCCAAAAATTATTCTTTTTAAAATTTCTTATAATAACAGCAGCCAGACTGAAAATCGGAAGATTAGCGTGAAATTCAGTGTCAAATGTCTGGTTAAATATTAGGTTTTATTTGGAAACGCTCTTTCCAAAGCTTTTTAATGTGTCTTTCAAAAAACAAACTAGTGCTTGATTGCTTTTCTTTCTATACCTTAAGCATGAAAGCCTGTTTGACACTTCTCTTTAAAAACTATGAATCAGAATGTTGCTCAAAAGAGAAAAGCATCCCTTTCCAGAGCAACTTTAATTCATTGAGTTTGGGTAGATTAGATCTCCCTGAATCATTTGCATTTGTTGCAATTAGTAGTTAGAAAGTTGTATTAACCTAAATAGGAATTATATCTGGAAAAACCTTCTGTAAGGCAAGAAAAAACCCCAAACTTTTTCTAGTATCTATTTAGATACAAGATAAATATAATGAATTTATATTTATAGAAATGATATATATGTTTATATGTATATATATTTTAAATCCATATAATAGTAGACAGAGAATGGAAGAAAGGTACAACTCTTTTAAACTATTGTCTCTTGTATGATAATACTTTTATACTCAAAATCTTGTAGACAAGAAGTGGAAAAGACCTCATGTATGAAGTCAAGAATTTTTTGTTAATTTGAGCAAAGTGTGACTGACATATAGTAAATTTAGTAATAGTAGCCCAGTTACTGTGGCACTTAGAAGGGCTTGTGGGAGGAGAGAAGGAATATTCCTCTAAGTATATGTGATCAAGGACAGTTTAAATGCAAAAAGAGAATAATGAAGAAAGGAGGAAAACATGTATGAGAATATATATGGATGCAAACCCCACTGAGCAGGATTGAGAGAGACAGTAATAGGCACTAACAAGACCCAGGCCAGCTCACTACAATAGAATTACATCTAGAATTAGGGAACAACTATTTTAGTAAGACTAACTGATGGAGACTTTGACAAATGGGATACTGTGGAAAAGGGGGAAGCCTTAAACAAAACATACAGACTCAAAACTACCAATCAATGTGATGAAGACAAACACAAGAAATTAACATCCTCAGTCACATGAAGACTTGGGCTGTCCAGGAACTACAGGCCAACCAGGGCTATGTAACTAACAAGGAGGATCCAGGGTATTGGAAAGTGTCAGAGTGGCTGTGCTCACTGATGAGAAAGTGTGCAGAGCAAGGCAGTCTGTTGGATAAAGACAGGAAATGTTATGAAAAGGGCTGGTCTCATGTAAAACATGATTCTGTGATTCTATGGTTAACAGATAAACCTTAACTAATAGAAAACACTATCATCACTGTCACTAAATTAACAAATATCATGGTAGAAAAAGAGAAACAAACCTTGAAAATTTACCCAGTCCTACTTCTTGTTCTATCAACTGTGAGATCTAACATACCCTAAGCACTACTGATACAAAGCATACTTCGTAAAAAAGAATCAGCAAATGCTGCAGCAGCTCTCTTGTTAGAGGGTAGAAGCGAGCCAAGGCACAGACTTCTTGTTAAACACAGCATGAAAAGGGTCCTGCTTTATTCCTCTTTACAGCTTGACCATCCTGACTCCAACTATTCACTGACTCTGGCTGCAGCAAGCTCCTGCTGCAAGCTCCTCCTCCTTGCAGCCTCACAAATAACCAGACTGCTGGTTATTTCCTGCTGAACTATGACTGTATTAGTTTGCAGGCTTTTACCTGGCTAGACTATGACTGCAGGTTCCAACAACAGCCTCTAACTGCAGACCCAGATTGACCTCGCAGGAGTGATTCTCTCTCCCCAGGCTCCTTCTTCTTCATGATTCCCCCATTCATGATCCTCCTCTCACCAGCTAACCCACTCCCTTTTATCACACTTATTGGCTATAGCTGTGACTCATCAGGGGCAAGGCTGTATTGTGTAGTTAACACAGCTGTTACATATCAGGGGCAAGGTCACCTGTATTCCCTTCTACAAGCAAAGGAGATTTTGCAGCCTACATAAGCGATTAATACTGTTCTTAGTAAAAAGTTGTGGTTGACATACAAGTGAAATTTTCTGTAGTTCAATGTGTCATTATATTCTGTCATCCACACAGAAAATACTTTCACTTTTGCTATTTAAATTTTAAAATTATTATTTAAAAAAACAAACAAAAAAAAACCCCACCAAAAGACCAAAAAGCAAACCACAAAAACCACAAAACCCCCAACAAAAACTCCATGAGCTACCTTCTCAGCTAAATTCTAAGAACTCCTAATCATTTGGTATTTTTTCCTCTGGACTCAATCCCATCAAGTCTCTTCATGTTAGAAGTATGTCAGACAAGGCAGCACATACATTTCCTGTCATGGTCCTACCAGTGGTGAACAAAAGATTATCTGTAGATAAAAACCTTATTAACTGAAAATTAGGGATGTCACTTGTCATACTCATGTGCTTGTTTCAGTCTGAAAGCATTACCATCAAATAGTCTATTAATGATTTTGGAGAGCTAATATTGCAAACGGTTAAACAACTATGCATTGTTATCCTTTCAGAAAGGACTTTCTCTCTTCTCTTCCTTCTAAAGTCTGTTGATGTATGAAGACTGGAAAAAAAGAATCAAAACTTCCAATAAATTCAACCAGGAAAATATATTTCTAAAAGTCATAAGTAATAGAAATGTTAGATATAAACCCCAATTCCCTACATTTTGTCTGTATTTAATAAACTTTACAATTTATAAAAATGTTGTCATAATTGTTTCTTTTACAATGGCTTGTGGATTTGTATTGGCTTGTGAATCAATACTGTGTCAAAATTTAAACGTTTTGAGTAATTTTCTAATGAGAACTGTCACCATAAATTCAATAAATCTGCCACAGATATAGGTTCTACTTAGAGTAGGATACAAGCAAATAAAAGTAAATTCAGACTGATTTGTCTCCTCTAATATCATATACATTAAGTATGTAGAATAAAAAGATTGAGGATCAGGGTTATCAAAATTTGCATTTCACAAAAAAATAAAAGCTCTTATATAAGTAGAAGCTTACAAAAAACACATCTAACCACTATAACTATCAAACATTCATCCCTAAACAATATGCATTGACAAAGAGGTCTGAGGTACTCTATGCATTTCTAAGCTTTTCAATATTTCCTACTACCTTTGCAATGTAAATCCTCTATTATGTGACTTGTCCAGCTGCATCTGAGTACTGGGGTCCACTTCTGGGCTCTCCAATATGAAAGAGATATGGCCTTACTGGAGTGAGTCCAGCCCAGGGTCACAAAGATGATTAAGGAGCATCTCTTACATGAAGAGAGGCTGCAAAGCTGGGGCTGTTCAGTCTGGAGAAGATAAGGCTTAGGGGAGATGTTATCAATCTGTGTAACACTTAAGGGATGCAATGCATACTAGGCAGCCAAACTTTTTTCAGTAGTGCCCGCTGGCAAGACAAGAGGCAATGTCAAATATTTGAATACTTGAAATACTCTCTGAACATGAGAGAATGCTTCTTTACTATGATAGTGCTTAAACACTGGCACAAGTTTCCCAGAGAGGTTGTGGAGACTTTATCCTTGAAGACAGTAAAAACCCAGCTGGACAGTACTGAGCACCATTCTGTAGCTGACCCTACTCCAACAGGGAACTGGAGCAGATGTTCTCAAGTGGTCCCTTCTACTACAAATGATTCAGTGTTCCTGTGTGATTATGTTATGTCTCTATTGGAATAAACTTATAATGAAGGTTTTGATTAAATAACTAGCATAAATGAAGGCAGAGAGAAATCAGAGACAAGTGATACATACACTATTGACGATTGAGTAGATATGAGAAGACTGATTTGGTGATCAGAATTTAATTTTACTCTGGTTTTCCAAAAGCTTATATACTATTTCAGGAAGGTTAATAATTTCCAGTACAACAATTAAGTTGAAAGATCATACAAACAACTTATGCATTTTACAACATCTTTGTCACAGGGCGTTGATTGAATCTCTCCTCTTCCCATAAACAGGTTTAATCCCATCTTCTCTAATCTCAAAGTTCTGTTTGTTCCTGCCATGGCAGCCTAGTTATCAAACCAGCTATGCTAATTAAGTTTGTCTTACTCTCTGTCTTGTGTATTCCCACAATACACCTCTTAGTTTCTAGGGGGAAAAAAACCAACATACCACAAGTAACTTTGTCTTATTCCCTGTATTGGACTAATAAGGGTTTGGTACAATGAAGAAATATGATAATCTTCTGGCTCTCTAACAATGGTAAATTGGTAATTGCTGTTTAAAAAAAATAACATCCATGTATAAAACTTTATAAATTATCAGTATTTGAGACACAAAACAATTCCCATGAGAAATCCACAGTCTAAAAATTATTAAGAAATTCTCTGAACAAAGGAAACTTATGGATTCCTGACACCGTATAAAAGATATGGGCAGCCTGTACATTCACTTAGGGTGTAATTCCCTCTGTGAAAAGCCCTCAGAAACCTATAAAGCATTTAACTCCCACTTACAGTCTATTTGAAGTTGTTAAACGGGACTTCCAGACTGTCTGTGCATCAATCTGATGGTCTTCGCCAGAACACAGGGCCTGATCAACAGGCTGATTCATATGGATGTACTTCTGTATCCAGGAAAGTGATTTAATGGGGCTCAGCATAGATCCAGAGACATTCATTATGGATGCATCAGCCTAAAGGAATCAGGGACATATTTTTCTGAAAAAGTGAAATTCTCACAGACTCCATCATTCCTGAAGCTCTGGATGGACTTCTAATGGAGAGCATATTGTCCTGAATTCATTAAAAGAGATATCAATAAAAGTCCCTCCCTTGCTGATTTCAATAGGTACCATAATATATGGTTATGCAATGTGGCAAGTATTTCTGATAGTCAAGTGGTATTTTTTTTAGTAAGTAAAATCCCCACATTTCCCAGCTGTGTTATGTATCTTAGCTTTTGGAATTAAAAAAGCTAAAAATTCATATCTTAACATCACAGAATAATGAGACAATTAATCTTCCTAAGAATATGTGGGAAGTTAAAGAAGCAGAAACATTTCCTTTGTACCTTTGTTTTGGGTTTTTTAGGTTTCTTTATTTTTAATTGAGATACAGGCCAGGTTCTTTCTGTGTTTTTATCCTGCTGTAGTTATGCTTCCTTTCTGTGTGGAATTCATGAGAACTACTCTTCACCCAAATAAAGTTCAGGGACAGTTGGTGCTAAATGTAAAAAGCAATGCTAATACATTTTCTGACCACCACTACCACTCCAAAGGTCATTAAAATGAAAGAAAAGAGTTATTTTCTAATCCATGCAATTGTCTGGAGAAAATGCAGCCTTCTCATTCCTATATGCAGTGTTTTGTTTAGGAAATGACTCAGCTTTCACGAAAAGGAAAAACAGTCCCATTAGGACGTATAAGCTTACATACATAGTATGAGTTTAGTGACATTGGTTTAAGGGTAAACTTGCCAATGTTAGGTTAATAGTTAGACTTGATCATCTTCAAGGTCTTTTCCAATTTAAATTATTTTTTTTAATTTTATGGTTGTATATGCCATCTGACTTCAGGGGTCTGAAGTTACTACACGTATCAGTATGTTTGTCTATTGCACATATGCAATTTAAAAGACTCACCTGTGGCTTAGACTGTAGAGTTATCCTTCTCTTCTCTGAAGTCTTATTGCAGGGTCAAACTATAAAACCAAATTTTTCCACATTGGATATCCAGACCTAAATTAATAGATCAAAGTACAAGTACCTCAAAGTTTTGATATATAGAAAGTGGAACCACACAAAGTAAGCACTCCGACATGCTGGAAGGAAAGAGATGCTATTCAGAAGGACCTTGACAGCCTTGAGCAATGTTCACCTACAGCCTGGAAAGCCAGCTGTATCCTGGGATGCATTAAGAAGACCATGGCCAGCAAGTTGAGGGAGGTGATTCTTTTCCTCTGTTCTTTTGACACCTCACCTGGAGTCAGCACTGGGGTCTCACGCAAAACAAAGGAGGGTCATGAAAATGATCAGAGGGCTGAAACACCCCTACCCCTAAAACACCTCTCCTATGAAGACAGTGACAGAGTTAGGGTTCTTCAGCCTGCAGAAGGAAAGGCTGCATGGAGACTTTATAGCAGCCTTCCAGTACCTTATAGATACAAGATACAAGAAAGGTGGAGGCTTTTTACTACAGGGGCTTGTAGTGATAGGACAAGGGGGAATGGTTTCAAACTGAAAGAAAGTTGGTTTATATTGGATATTAGGAAGAAAGCATTTACAGTGGGTGTGATGACACAGTGGGACAGCTTGCCCAGAGAAGTTGTGGATACCCTGGGAATGCTCAAGGTAAGGTTGGATGGGACTTTGAGCAATCTGGTCTAGTGAAAACTGTCTCTGTCCTCTGGTGAGGGAGTTGAAATGATGATTTTTAAGGTCCTTTCCAACTCAAAACATTCTCTGACTTTATGATTCTATGATTTTATCATTCTTCAATTTAAATATCTAAAAAAGAAATTGCTTGTCATTTCTTGTAAACCATACATGTAGTGAAACCAAACACTTGTCTTTGTTCAGAAAAGGTCTACTTAATTGCAAAATGTTATATTTTCCCTCTTGATGATACTTATTTAATAACTCAGCCTAATGGTTGTTTGATTTTTGAGCAAATACATGCCAACATAGCATAACTTTTCTGCATCTATGTATAAGATGACACTCTTAAGGATCAATATGCACTAAATTGAAGAATTATTACACAATATTTTTCCACCAAATTAAGGTGCAGATGTCCCTTAAAAGAAAAACGGAAATTCAGCACATGTATGTTGTGTTTACCAGGACAGTTTCTGTTGGACAACTTGTTTTCCTCTTTTCTCACATTGTCTTCCCTCTGCACAACTGTTTTGTACGAACCTGTTGTACCACTTTTCAAGGTAGTTGCTCAAAGTACACAACATTTCCTGGTGTTTAAAAGTACTTTTTTTTTGGTTAGGCTTAGTCAATTGTTCTGTGAGAAATAAATAATTAGGCAATTTTATTAAAGTGATTACAAAGCACTAATACATTTGCCAGACATCATTCTTTCAGAAGAAAAAACAGCAAAATCAAAAATTGTCATGACATAGCTATTCCCTTCTCCATTCAGTTTATCAGTATCTGGCTCAGAAAAAGAGCTCTTTAGAGTGAATGTATTGTGTAGGAGTTTTGTTTAGTTGCCTGAGCATAGGCATGTGATCCAAGTAATTACCATCTAATCAGTTTAAGGTTTTAGGTCTGCCTCACCAGTCCAGGGTCATGTATGCCTTGTAACACAACTGCTAGGCCCAGCTGAATACTTTGGGTGTACTTAGGTACTACAAATGGCAGTAGCTGCACCAGTTCTGAATCAGTTTGGATCCTATGCTCACACATGAGTGCAAATGTACATGTAAATAGTCTGGAGTTGAACTTCTGAACTGTAGATATCTAAATTTTAAATTTAGTTGTATGACTCTAGACCTGAATTCCAGGTCTAGAAATTTTCTTGCAAAACTAAAATGCCTAAACCCTTAGTTTACCTATGAAATTGTCCTCAGAAATATGCAAAACCCAAATACATGATGACAGGTCAGGATTAATCTAGATGTAGCTCAAAGCTGTTAGGAAGGAGTGTGATAATGACATCTGGGAAAAAAGTTAATGTGTTTTGTAACACTAATGTTCTCTGGCTCTGTAGGAATCTTAAAATCCAATTTTATACTTCAGTGGGAATAAGTCAAGTCCTAATTTGATCCGAGTCCATTAGATTCTGCAGTTCCTTAGAAGTATGTTTGCTTGACATTGGAACTAGTCATTCTAAGCTCCTTTCTTAGTCACTGGAGAGAAACAGATATTTGTTCAAATATAAGTATCTAAAATAGGTCAGCTGAATGGGACCCTCTAAGTGCCTGTTCTGTCTGTTGATTATATGAGTGTTTTACATGAGTATTTCAGATAAAGACTCTGTGCTGTGGACAACTATTAGGTGAGATTAATCCACCCTGCCAATTTATATTTGTTTGATGAGGTTAATCCTTCACTAAGCATCTGAGTTAATATTTTCCTTTTAGAAATTCAAAGGAAATGGAAATCAAAAGGTGCTATTATTTACTTTCTTGAGAATTTTTCATTCAACATGGCAATAAGCAAAGAGGCTTTTTTCATAAAGCTGAAGGGAATTATTTTCACATATGAATGAAACTCTTACCTATCAATGTCAGAATTGTGTTAAAAGGTGTTAATTTTGGTGGGAATAGCAGAAGCTTCTTTTTAGCAGTCCAGCACTCTATTGAAACAAGTTTAATTTGTTTTGATTGATTCTGAAGATGTATTCTGAAGCTGATAGGAATTGATATGTAATTCTGTAATCAGATCTGGTGCCAGAATCATACACAGAGAGGGATCCTAGTGTGTGCATGGCAAGATTTCCCAAACTGGGGAATCCTCAGCGGAGCAGAGAGAGCTGCCTGAAGCCTGTAGCTTGCATGGCAGTGGCTCATGGACCTTGTCAGGGAGAGGAGCAACAGTGGCCAAATATGCCACTGCCCTCAGCAAAAGAAGCCTCTGAATACCACTAGTGACCAGGAGTGCTGAGAATAGAATGGGCAATTTGGGCATCGCACATCAGTGAGGGCATGGCACAGCACTTCACACAAAATTACCTGCCTCAGAAGGGCAATGCAGGAAGAGGACTGTAGCTCTGCCAGCTCAGCCAGGCAGCAATAGCATAAAACTGCTAGAGGGCCACATCAACTCTAGGTGTTGCACCCATGGTGACACAGCTGTCCAGAGCTACAGTGGGAAAACGCTGCCACCTGGGTGTCAGGATGCAGGATGTGCTCTGCTCCTATACCAGCAGCAGAGAGCAGCAGCTCAGGAGGTGTGCCCAGGCAAAGGAGCTCCTCCACTTACTGACATTGTTTTGGAGGAGGAGAATGGGTTGAGAAGCATCAGCAACTGGAAATGCACTGAAATACTTCCAGAACTGCAGAATTGCATCCTACCTTTCCTGGGACAGGACTCAGAGGCAGACAAGAATCATGATAGGGAGGATTCCTTATCATTTCCCCACATGGCTGAATGTGGAAACTTAAAGGTATAGAGGGCAACAGGAAGTTTCTGCCTAGGAGAGCAGATGCAGCTTCTCTATCCTGCCCTGACAGAGGAGGTATGACTGACATCAAAGAAGGCTTCAAGCATCAGCACCTTCTTATCTAGAAGTCTCTCATACCTTTTCTGTGTAGCCTCCCACAGGCAGCTCCACATAGCTCTGGCTCTTTCTGTCCTTCTTCTCTGTCTTCTGCAGTTGCAGCTCATTCCTTCCTGTCCCCAGCATGGCTATCTAACCCTATCTATCCCTCATACATCTTACCCTTTCTGTCCCTCACACAACCTCCTGTCCCTTCTTCCTCACAGCACAGTCAGCAGACTCCAACTGACTGACTGCCAACTAACTCATTTTTTTATCACACCCAGCTGAGAGGGCAAGGCTGTTCCCATTCTTTGGTAATTGACACAGCTGCAATATATCGGGGCAAGATTGCCTTTAGCACTATGTCTGTCCTCCCACACTGCCCTACCTTTCCAGGTGCCCTGGCAAGTGGAGCTTATGACAAGGAAAATGGTTCATCAAGGGTAGAGGCATCTCCAAAGTTATGTCAGCCTTAGACCTGTGTCAAAACTGCTTCCATAAAGCACAAAGGTGATTTATTGTCATAGGTGACTGTCTCCTGAGGGCAATCAAAGGCCTAATATGCAGCCCAGACCCACATCTTAAGGAAGTTGAAGAAAAGCAAGAAAGCTTCCTACACTGGTACAGTCATTAGATTATTAGCTTTTCAGGTAGGCAGTGATGAATTTGCAACTAGAAGTCCAAGGACAATGGGTTTATAAAAGGCAAGTCACACTTCACTCACCTGATTTCATTCTACAAGAAATGATCCATGTAGTGGGTGATTCAAAATGGGTGAGTGGATATGGTTTATGTGGCCTTTAGTAAAATCTTTCACGCTGATTCCTGGAGAAACTGGCTGCTCATGGCTTGGATGGGTGTAGGGCACTGGTGAGGCTGCACCTTGAATCCAGGGCTCAGTTTCAAGCCCCTCACTACAGGAAACACATTGAAGTGCTTAAGTGAGTCCAGAGAAAGGCACCAAAACTGTAGAGGGATCCAGAGCACAAGTCTTATGAAGAGTGATTGATGGAAGTGGCAATAATTGGCTGGAAGATAAGGAGGCTCAGGGCAGAGAGACCTTATAGCTGTCTACTATGACCTGAAAGGAGGTGGGAACAAGGTGAGTAGTGGTTTCTTTCCCCAAGTAACAAGTGATAGGGAAAGAGGAAATGGTCTCAAGTTGTGTCAGGGAAGACTTAGATTGCATATGAGGAAAAATTTCTTCATAAGAATAGGCTTCCGGGAGAAGTGGTTGAGTCAGAATCCCAGGGAATATTTAGAAGTCATGCAGATGTGGGTAATGAGACACTGGAGAGCAGCACTGCAGTAAAGGACCTGGGAGTCCTGGTCTATAGTAAATGGAATATGAGTCAGCCAGGAGGGCCAACAGTGTCCTGGAGTCCATCAGGCACAGCATCACTAACCAGGCTAGGGAGGTGGTTGTCCTGCTCTACTCTGTGCTGGTGTGGCCTCACCTTGGGTGCTGTGTGCAGGTTTGGGCACCAAAATATATAAAAAAAAGATAAAAAGTTATTAAAGAGTGTCCAAATGAGGTCTTTGAAGATAGTAAATGGTCTGGAGGGGAAGCCTATAGAGGAGTGACTGAGGTCATTTGGCTTTTTGAACCTGGAAGGGACTGAAGGGAGATCTCATTGCAGTTTACACGTCTTTACGAGGGGAAGTGGAGAGGCAGATGCTGGTTGTTCAATTTCTGGTGTCCAGTGACAGGACCCAAGGGAATGGCCTGAAGTTGTGTCACAGGAGGTTTAGGTTGGATATTAGAAAGAGGCTCTTCTCTCAGGGGATAGCTGGGCACTGGAACAGGCTCCTCAAGGTAGTGAACAACAGCACCAGCCTGATAGAGTCTTAAGAAGCATTTGTACATTGCTCTCAAGCACATGGTGTGATTCTTTGGGCTGTTCTCTGCAGGGCCAAGAGTTGCCACTTCAGTGATCCTTGTGCATCCCTTCCAAATCAGGATATTCTATGACTATAAAAGTAATTGGCCTCTGTGTGACATTTTTATAGAACATTTCTGCATGTGCATGTATGTAATTCAAGCCAGAGTAGTTAGCAAGTAGATGACAAGAAAGTCTAGGAGACAAACACTGGGGAGACCTTAGGTCTAGAACTTGGTGATGGAGTGGGGCTATGAGTCATGGGACCTTGAACATTTATTTCAAGGCCAACAGCCTGAGAGATCTGGGGATCTGGAATCAACTACTGGGTTGACTGATTTTCAACAATTTATAACGTAAATAAATATCTGTATAAGTATAGGTATTCTGTCAGCAGATTTCAGCCTTATTCAGGAAAGAGGAGACAGCTATCAGCCCATCCATGCTTGTTTGAGTGCTATGTTTTTTGTCTCTGTTGATCCATGTGTTTAGCCATATGTATGTATACTGTGTTTATGTGTATTCATGCATGCTTTCCTATCAGGAATTTGTGCTCACACTTGCCACTGGCTGGACCTGAGGACAAAGAGCAACAGCACTCTCATACTCATCAGGCTATTGGATTGAGCAACCTCTCACACTTGCACTGTTGGTGCTGTCAAAAGCCTTTTTTTATACAACCTCCTCCCCCTCACTACCTCATTTTTGATTGTAGTGAAAAATGAGGAATATGATAAACCATTTGTCTGATTCAATTTTTTTTTTAAATTGTGTGCATCATCAAGATTTCTAAATTAAATCTAAAAAAAAAAGGTCACGAGTTGAATGCGATCTAATTATTTAATCCCTTGAGCACAATATCTGGCTAGAGAAAATAATCTTCTGTATAGAAGTGGCCCATTTTCTTTCTATCCCAAAATAAAATTATGTGAAAAAACTCTTTTTTTTTTCCAGAATGCTGTTTCTCTCAAGAAATTCCATAAACAGTGAGGCTGTTCTGCAGAGAGTTTACTGCCTCTGGCATACCCATGTTCTTCTTTGGGATCCAGTGAAGTGAACTGGAAGAAGGTGAATGAATTGGGCACAGTGATGATGTACTCCTGGTGAGTCCATTCATAGACAGAGCACAGCAGTCAAAAACACTCTTTTTCAGGCATATCAAGAAAGATTAAATCTGTTAGGATTTGGAGGAACATTTTCTCTCCATCTTCCCTCAGGATAAATACAGTGACATTTCCATAACAGAAATGGGGAAAGACATTGCTCATAACAATGCTTTGCTACAAGATCTTATCGGATTATCATGGCCACAAAAAGAAAACATCTCCTCAAAAAAGGAGGCAAATGTCTCCAGTGAAGGGCTATCTATCACATTCTTCTCTCCTAGATGAATGCTTTAAATACTGTCAGAAAGTCTGAATAAGTTATCATAATTCATCTGCTAGACTTCACTTAAATGTAATGTCCTTGCCATTCTAGTATTGTTCCTCTGGGGAGGAGAGAAAGGCTATGTACATCTATTTGCTAAAGCAACATTTATTTATACTTGATAGAATGAAAAGGGTCTTTGATATAATGAAGTGTGTTGCTTAGAAGTAAATTATTCTTTAATAATACTAATTAAATCTTCAGTGACACTGAGAATGACACCTGAAAGCAAAACACAGCTTGTAAAGCACTCAGGAAATAATTATAATATAAAATCTGTGGCGTTTTCAGAACGGAAGATTCAGAAACGTTCACAGGAAGATGTTACCAGCAGTACTTGTTTTCTAACTTTAGCAGTTTCAAGGATGTTGGCCTGTAATTTAATAGAAGACTATGTAGATTAATTGCAACAGGATTAGGATTAGTTTGAATATTCCAAATGATGTACAGCATTTCATAGCATAAAAAGCAAAAACTCTTCTGGACGAATCATGAGGGTTCCTTTATATACGCCTAATTCTAACTGACTTACTGAAAGCACCAGACAAAGTTCAGAATATTGAGAGAGACTTTCAAAAAAGGTGGAGCTGCTTTGATGTGTGAATCATGCACAGAAAGTTGAATTAGCCAGCTCAGTGGTGCAGAATAGCTGTACTTTCTCTCCTCTGGTAGACATGTCTCCTCAGGGTTGAAGCAGGGAGTGTCTAATTGAATCATTTCCTCATTCAGCTCAAATACAGCAAATATGTAGTTCATAACCAGAATATTCATTGTGATTATTAATATAAATATTAAAGATTATAATTAAATCCTGCAGCAGAATTTCTTAGGGAAGGTGGACATGATCTGTATTTGGACTGTGATTGAATCACCCAGACTGGGCCTCATAGTGAGGCCTGTAGGAGTTGTGGCACAGCTGGTATTTCAGCTGCCAAGTCTGTGGCGCAGTAAAAATTACACCTTAAGGTGTTAACAAGGAAACAGAGGGTTTTCTAGTAGACAATAAGTATAGCAATTAGTGTGGACACAGTAGCTGCCTTAAGAGTTTATTCAACAATGTGTGTTTGCATTTTTCCCTGTGCTGTATGCCAGTGAGGATGCACCTGTAAAGTAAGCTATGTAGAAGTATATATAACCTGCCATGTTAGTAGGAATAAAGGGAGAATGTAGCATTAACCACATTGGTCGTATCTGCATTTTGCTCTCGCCCAGACTTCTCATTATTTTCAGGGTTCCCTTGTCTTCTAAATCCAGGAATTAATTTTTATTGAAAATAAAACATGAACATTATCAAGTTTGTCTTTCAAGTCCCTTTGGAAGTGCTACTTAAAGAATTGTATAGAAGCAAAGTTTATTCTTACAGGTCCCTTGGAAATGTTTCCACAGTTTAAAAACATTTTCCCCTTCTTTCTTCCCTCTATATATCACATTTCCTCTGCTTCTTCTGCATTCTTTATTGATGAAACTGAAAAGTTCTTAAAGGTTTATCGATCTTGCAGTTTCAAGAGTTTTGTTCCTTCAGAGCACATTGGAAGGGTAATAGGAAAAAGAAGGTGCAATATTGAGTCTTCATTTCAGCAAATTACTTATCCTTCCTCCAAAACCCATCCTCCCAAATGAATTTGACAGCACATAGAACAATTATATACCACCTCCCTGTGCTTCAGTTGACTGTACTCCAACACTTAGCAGTGCTGCTGCATAATCTTGGCTTGAATTTTTGGAAAGAATTGTTGTGTTGTGAAAAAGATCTGTGACAAAGCACGTGGACTACAGCCTTGCAAGATAGGAAAAGTAAAATTTCAGAGAAAGGTAAAATTTTTGATATTAGTCTAACTGGCAGGCCAAGGACTCATGACAAAAACCATGGCATTAAAAGGGAAAAAAACTAAAAGATTCAGAGGGTGGTTAATCAGCAGCATCCAGAATCAAATTGCTTCAGGGATCTTCTTTTCCTACAAGGCAGCTGCCTAGCTGACAAAGATCTCACTGGATTGGTGAGGATAATAGTGCAGAACATTCTAGCTCAGTAGACCCAACTTCATATGTAGCAAATAAGTAACTTGCTTTTTATCTTTAATTTGTGTATATCTTTATACAGTGTCTCAGTAATTTTTTTTCTAAAAGGCCCGGGGTTTTACAAGCTGGGATGGTTACAAGGTAAGGAGAGGTCAAAAACCTTTTCATTTGTATCAAGAGGAAAATGCTAAAGCGGTAACAGAAGTATAAGAAATGAGGAGGAATATAAAATCAATATGCTTCTGAAATGGCTGATCTAATAAAGTGCTTTTATTAAATCAGGATTTAAAAAAGTAAATTGGAAAGGTACACATAATTTCAAAGCAATAAAGATGTTGTGAATATACATTTTGATAAGAAGCTGAGTCCTGAACTCTTAAAGGAAGCACAGTACCTCCACTTGGCCTGGATTACTTGTTTTCCTTCTCGAAGGCTATTGAACCACTACCAGTTTTTCTGAAAATCATAGACAAGTGAAGACAAACCTCTTGTTTTCTGGAGGAGAATCACAGTTTCAGTAATTTTATGTTAATGTATATCACTGATGTTTCTCAGTGGGTCATAACCATGGGAAACAATGCATGTATTTTAGCTACAACTGTCCCTGTGATCTAATGTGCAGTAGCCATGAGTGCACCTATTGGTAGACTACTTATATATACTTGCATGAAGGGTAGAGAGTAGTGATGGCTAGAATATGCAAAAGAAAATGGGATTTCAAGAAATATCTTGAATATTTCAAAATTTGAAATGACCTTTGATTATTTGGACCCCTGATTCTTGAAACTGTATGTAAGGATTGTGAAGTGTCCTTGCATTGGTTCTTGCTGTGTAGAAAACATGTAAAATCCACACTTTCTCTAATAAAAGAAAATTACACTCTAGCATTCACATGTCTGTTAGGATGAGAGACTTAAAATCCAGTTATTGGGAGAATTAAGAAGTGGGCTTCAACTGAGGAGAATCCCATATTTCTGATAATTATATATACCAGTAGATAAATATTGAGACAGACAGAAGTATTAGTATACTTAGCTTAACAACTATGGCATATATTTGACTGTTCTGGAATTCTGGTCTGTCTAACTTTCTACTGCTCCAGTCTTCATCAATCCTTGTGCATACACCATAGAACTTGAAACTATGAATCTTGCAATAAATTATAACTTAATTTCATGGGAAACACTATAGAAATGAATTCTTAATTATGCAGTATATGTGATATAATACGCCTAATATAAAATATAATTATATTAATTATACAGTGAGTGAGGTGGTTTTCATCACTGCCTCCACCTCAATTATCATTGATTCTAAGGAAAGAATTGCGTATAGCTTAAGACAGGCAAGGGTAGAAAGAGAGGAGAAAAGGAGATAACAGTAAAGAAAACGAGTAACAGAAGGAGTACAAAAATGAAATAAAGACATTGGAACATAAGTGTCTGTAGCAGAATCAAGGTTGGAAGTGGCTGGCTTTAGAGTTTCTCATTAATGCCTTTTCACCTTTTTGGTCAGGACTCAGAGATTAAAAAGAAAAAAAATTAAAGAAATAAAATTCTACAGAACTTCTCATTGCTGAGCACTCATAAATCCTTACAAAATGAGAAAGAACAGTACTTGAGTAAAATAAAATTTTAAACATTCTTAAATGAAAAGAAAATTAGATAGACAAAAATGATAATTTAAGTGGTAATCATCAGTTTCTTCCATGGAAGACTATCTAGGCTTAACTATATCTTAAAACAATGTTTGAAATAGTTGAAGTAGAAGTAGATTAACTAAATGAGATAAGATCAAAACCCAGTGACCTTTCAGGGCTATCACATGTGCTAAATTGCTGACTATCTGCATAGTTGTTGTCAAGGCAGCGTTTGATATTTGCCTTCAGGTTTATTCCAATATGTATTAAATATTAATTTATGATAGAGTAATGGTCACCTAACAGAAATAAAGTTATTTATTTGATTTTTTAATAGAGGAAATCTCATTGACACATTAACTGTTCCATCTTCAGTTTAACTCTGCCATCAGTTTTGTATCAATATTTTCCAGAAATAAATTATTTAAATCCAAATATAGAATCAACTATTGTAAACTTCCTTGCAGAAAAAAACCTTTAAAACTCTCGAAGTGTCATTCATAAGCAAAATTTTAATAAATTCCTGGTATAAACATTATTTTGAAAAAAAGCTTAATTAAAGAGGGTATGTTTCAAACATGAGTTACAATTACTCTGAAAGAGCAGTCATTTTTCTAAAATGTAACACCAGACTGTACACAGTATTAAATAAGATTTAATCAAACTTTCCTGTAATTACTTTTCTCTAATTTGTTAGCATAGACTTTAACCTGGCTTAGAGTTCAATGTGATGACAAACCATGGATTTACTTTCTTCCCTAAGGTAACTTTTTAATAACTGGATACCTCAAAACATTAAACAAAATGGCAAATACCAATTTTGTACACATTGCTAGTATTACACCTGACATCAAACATTACATTATTGACATTGATTTAAGTGAATTTTATGCTTGAAAGAAGGATGTTTTGGTGAATTTAATATTATAGACTCTGTGAAGGACATGTTATCCCAGTATTTAATTTAAAGTTGTTATATTAAAGTATTTCTTTTATATAAAAGTAGAATAAATAAGAGCAGAAGCTCTCTTAACTCAAAGGAAATATGCATGGTTTAAAAATAACTGAGTGGAGTGAAACCAGATTATTTCATGAACTCAGAGGTAAAAGTACAGTAAAAGACAGACACAGTTTATATTTTAAGTAAATAGATAAATCAAAAGTGTTAAAAAGTTTCAAGTCAGAAGAATATTCCCCATCCATCCTTAAAACTTTGTGGCTTCAAAGGGTTTAAAAATATTAATGACTACAGCTTTATATTGTGGATGAGTGCATACACTCTGCTTTTCAAGAAATTATTAAAACACTGAAAATGTAATTTCAATCTCCCAGTGAGGTCTGTTTAGCAAATATTTAAATCAATTAGGCTATTCCTAATATGTACTGTGGGTGTAATTGTGAGTTGATGGATCTCTTAGAAGTAATGAGATTATGTGAAGATCTGGTGAAACCACAATCCCTGCTTTGAATACTAGAAGTCCATCTCTATAGTGTAATTCCAATTACAAGGAAAAAAAAGGAGCAGTAGTTTTGGTATGGCCTGAGACATTATTACACCTTGGTTTGATGGCTCAGCCATTAAAATCTTTTATCAGAGATCAGCAGAAGAAAGTGCCTGTAACAACTTCTAGTCTTTCAGAGCTAATATACTGAAGCATTGTGAATTAATGGATTTTGATGACATGTACTTCATAAAATCAAAAAAACCAGGAGCACTAAAAGTGCTATTTCACTATATTATGATAATATTAATAGGTGCTTGCAACTGGAATTGATAAACACAAGAGTTCTATGACAAGGATTTTGAAATCTAAAATGGATTTCCCATGTATACCAGTCAGTGGCCTTTCTAAAGCATTAATACAAGAACATTATTATAACTTTTTTTAATGCTTTTCAATGACTGAGTAGTTGAAAATTTGCTACTTTTCCACATAAAATTTTCACAATTCAGTGTTAAGATCATTATTACTGTGACTCTGGTTTTAGCACTCATCAATAATTCAAATTTATCACCATTTCATTAACATTTAAGCACCACTGTACTGTTCATAGTGATTATTTAAATTAATTCCTAGCATTGAAGACATACTTTTCCGACTAACAATTATATGTTTAATTTCTCTCAAAACTGTAGCACTCAAAAGCTATGTGTGTGTGTGTGTGTGTGACTAAATGCAAATCATGACTGAGATATGGTATGGATTTTGTTTTAACTGAACTGGGTCCACTGGGGTCAGCTCTCCCAGGTACGTAACCTCCCAACTTCCTGGTCAATACCAGCTTCTTGCTGCTACACTATGGGAGCAGCGTGAGAAATGGAGAAGGCCTCGGTATTTATCACAAATGAGTTCTTTTGGTCTCAAAACATCGTCATGAAAGGTATTAACAGAAACAGGTTTCATATGAATTTGTGAAAGCATGAGCTATACCTTGTGTTCAGCTACAAGGTCCCTTCAGTTACTTATATTAATGAAGCATATAAAGAAAAATCAGATTAGAATAAATTTTAAATTATTTTTTGGAGAGTGGGTATGCAAAATGAAGTTCCAGAAGTTTGTGGTGTGAGCAGTGTTACTGATCTTGAGATGATAGGGTGTCCTAAAGAGGAAAGATGGGGGATGAACCAGCACCATGCTGTGCAAGAACCATCAGCAATAATGAAAAATTAGTGTATCATTGACACTGTTTATATTACTGTTTATACCCATAATGTAGTGCCACACATTCTATTATGAAGAAGGGGAACTACCAGAGTCAAAACCCCTGATGCAGCTCTATGACAAAGCATATTTCATATCCAAGCTAACTGCCTTGCAGTAAGTAAATATTTTTAAATAATATGAACAGGAAAAAGAACAAGTAACCCATGATCACCTTTTAATTTTATGTTTTCACCGCTATGTAAAATGGACATCACATTTATGATAAACAGGATTATTACAATACACTACTGTGTTTGCATGTGTTTTCCAGAATAGGTCAGTTATCATCCGCTTTTGTAATGCATCTTCAATAATTGATAGCTCTTGCTCTTTGGAGCAAGTGAGGCACAGCTGAGGAATTCTGCCTTTGTCTACTTTCTACATCCCCATACATGGCATCTTCACAAGATGTCTGAGATAGCCATCCTATAACTCCAAATCCAAATACAAAGATAAGTGAAGAATATTTTAACAGAAAGATTCAGTGGTGAGAAATTTCACTTCTTGTGTTTTTTGGTTTTTTTTCCTGTTTTTAATGTGAATCCCAGTTTTATCAGGATCTATGGTTATGTCTCTCATATTTGCACAACTACAGTATCTGAATTACCCATCCTGCTACAAGATGGCTAATTAATAGCTTTTCACATACTACTAAAATGACAGGTTAACAACTACTTGCATAGTCAACATCAATTCTACACCAGGCAGTACAGAACAACACAGAAGTGGAACATTTTCTGGATATTAAGCTCAATTCTTCACTGCATCAACCTCAATTTGCTATGCTTCGATGACAAAATAGGGTCTTCCAGCTGGTAGCATAATGAGCTGGACTAGACTAACTTCACATCAAAATTAACTGTAAAGCAAGATTTGAATTCTAAAGGTGCAAAGAATGGACTCTGTATTCCTTTTCCTTTTCCTTTTCCTGTTCCTGTTCCTGTTCCTTTTCCTTCCTTCCTTCCTTCCTTTTTTTCTTTCTTTCTTTCTGACAATTTGGATAATTCATGCCATTGGAGGGTTCACACATCAGATAACATAGATGAAAATAAAAAATGTTAAATTCATTAGAACAGAGGCAAAGCCTAGCCTACCTCTACCAAAATCCTATTTTTTTTTTAATTTTGTTGTCCCCTTAAGACACTATATTAAACTAAAGATGCTCCTGCTAAATTTGGACAGACAGTCAATATACATACATTATGACAGAATCGTAGATGGACACTGTCTTATGAAACAGCTACTGATAAATTAAAAAAAAATCCAAAGAACAAACAGCTTTTTTTTCCTCCCACACCTTATGCCATTGCAACCTATCCCAAATTTATTCTGTAAAATACAACAAAATAGGTCAGGTACTGAATGTTTTCCTTTTAGATGTATTGTCAGATGCACCATTATAATCTGTACAATATCAAGAGTGAGAATTGCAAAATGCAACCTTCATTGGACATTATTGCAGAATAAATTACAATGATAACTGAATCACATGAGTTATGAAGTTTACCTTTATTTTTAAATGTTTGACTCTACCGATGTTATTTTTCGTTAGTGATTTTTGCTGAATAATTCAGATTGAAAGGGATTACTAAAAGCATAAGACAGTTAAGTTTTGATCAGTAAAAGAAACTTCTGTTCTATCTCTTCTTGAATTGCACAGCATCTATTACACTGGCAAATGAAGAGCTCTGTCTTCACATAGCAGTCAAAGCAAAGCAACAAGTATGTGGACACTGTAAGCTGAGAAATTATGTTTGTCAGAAAATAATCAAAATTCTTAGACATCAGTTTCAGTGTGTAGAATTGCACTTCAATCAGAGTTAAGAAATATGAGAAGATAACAGCAAAATATTGAAAAGGAGTATAAAGAATATCATTCATTGTTAGACTGAAATACTCTAGAACCACAATTAGTGGTTCTAACTGTGCACACCCCAGTCTATTCAATAGAAAAAAAAAAACCCAAGAGATCAATATTATAAGATTATTATAACAATTGTAGAAATTATAGATTTATGTATATTATTTAGAAAGGCTTTTCCCTTTTTCTTACTTTTTTTCTTTTTTTCTTTGCTTTTTTTTTGTATTACTGATATATTTTTAGTAAAAATCCTTAAAGTGGTCAGTGGACAACAGTTGAAGAAGTAACACTGCTGCAACTTGTGTTCATTCTTGCAAATAACAGTCAGCTTTCGTTTTAATTTATAGGCTTGCACCAAATAGCTTTAAGGAAAGCTTAAGGACAACATTGTGACTCATTTAGAAGCTGGTTATTTTTTCTCTTCCATTTCATTTGTGGAACAAACCATATTCTTGTTCACATGATTTATTTATCCAACCTATCTTAGTTGAGCAGATGTATTATTAGAAGATCTACACCTTTTTAATCCTGACTTCTTACTCCTGATAACACAGCTACAAAATCTATCTAAATGAGCAGATGGTATGCCAAAAAGTTGTCACTTGACTGCTTTGGCTAACACAGGTCTAAGCATGAGGTGACATACAGGCTTCCTCATCACTCAGAAAAATTCAGGATAAACTGTTACAGTCCTATTTTGCTGATAACTTCAGATATAGTTAATCTTTTCCTGCACAGGATTTTTAGGGAATATGTGAGATATTAGCTCACTGAAGGGAAGCTGCTGCAGATCTGAAAAGCTTGGTTCAAAAATAGGATGAGGTGAAGGATGATTTCCCTGTCTTGCAAAATATACATATTCTGATAATGCCTGTAATGCATTTCCCATACATATGTAGAAGGTAGTGCAGTTTGACTCCTAGGCCTGTTCTGTTCACATTCTGAAAGACAGCAGCTTCCCTTAAAAAGAGAGTAAGAACTGCCACCAAGGCTCCATATCCCATTAAAGAAGAAAACATCTATCTGGTTAATGCTTCATTACCAATGATGCAGTGGGTGTGTTATATACCAAAAGCAATCATCAGGTATCAAACAACTCATAGGCTATTGTGTTTTGAAGCATTTCAATACATGTTTGGTAAAAAAGTGTCTTTGCCTCTGTCTTTTATGCCTCTGATGCCATAAAGCAGTAACTCTTACAGTGAAACTGCCTTCTGGAATGCGTGGAGTCACCGCTTCAGGAAAAAGAGCATATCTCTTGTTCAACACTATTCTTCCACACAGACTGCTAGCAAAATCCATAACAATCTGTTCATCTATTTTGGCTTTTACCTACAGATATTCTAGTGTTAGGTTACTACCAGTGTGAAGTAGTTTTACTACATCTGTTAAAGGTTCAGGTTGGACATCAGGAAGAATTTTGTCACTGAAGGAGTAGTTACACATTGTAAGGGACTGCCTGACTCCACCAGGGAGGTGGTGGAGTCACCATCCCTGAAAGTGTTCAAGAAATGACTGGACATGGCCCTCAGTGCTATGGTTTAGTTAACATGGTGGTGTTCAAAGGTTGGACTCTACAATCAGTGGTCTTTACTGTTGCTATGCTGTTACAGGATGTACTGCACTCTTTACTTATTCTAGTAAAGTATCACAACGAAACTTAGCAAGGACTTTGAATCTCTGGAGTTGCATAAATTAAGTGTGGTAAAAATAAAACAAAACAAAAGGACTATTTAAAGAGGAAATTGTTTATTTTGTCTTCAGCTATTTGGTCAGTTCAAAAAATACCCCATTCTAAACCTTATGCAAAGTATTACAGATTTAGTTATTTTGATATTTAATTTGTGGCACCTTTAATAGAATAACAGAAAAATAGAAAACTAACACCTCCTGAAATCTGATCTAGAATTGAACAAAATAATTATTAAAATATTAGTACAATAACACAAATGTATCTTCTAGTGAGTTACAATTTCAATGAGAGCAACAGCACCATACATATGTTTGTCCTTGTTCATTCCTATTAATCAAATTAAATCAGATCAAACACATTTACAAACTAACCCAGATACAAAAAAAAAATGAGTATGTTTTTTAATCTCATTTTGGAAAAACATGATGCAGCTTCAGAAATACTTTTGTTGCATTATTCTCCGACAAAAAATAGAGTTATGAGCATAGCTTCAATTTTCCCCTGAAAATACATAAGGTTTGCAATAGGTCAGTGCCTGCTTCTTTATACAGTTAAAGATAACAGAGCAGCAGTAACTGGGCCAAATATTCTGATTTCATGCTACATCTGCTATTGACTGAGCCTCCAAATAATCTAGTCTTCTTGCAAGTCAAACTACTTCCACTCTTTCTCGGTTAAAGACTTAAGCAATCACAATGCAGCTTTCTTAAGAGAAAGGTATGAAGGGCCAGATTCCCAGCTATTACATATTGTCTAAGCTCTATTATTACCCGTCAAGACCCATCAAACCATACTGACAATGGCCTTGTCAATACCTATACTTAGTATTCTGTTTCAGTGAGTTATACATGAGTTTTCACATAAAGTTTGTCAAGTGAAAAAAAAAAAAAAGAAGTCATGAAGTCACATTTCCTCTGTTAGGTTTCTTAGAAAGTGTGGCTTGAAGTTTGGTGAGTTACCACAACCCACATTCCAATACCAACAGCCGACAGCTATACCAATAGCCAACAGCTATTCTGTCGGCTCCTCTCCTGTGGATGAGGAGAAAACCAAAGGAGGCAAAAAGGACTTGTGGAGCAGGATAAACGCAATTCAACAGGTAAAACAAGAGCTGTGAGCTTCCACAGAGTAGTAATGAAAGGTTTTATTCTCTACTTCCTATCATTTCTATACTAGAATCACACTATACTTTCCCTGTGGCAGGCCCGATAGACACAATGCATGCCACAGAGTATTCCCATCCTCTCACTACCTGGATAAATATGGTAAGTCAAGGCATAGGAGGCAATGGCAATAAACTACTTCCTGGTGCAGCAGACACATCTCCTCTGTGGCTGCCCAACCTTCCCAGATGTCTTGGCATAACAGATCTGAAGTTCTGCAAGTGGAACCAGACAATGATGAGTACAGTGGTTCATCAAGCTTGGAAGTATCTCCAAGGTTAAGTCAGTATATGCCCTGCACCAAAAATCCTTTCATAAGGCAAAAATTTTGTCACTCTTGTAGGAGACTGTCTTCTGAGGGGAACAGAAGGCCCAATATGTAGCCTGGACCTGCTTCTTAGTGCAGTTTGCTGGGTGTGCAGGGCTTCTTGTATCGAAGAAGTGAAGAGGAAACTTCCTACCTGCGTACAGCCCACAGATCACTGTCCATTATTTTGGATAGGCAGCAATGAAGTTACAAGAAACCTGAGGACAATCAAGAGAAGCTTTGAGATGACTGACTAAGGGATCAGAAGCACAATAGTGTTTTCCTCCATCCTTCCAGTTTAAGGAAATGATGAGAGAAGTATCAGGAACAGTCAGCAGATAGAAACTTGGCTCAGAGTCTGGTGTCAATGACAGAATTTGGTGGGGCGGGATTGTTGATCACGGGTGAATTTACACAACACCAGGCCAGATGGTGACAGATGGGCTGTCTCAAAGTGGGAAAACAGTCTTTACACAGGAGTTGGCAGAGCTCATTAAAGAGTTTTGAACTATATTTGAAGGGAAAATGGGTTAAAACCACTCTGGCTAGAGATAAACCTGGGGGCAGCACAATAATGTTTGAGGGACAATATGCTAGTTAGGACCTTTACTCTGGTGTTTCAGTGGAGATAGGGGAGGGAGGTCCATACTGTAGCAGAGAGATCAGGGTTATTGATATCTTAGACACCACAGAAGAGCCTGAATATGGACAGGTAAGTATTTGTGTTTCTCCCTCCCCAAACAATGTCAGTATCAATAGCCAAAGTGAAGGGCATCTGCACCAATTTTTAAGATCTTACGATTAAATTGATTATACCTGTAAGTACTTATTCTCTTTTCTCTTCATCTACTATCAGGACATAGAATTCTACTAGCTCAGACTTAGATTTAAATCTTTAAATCTTTAAAACTTTAAATTTGTACAGCTGAATCATAATATAAGTTCCTCTTTATAAGCCACTTTTCTTTCTTTTTTCCTATGTCTTAATACATCATAAATATCAACAGAAATATCAACATCAGAAATATTAACTTCTGATAATCCAGATAATCCAGATAAATAACTGTTTCTTCAGTTATTTAAGTTACTTTAAACTTCTCCAGTGCCCATTTAAGATCTAATATTTTTATCTAAATCAATGGCAAATTTTATTTCCCACTTGAGTAGCTGTGAGAATTAATAGGTACTCCAGAAGATCACCTGGAATGCATTTTTCAAGCTCTGTATAGCACTTGTGACGTAGAGAAGGATCAAGAGAGTCTTTCACTACTACATGAGAAGATTCCAAGGATGCTGTCACACAATTGTTAGAATTCTCTTTAGATGTTTTATTTCTTTCATCTGCAAGTATATCCCTATAGTATGGCTGCATTTGTGGCAGCAACCTATAATTTATCAACACATCTCTCATCTTCCTCACTATCGTACGGGAACCTTTTTCCATTGTATCAAGGGGAGAATTACTTCTACTGCCTGGATATATTTCTTTTTATCCAGCCATAAAATAATCAAGCAGTTACCAGAACGTGGCCTTGTTGCTGAAGTCTGAAAGGCAATAAGAGGCTTTTTTTTTCCCTGGTGCTGATAAGGACAGGTGATAGTAAGGGACAAGTAAGGGACAAGTTTTTGGCTTTGGTCTAGTATCTCAGAGAATACATAGTACAATCTGTTGTCTGTTTTTAGTGACCTGTTTCTCAAACATCCTATGTGGAAGTCATCAGAGAGATTAGCTGTGGTGCTAAAGCTTTAAAATGAGTTGTTAGGGTGATTATAAAGAGGGAGTGTTAAGCACAAGTGAGAGAAAGAAGTTTGTGTTGGTGTAGTGGTTCAGTGGGAGGGGGAATATGACATCTGATTATCCAAAGGCTTCTTATCATAATATGCAAATACGAACTTCAAATGTGTGAATTGTCCTCCAGAAATAACAAGAAAAGTGAGTCTTTTTCCTTACTAGCTTTGCCGAATTGAGGTCTTAATTAACATGCAATTGCTACAGCAGTATATATAAAGTATGCATAGCAAAGCATTTTCTCTATGACTTCTAACTTAGAAATAGTACAATGACTTAAATATTTTAAATGCAATTGAAATGCAGAAGTTTAAATATGATAATGCAGTAACTTCTTGCAGTTGTCAAAACCTCTGGAGGATCTTGGAAAATAGAGCCTTTAAGATTGAATTGCATATGTATGTGTATTAAGAAGCCAGAGCTTATAATTTTATATCCATTTAGTACATGGTTAATCAACATTACCTAATTTGGTGCTATGTAATTTTATTCCCGTTAGGTTGTAGTTGTGCCACTACTGTCCAATTTAAAGACCGCTAGTCACTATCATTACAGTGAATCACAGTTACCTAGGAGATAACCCAGTAAAACAATCTTCCTGATGAAGCTTCTCCAGTCAAGCAATGTACACTGTAATAATGCCCTACATTTATAATACACTTTTCATCCCAAAGCACTTCACAAATTACATGCAGCGAGCATCACAAATCTGCAGAAGTTTCTAGATAGTGAAGTGCATAAGGCAACCAGCATACAGGATCCTCTCTGCAACTAAAATGGAGGAGGAAATTTAAGTGACGCTTTTCCTGTTAAATTGTTCCTACATTTCTTGTATCTTCACATATAGCAAAAGAACCCCCCTATTTAACATATTTTCTATGGTGTACATGGAGGCAAAAATAGAATGGGAGACAATATGAAGGGAAATAACACAATAAATTGGCCAATCTTGCTTATTTTGAACCTGGGCCTTATAGCATGAGCATGTTACCCTCATGTTCAGGATAAGAAGGTGTCATTCCACTGACATGCAAGCATGATCTGGCAAAGAAACCTGTATTTGTTACACATTTCTCAGAAATATAGATTCAAATAGCTGTTGTTTTACATCCTGAATTCCTTCTAAACAGCATGATCTTGTACATTTCACAGATCAGGTTTTCACACAAGAGGGGAGACAAGACAAGGAGACTGTTAGCTAACACTGTTAGCTAACACTGTTAGCTTTGCCATCTAGCCTGCCACCCCATTCCTCCCACCCATCATACTAAATAGATACCACATAAAATTCGCTTTCACAAAAGACAAAAAAATTAACTTCCTTACATCTAAAGTCACTGAAAATATGTTTGATGGCAGTCATCACAAGTATTGAAAAGTAAAACTTGAGTATCTGCAACTTCACCTGGTGTAAGAAGCACAAATGCACCTCTTGGTGTTAAGGCTTTTTTTCTTTTCTTTATTTTGGGGGTGGGGCAAGTGATACATTTCTTCCTTATCCCATGTTATATACATGACCTGATATTTATTAGTGATACAGATGTTATTATCACTAACAGTTTTTAAAAGTCTAGATTTTCTAAAAAGCTATTTTTACCCTTAAGAAGAATATGAAGAACAAGCTTAGATTTACAAATGGTTATTCTTAAACTTCTAAAGTTCTTATTTATATTTACTGGCACTGGTTTTACAGGACCCTTCCCCAAGCAATACATATGTACAGTTTTGAGCAAACTGCCAAATGCTTTCAAAAAGTACAAAGTGTTTTTCAGACTGTAACAGCCTTGGAAAAGTTGACATTTGTTTCACAGCTATCTAAAAACATAGTCTGTTTACCTGCAAATAAGATGCAAGATACAAAGAAGTTGAAATTAGATCTCATGAAACCTAACATCCAAACAGGGGAGATTGTTTTGCCACATACAGATTGTCTGTGCTCATACTAATCTGAAAGGAAAGCCCTATCCCCCTCTCAGATATCAACAAGACACAGGTTGACCATTCCACCTAATTTGTCAGAAACTTACAAATGAGATACAAAATTACTAATTCAGCACACAGATTGAAATAATTGAGTCGTTCATTCAAAGCAAATTAATAATAATTTGTCCTGGCTCTGAATAAACATTAAATGATAATATTTTATATATGAAGCACAAATTTTCCTTAGATGAGATATATTCTGTTTAAATATTTACTTCTCTTATTTTCCTTCTTAATTCTTCCCAAAGAGTACAAAAAGTTGTAAATTCAGTCAAATGCTGTGACTAGAATGCTGTAAATAAATAGGTGTGAGATTTTGTGGAATAAAATCATGAGTGATATAGTAATGCACAAGGGACAAAATGTTGGTGATGCTCTCAAAAAGGTAAAAAGTGGACAGAAATAAATTTCACCTGGATTTATCCTTAGAAGAGGGGTCTAAATAATGTAATCTGGAAGTTACCAATTTTGAAATTTAGAAGTAAAAATACAATTAAAAGTATGCACCTGGAATATTTTAATAAAATGGAAATTCCTAAATTGACTGAGATGAAACTTTGATAGTAAAGATGCAACATAATTTTCCTTTGAGGTGATTCTGAAGGAACACTTCCCAAACTGCCCTGAGAACTTATAAAATAAGCAGAATAAAGAAAATTTTATTAGATTCTTGTTGCAATTTTTTGTTACATATAATGTTACAATAGAAACCTTTAAGCAAATTATGAGTTTAAACAAGGGTAGTGATAAACTTATCATGGCAGATGGCTTCTAAGTTTTAATAAAATTGTTCTTTTAAAGATACAGGATAAAAATTTATAATAATTACTGGTTAAGAACTCTGGAAAAAGAAATAGTTACTTCCTTTCTGATGGCTTTCTATTATGTGTAGTTAATAAGCTCTATAAAATTTTGATTTAAATTTTTGATTGATCTCTTTTTTAAAATATAGATACTCATGCATTTTTTATATTTCAAAAGAATTAGCTGAAGATATATACTACAGTATAAAATGTTAAATTGAAGGTATGAAAATGAAGGTATGAAATGAAATGAAGGTATCTTGATAGTTTGTCCTTGAACACAAAAGTCAGGAAGGTTAAATTAATCATCTTGCTAAGGCTACAACAGCCTGTACTGTCTGATCTCTTGTGTTAGTGATTTTGTATTTTGTGATCAGTATGACATCCCAGAAGCAGGGGGACCACCAAAATATTTTGGGTCAATGTGGAGTCCTTCCTCATCTCTGAAAGCCTGAGCCTTCTGACCTGGAAATTAGCAGGACCTGAAGCAAGTCCATATCTTACATACCTTGGCACATCTATATTTTCTCATATCCGGTAGATGCTCAGAATGGGAGCATCTTGTATCACCTTGATTATATCCCTTAAAAAGACACAAAAATATTTCCTCTCTCTATTTCATTTTTTCTATTTTCCTCTCTCTATTTCATTTTTTCTATTTTGAGATAAAATGTTCAAGACCAGCATTTGTCAGTTAACTTGAGAGCAACATGATTCATCCTTCAGTTTCAAGAACTTGGTGTGCACACCTGCCTCCTACAAACTGCAGATTTGAGTGTAAAGTGAGCATCCTATAATATAATAAATAACTGTATATTTTAGTTGCATGCGTATTTTATAACTGCATAAACAAATATATATTTAGATGCTTCAACATAACTAATTGAAGAAAAAACATTAATCTCTTTTTTTAAAAGAAATGTTTTCTGCTTTGACATTTGATACCACAGTACTTGCATAACACTTCAATTTGTTAAAAGGTTCAGCATGTAACCAATATGAAAACATGGACTGTTAATGATATTTCAAAAATGAAGAGACCTCTCCCCTTTCTTTTAAAAATAGCACAAATACACTTATTCATTGAAACTTTAGTTAGTATAAATTAATTTTTTATAAACCACACAATATTAACCGCCTGTGAATGTGTCAGAGGGGATGTTTGTTCCACATTTGACAAGAATGGGGGCAAGTACATTTAATTTAAATGATTTTCAGGCTATTGTAGGAAGGTGAACTATACCCTGCTCTTGACTCTCGTTTCTAGGGCCCATCAGTCAGCTTCTGTATTTCTAAGAAAAGAATAATGCACCAGTGCAAAATTTATCTGCTTTTATTCCTTTTCCTTCCAGCTCAGCTTTCTTAGTTGAAATCATCCATAGTTAATCACTTGCATCAACTTATTTGTAGCCACAAATGCCTTCTGAAAATGGAAAATCTGAAATTTGTGAGGGCCTTTCAATGCAATATAATGAATTTACTTTGCCTAATGAAATCTCTTTTCGAATTCTCAGATTTTGCTGGAGCAGATCTAGCTCCTGTCCTAAACTGTCTGTTCAGTTTCAGGCCAGAGCACAAGGAGATGAAGACCAATAGGAAAATTTTTAAACAAATACAAGGATAAGGGTCAAAAAGATGGAGAGTAAATCCAGTTAGTAAATACAATTTTGGCAATAACAATCAGCTACCTGTTGAAAGGAAAAAAAAAGTGATGCAGAAAATTTCTATTTTAAATGATAAATTGTGGGTTTGCAAGATTTCCATGTTTTAAAAAAAGGTTTTGTTATAAGTTAGTATAGCTCTAGTTACCCCATAAGGGCCCCTTGTCTTGGAGTTTTCTCTTATCTTAAGTTGATAAGAGTTTCTATGCCTCTCTGGTCTTTGCCCAGAGACTGTTTCCTATTGGTCCTTTCCCCATGATGCTCCCTGCCCATCCTCTCCTTCTTCCCCTGTCCATCATTGAGTCCCCATCTCCAAGATCCAGAACTTTCGAGGAGATTCAGACAGCAGTTGGCAGATTCCCTTGAGATCCCTCCCCAAATTACCTTGACTTGTTAGTAGTTAGGTAATTCAGTTGGCATTTGGTACTTTGCTTTGTTTTATTGGTTTGTAGTTTGTACCCACCCCTTGAGCCTGTCCTGGACAAAACCCCCCTGTAGCCTTTTGTCCTGGGTCTCTCCTGAGGCATCAGGCAGGAGGTAAGGGGTTCCCCTGTGACTCCAATAAACCTCTGTCCCCCCTGACTCTCCGAGAGTCCCCTCTTTCATTTACACCATGGGCGTGACAGTGAAAGTCCAGGGGCTGCTGAGCCAAGACTCACAAATCAGTCCTGTTGTGGCGTGTTGGAGCTGCTGGGTGGTCTAGCCGAACACCGGGCTGACCAAAGAGACACGCACTCCAACAATAAATCTTGAAATGACCAAGAAGGACAACATAGAAATGGAACAAAGCAAAACAAAACAAAACAAAACAAAACAGGACTTGAAAACAGTCCATATCCTGCCTATTGTATTTTTATCTCTAATTTTGGTTTCTTTCAGTCAGCTCAGTGACTAAATGGAAGATAACTGTGGAATTCTTGTTCATAGGAGGATTTCCTCCATTTCTTCTGATCCTTTACTTTATGTTTCCTGACCTTATCAGCATTGTTTTCAGCTGCAGTCTTGCATTTTCTTGCAGGGGCTCCTCATTGTTGCTGCCATATTGTGCAATCTGTGGTGCTTTCTCTTACTTACAGACATAGTTACCCTCTAGGAGAGAAGCAGTCTCCTTTCTTCCAGAAAATCCACATTACCCACCTACACTCAAAGAAGAATATAATAATACAGAGAACACACATGTAAATCATTTGCCTTCTGTCAAATAATTTAAGGGAAACTTTCATGAAACAGAAAAAAATATTTTTCTCCAGATTTAAAAAGTAGCATCAACAAAAGAGTTCTCTATTTCATGTTATGAGGGTTTTTGTTAACTACTTATACATAAAAAATTAAACACTTCTGTGAAACAACTATTCCATTTGATTGAGACACTTTAGAGGTTAATTTTCTTCATGTATATACAAGATGCTTTTTTTACCAACTGCGTAGTTTTCTCCAGCTTCATATGTGGAAAGTGTTTACATAAATCCTTTAAAATACTGGCAAGATCTCAACCTTACAAGGTTGTTCCCAAGTTGAATAATTAGAATACAAATTGGTTTGCAAGTGCTGTTCAGCATTTTGACACAGAGCTAAGGAAATAATGCCAAAGGGCGCTCTCTATTTCAGCAGTGCTTCAAGACCCAGTAAAATTAGTAACAATTATAAATAAAGCAGTCTTATTGTTGCCTAAGGAAGAGGAGATGAGTGAAAGCCAGTTTCATCATAATTACCCTTAAAACAAATGGACTCTTGATCAAATAACATTATTGACAAGGAAGAACAAACAAATTTCCTAAATGTAGAAATTAATCATGCTCATGACAACCTATGTAAAAAATTTGTACAGTCTTATAGCAAGTTCCACTACCGTTATCAATTCACATTCCTTAAAGACAGAAAGAAATATGTTGATAAAAACTAAAGCGGCTTGCATGGATATAATTTTTTATTTGCATGTGTGTTCATTGTCTGTATGATTACATTGGCAGAGCTGCAGTTCTGAAGTTCTGACAAAAAAGAACGTGACTTGGTTGTCATTTTAGATTCTCTGCAAATTATCACATGGAATCATTTGCCAGAGAACCTTCCAATGCACAGGATTTAACTATTATAGCAATGAACTTGTGCATCTCGAACAAATGAAGTGAGGAATTTTCTGAGAGTGAAGACATTTTGGGATGATGAAATTCATCAATAATATCATGATACTAGACACATTTTAAATAACTTCACAGAAAAACATCTGTTTTCTTATAAGAAAAATAGACATGGACATTTCTCCAAATCTTTTATCATTTGGAAAATATTCCAACAAATAGAAGCAATTTTGGATTTTATTTAGTTATTTATTTTTACATTCTAATGTCATAACAAATTAGATAATTAACATAAAATATTTTTCTGTCCATATATTAATTGATAGCTCCCATTTTAATCATATAATGGAAATATTTGGCATACTTGATAAGTTTTCTCAAATTAATTACAACACTATGTTATCCCTTTTTCTCAGCTATGTAGAGTTTCACCACATATCGCGGCTCTGATAGAGAAAGTCCTGTAGTCCTGCTAGGAAATGCACATGGGGAAATTTTAAAGTAGTTCTGAGCAGGCTTTGTCCTGTTAGCAGAACTGACTGCCTGTGCTTGCAGCCATTCATTCCCACAGGTGCATTCCTTCCACCTCCCTTCCTCTTAAAAATTCTGTCTCTATTATTGACATCCCAGAACTGAAGCAGGAGCATGTCTTTGCTAGATAGTGCTGCTGTGTGAACATGGCTAAGAGAAGAATTTGCATCAGGGCTCATGTCTCCTCCCTTTGGGTTTGGGTAAAAATACACAACCATCTGACCTGATACTGGCCTGAAGGTTTGTCCATAAAGGTATGGAAAAAGTATTTCCAGAAACTCTGTCCCTTTACTTGACACATCATCCCTGCCTTTGCTTCTCTGTGGTACTGATAATATGGATCTAAAGCTTCACCCATGGGCTGACATACTTCCCATCACCAGGTGTCAAATTGGCCTGCCCCTGTCCCCATTTCCATGACCCTGCCAGGCCATCCTGTGTGCAGGGGCCATGGGTCCCTGCTCCAGGTCTGATCCTGACCCCAATTCGCAGGCCCACATCCCAGCCTGGGCCTCAGCTGGTCCACATTCCAGGGAGGTGACTTATGCCCAGAGCTGGGGTGCACACTGTGCCAGTTGTCCTCAACTGCCCTGCACCCGGCTGCCAAGTCCTGAGAGACCCTGACTGCTTTGTTCCTTGCCCAACAACATAGACACACAGTCTGTCTTGTGCTACATCATAACTCTCTCCAATCAAAAGTTATTCTTCTGAAAAGCACAATGCAGCTGAAACAATGATAAGAAAAACACCACTAAGTGGATTTTCAAGGTAGTTTTATACAGGATCCTATGAATACAATTATGAGTCAGGGTAACCAATGCTGCCAGATAACTATATTTTGCTTAATGAGGAAGGACTGAGAAAACAACTTGAATTTGTTAGCTGAAACCCTTTGATTTATCTGACAGAGTTTAAAAATATGACTGTAACTACTACCAGTCAGTTTAGGTTTCAAGCTTAAAAAATCCACAAAAATGTCTAATTTTCCTCATTGGTGAGATTACAGATTTGGTTAGAAAAGAAATTATGCAGATACATTGTAGATCAGTACTATTTTTCGTAAGCAGGTGGCTGACGTATACTGATTTGATTGATTAATAACATTGTCCAGGGAAAAAATGATTAAGTTAAAATTATTTAGAACAGTTAACGGGGATAAAACAATTTATCTAAATAACTATTTATCCAAAAAGGATCATCACCAGGTGGGGATTTTTCAGTTGTGTTCTGGCTACTTGCACTGCTGTTAATTAAAAAATTGGACAGAATTATAAATCACTACTGATAACACTTGTACATGTAAAAGGGGCTGATACAGAGAAGAGTAATAACAAGAACAAATCAAAGAGAGATAATCAATCATTTGGTAAGTGTAGAAGCATCCGAGGACGGCAGGGAGAGGGAACTCTGCAAACCAGAGACACTTTTGAGAGAACACGAGGTTTTATTGCAAGGGTCGTGGGTAAAAAGGGCCTTGCCTTCAGCCACCAGCCTCGGCTGAGGGGAAGTCCCAAAGAGAGAGAGAGTAGGAATAAGCGAGGTAAGGTGTCCTGGGTAGTAGTATAAGATATGCACAAAGTATTCTATCACCACCTTCATGAACTGTTGAAACCAATTGCTGAAGCAGTGTTCTTTCAGGTTTCCCCTCCCTCTTCTGTTATGGTGTCTTCTGCTAATGGGTCTTCTGCTAATGGGTCTTTTGTTAATAGGTCTTCTGTTAATGGCCTGCTGCATGACTCATAGGTAACTCCCTCCGGGAGTTATCTCTCTTTAATGGGCCATCAAGGACCCCCTGTATAACTCATTATCCCATTGTGAGATGCTCTACTCAGGGGGAGGAGCCAAACATTCTCACCTGGATATAATCTGGGATTTGGGACAATACGGGGGACCTTACCCACTGGATTCCCAGAGGATCAGAGCTACCAGACCTTTCTACGGGATCACTGCTTCCATCATCCTGCTCAGGTTGTATTCTGACTCTGTCAGTGGGTTTTTTTTGTATTATTGCATTTATTTTATTTTATCCTTTTTTCTTCTTCCTATTAAATTGCATTTCTGACTTGGAGCCTCTCACTTGTTTTGCTTTCAAACCACGACATAAGGTAAGAGCAGTGAGGTCAGAGGTAAGAGGTGGGCCAGGTAAGGGAGGTAAAGTAAGAGGGGCAAGAACCTCGTTACAATACATTGTATCTCCTTATGTGTTGCATATTCTAATTTACAGTGTCCAACCCGTGTGAGATACAAAACCTACAGACTTTGCATACAGCCTATAAGAACTGCTATATTACTATATCACTCTGTATTCTAAACTCTAAAGACTATCTTCTTATCTATCTTTTCCGTGATACCGTGGCAGGGTGGAGTGGGGCTACACCCTTGGGTCCCTTAGTGTCCCATTGTTTGTTACAATCACTGTCTTCCTGCCTGCCATTATTACATCTCAAAGCTAGCTTTCATTTCAATTTCATTTATAGGTTTTATATTCTCAGTATCTCTTGCCAGGCAATCATATTTGTGAGCTTTTCCTGTCCCATCTTTCCCAACAAGTAAGCTATGTCCATTCAAAGAAAATGCAATTTAATATACCTAAAATAAAAGACAAAGCAAGAACAGGTTCATGCCTACATAATAGACACTGTTCTGAAAACCAGTGATGGATGGATGGTCTTTTCTGATGAAATATATTTGTGCCAGAGGACAAATTGGTGGGTTTTTTAGAATAAGGTGCAAAGCAAAAAACTCATCACTATCTCACACTTCCAGTAACCCTCTGGTCTACTCGATGTGAGTCAAATTTAGGCAAGATAAATGGTCCCTCTTCCTAACTGCAACTATAAAAATGAACTTCACAGCACTTGCACAGGTTTCACGGCTTCTTGCATTCGTATTTCTCTTCTTTTATAATCTTTCTTTCCCTTTTCTCTTCCCAGTTGCTTGAGAAACAGAAGACTGGGATAACCTACTTCTGCAACTTAAATCAAAACATCGTACAGGACGATGAGAGAAACATTCACAAATAGTAGAAGGGTTTTAGTAGGTCCTGTGAGAAGGACTGGTCTGTATCATCTATGTCTGTCATGATCTGGTTACTAAAGTTCTTAGAAATGCCTCTGCCTGAATTAAGGTGCAAGCAAGACCATACGCCGGTGACAATAGTGTGGGTTTTATTTGATAATAAATATGAGAGAGAAAGAAAGAAAGAGAAAACAGATTGGGGGAAGAGAAGGGGGTTGACAGAGACAGAATAAGGAAAATATCACCACTCTGTGGATCCCAGTGATGTTCAGTTGATCCTCTCTAGCTGGTCTTCTTGGTGGTGAATGTCTCCCCAAAAAGCATAGACTCTGATGTGTTAATATATAGCTCAGGCCAGGCAAGAAACTCCATGCGCTTCCCTGGGAGTGGGGACCTTTGCCATTGTGTCTTAGACTCCAGATTTGTAGCATCACATGCAGTCCTGTGGTGCAAGGCCTCAGGAATGACTCTTGGGGGCACTTTTGGGGCGCCTTTGATGGATTAAGGTATCCCCTCAGCTGCATGAGGGCATGCCCCTCACGTGAATGTACCATGGATGTGGCCTTTTCAGGGCTGAGGATTTCACAGCTGGTTTGTGTAAGGGAGGATGGGCTCACTGCCCCTGAGCAGAGGTTACGACACACCCAAATTTCCTCTCCCCACCTCAGTTCGGGGGGAAATTTGTGCAAACCTGCTCCCAGCAAATGGGTCTGTGGGCTACGGCCTCCCCCACCCCGAAGCAAGCCAAAGATGATTCTTAGCATGGCTACTGTGTTTGGCTCACGCTCTTTTCCTTGTTTACTTGTTTGTTTCTGGCGACTGAAGAATGGATTTTCCCTTTATTTAATCTCAGCAATTTGACTTTTAGTCCAAAAGTCACAGTCAGGTATCTTCAGGGAGGCTTCTTTGGTTGTAGCTTCTTTATACATTTTTTTCAATAGCAAGCAAAAATTTATATCAATGTTTGAGGGACTATTTCTGTCTCTGGCAATGTTTAACAGTAAAAACCTAAAGGTAAATAAACTAGACAAAGGCAGCGAGGCCCTCACTCCCATCCATGATTTCTACACCTTTCCTCTGACCTTCAGAATAGTTGGGATTTGAAAAAAAAAACAAAACCCATCAGTTTTGTCTATACAGATGAGAAATCTTATGATAGTGTTGGCTAACACTACTCTTGAATCTAAAATAGGAAATAAGTAAGCAGAATAAGTGCAGAGATTTTACCTTTGTACTATGGTGTAGGTATTGTTAGATTTCAAATTCTGAATATAATTTTGTTATTTTTGTCTTTAAAAATTTATGTTGAAAAACTGAGAGGAACTGTTGTAGTGCATGATTAAGCCTTTCAAAGTTTTATATGTAATTTATTTATTTTGTACTTGGTATGTCCCTTTCCAAATCCTCTCACCCATCCCCTGATCCCCTTGGTATCTCCCAGAGGGCAGCCCCTTGTCAGTCACCCTGGAAACTTGAAGAGAGATCATCTCCCATTTGGCCAGGTGCTCAAGCACCTGCCCTCTTCAATTGTCCTGCTAAGTTACCCATTCTAGAACACCCAACCCCTTCCCATCCATTGGCCCGAATTCTCCTGTGGCCTCAGGCTATGTTCTGGGGTACATAAGGGAGAAGGACAGGCTGAGCCTGGCCTTTTGCACGTGGAGCTGCAACAATAAACACCTTTCAAACCCACGGCAGAAGCCTGCTCTTGATTCCAAAGCCTCACCCACGCTTCCAGCTAGCAGATATGAGGAACCCACACGAACTATTGCTGTTGGTCTGGGGTAAGCAGCCTGCTGGTAGCAGCCCCCCCAGAAGGAAACCGCTGCAAGGAACTGAGAAGAACAAAATGATTTGTGCAATAGATGAAACTTCTTAAAGTGAGGATCTTCCTCTCTTCGAATCTTAGTAGGTCCTCTGAAATAAACAGAAAAAACAACCTCTGGCAGAAGTTATCTTTTCTTCTCTAAAAGAGGAGAAAATGTTGAGACTTAGGGTGGTTTTTCTCCCTATTTAAAAAGAGATATATGAAGAAATTAGTCGTTATAAATTGATGCTACAAAATTTAAGCCTTTTTATTTTTCTGAATTAATTTTGAACAATTTTTAACAAATGGCTACTTTCTAAAGAAGACACTGAGAACACCTTTTGTCATCCATGGAAATATAAACTGACAAAACATGGTCCTGAGCATCCTGCTTTACCTGGCCTTGCTCTAAGCAGGGCACTTGCTCCTCTTTTAGAATATCTTCCAGTCCACGTTGCAATTCTGTGGTTCTGTAATTTTTGTCATGTGTTATTCTTTATGCTACAAACCCTTGGGATTTTAAAGTAAACACCTTAACTTGAATCATCATGAAAAAATACCCAAACAACAAAAACCCAGTAACAAAACCATTTCACTTAAAAGAAACACAGCATTAAGGGATTGATGAAGGAAGCTTAATTCAAGAAAGAGTATAATATCAGGAAGGGACTTATTTTTCAACAGGCCTCTCCATATAAATCTTTCCATATCATAAGATAGTATTTAGGATCAACTGTTAACAGTGCTAAGCAGTTTATGACCAGTTAGTCAGGTAACTAAATGGTCAGTCAAAGTTACTGAGAAATAACTCACAGATCTCCAATGTTGGATCAAGGAGGTGAGCTACTGCCTCTAAACGAATTTTATTTTAAAATAAATGCCATCTCAACTAAACACTTAGATATTAGAAATTATTATAGAAGACTACGTTAGTGTCAAATATTTAAGTCCTTTATCCCTCTCTAAAGTTAATTATTAAATCGTCACATTCAAAAAAGGACACAAAATTAATGAATTATTTTTTTAAAAAAAGTAATCAATAGGCTAAATTTAATTTAACAAACATTTTTTACTTTGATTAATGTATTTTTTAGAATATAATAATAAAAAATACAAAAGTGTCAGCTCTGACATAGGCAGTAACATCAACTTAAATCATGCTTTAAATCTTGCTTATTAAATCTTCACAAATACAAATAATTTAGTACTTACAAAAGACAACATAATTACTGAGGTGTGATTCAGAAATAATCTCTGGAATAATTCAGGAATAATCTCTTATTAATTATATGTACTCATAAATCATCAAGTTTAAGGATTTTTTCCTAAAACCTGTAATCACTATGACTACCACAAGACACAGTGAGCAACAATACTCCTTGAGGTTTGCTCACATACCTGTGATCTTCCCAGACTTCCTGTTCTTGTTTTGTAGCTTTCATGTACTAAATCTTCATACACGTCTTATTAAAGAATGTGACAAGGACACATGAACACACTTTCTGAGGAAAAAAGAAACTTGTAAATGGCTTTCTATGTGCTCTTTCTCCTAATCCTTCATAATTAAGCAAAAGTGGGGGATATAATATTTCTGCATCCTTAAATTGCTGATAGAAGTTGCTTCTGACAAATGCTTCATTTGAATCTGTCTTCATGTTGATCCAAGTTTATGGAGGGGCTCTCTTTTTTAAGCCACTTCATGTCTTAATTTCAAGACTTAATTTCAAAGCTACTTTATCTTTTGATTATTGTAGCAACAACATAATATGAAAAAAGGCTAATCAAAACAAGTCATGCCCAAACAGAAACAATAGCATATTAGTCACTGCCAAGGACAGTTTTATTTAATTTCCCTCTGACATCCCTTAGCAAATGCATCCATAATTTAAAATATCTACAGCGGTAAAAATGCTTAGTCTGAAGATGCTGATGGTAGAGTTGAAATTAGATCTAATGTGGCTTCATGCCCAGAATGAGACAAGTCTGTTGCATGGTATTATGGTTATGTGCTTATATTGTAAGGAGAAATGTACACACATGTCAGTTCAATCTCTCTTGTCTAGCATCCATTTCTGTTGTCACCATTCACATCCTGATGCACAGGATTACTAACTATTCCAATTTTTTGAGCCAACATTTTTCCAAGTGGTATATCCTTATTTCATCCCTTGTCTTATGCAATCAATGTACACCTACCTACTACTCAGTTGATTCAGTTGCAGTAAAATCTCTACATAGTCAAAAAGAAGGTCATGTCATGTTTCTTTTCCTCCCTCCAATAATAAACAACTTCTAAAAATGTTCATTCTACCTACTGGTTGCTCATGTCTCCCATGGAGAGATTTAAATTCTCATATACCTTAATTCAATTCTTCCCACCTATTTGGAGTCGTTCTGGGTAGCCAGTACTATAAAGGAAAGCCAATATGGCAATATCTTTTATTCTTGCATAGATAGTGATAGCTACATGGCTAAGAAATATACTGTGTCCAGTCATGAACTATTAATCCAATGATTTCTACTGAACTACTACTTCAAAATCATAACTTCAGTTATGCAAGCAGGATACAGTCAAAATAGTTGAAGTTTGAACAGAAATTTTGAAGGTCATCTAGACAGACTCCTTGCTCAAGAAGAGCTATGTCACAAGTATGGAAGGTTGCTTATGGTTTGAACCATTTGAGTCTTAAAATCTCCAAAGATGGAGATTCTTCAGACTTTCTGGTTGCTTGTTCCCCTGTTTGAGAGCTCACGTGGTTTAAAAAAAAAAAAAAGTCTGATACAGATTTTCTCAGTTCCAACTTGGTTTTGTTGTTTTGCATTCTTCCTCAGTATGATCTGAATCTAAATTCTCTGTACTCTTTCTTTAATAAGTTGTAGACAGCAATAAGTCTGCCTCTGAGCCTTTTCTTCAGGATAAACATATCCCTTTTCCTCAGTCTCCCCCCATATTATTGTTGCTCCAAAACCTGATTATCTTGGTAGTCCTGCACTGGACATTGTCCAGTTTTTCAATGCTTTCCCAGTACTGGGGAACCAAGATATGGACACAGCAGTCCAAGTCTGCTGTCAGCAACACCGACTAAAGAGGAAGAATCCTCCTTCAACTGTTGGCAAAGCTTTTTATCATGCATCCTAGGATGCTTTTGTCTTTATGTGCTACAAGGACTCATTGCTGGCTCCCATTAATTTTTTTTTCCATCAGGATTCCATGTTTCTTTTCTGTTTTTTTAACAAAAGGCAGCAACTTGTGAGTCTCCATCTACTACTCATTCAAAGATACTGTGATAAACACATATTGTAGTTTTGCCTTTCACAAATAAAGTGGATGCTATGTGCTGTACATTATATTATGTCAACTTTTGCAGAAGTAGCTATAGTTGCGAAATAATACTAATGGGTTTTTTTATATAACTAACTGACAATAATTACAATAAATCAGACACATTTGTGAAGCAGCTGATGTTGATTTAGAGTCCTTGTGGTTAACTTGCAATAACTGAAATAGCTAAACCATCTGCATGGTCAGATGACATTTGAGGAATGGGTGTGATGAGGATCCCTGCTACTGACACTTGGACTATCGACCACTGTCACCTGCTGAAACAACAGAACAGGTGGCTGTTGTGAGGAGGTGACACGCCACCCTCAAAACCACATCCAAGATTACTGCACATGCTCTAAAAGGGTGGATCAGAGGAGAGGCCATGTTAAAAAGTTCCTGGAACATGTAAATGAGTTCAAAGAGATGTTTGAATATGTATAATTGTTTATGAATGTGTATTTGACTAATGCAATAGAAAGGGTATATAAGAAGAGCTGCTATGGTTAGCCAGTGTGCCTCTGGCTATGGCTACACACCCAGAGCTGTTACTTTTGCTTTATTGATTTTGTTCCCTATTGTCCTTTATTAAATTTTTAAAAATTCTATTGAGGAGTGGGGGTAATTTCTCACAGATATCCTCTTAGTGTCCCTTTTATCATGCCGCATGACACATGGACATTTGTCTTTGCATAGCCTACCTGAGGATCACCATGAAGATCTGTCTATTTTTCTAATTTTGCAAAGCAATTATTTATCCTTAGCACTTTAAATTATTATTTCCAACATTGAATCTGACACTATGTAATCTGGGAAGGTAGTTGAGGTTTTTTTATAATTTTAAACTTTTAATATTTAGCTGTGCTACATTCTTACATTTGCTTGGTACTGTCTACTGAATTTCTGAAGTCTAGATTTTACTTTTTTCTAACCCTTGATTTCCTGTATATTTAAATGCCTACTTAACATTAACTTTGTGAGTAGTTTCTCTGAAGTCAGTTCCATTGATTAATGCTAAACATGGTCTTAATTACATTGTTGGACTGTGGCCAGAATGACTGATGTCTCACTTGTTTCAAGCTATTAATGACTCCTTGTAATCAATGCGACTGTAGTGAGAAAAGTTACTCCCCAGTGAAGGGATGTCTGTCTCCTAAATTCAGATACTTAAATCTGAGGTTAAAATTTAGGACTAGAAAATCCAAACTATTAATCTATGCAGTCTATGATACAATAGGGAGACAGTAAGAACTTCACAAAATCCATCTTCTCATTTCAAGGAAGGTGAAGTATTCTTGGGAACTGTATCTTTTTCTCATTGTCATTAGAAACAATGAAGACAACTGTCTGAGAATGCATGATAATCATACAACAGAGGTAATGAGAGGTGAATATCACCTTGATAACCAAAATTGTGTTGCAACACTACAGTGCTGGAATTATGGCTATTGGTATGTGAGATAGATTTTACTTAGAGATCTTACTATTGTGTCCTAAAACCCACAGACATGCAGAAGACAGTCCTTAGCTGTTGACCTGTATAGAGAAAAACACTACTGCTAAAGAACCTGGACATTTAAGGACCATGCTTCTTTGTGAAAATCACTAAAGGATTAGCAAGAGGAAAAGCACGTTATGATCTAACTCTTAACAATACAAGGATGAATCCAATGTTCAGTGTGCTAATAGCTGTAAAGTATTCAAATTCAGTTCCTTTTTGGAAAGGATAAGTTTTTCCCATCAAATTACACTGTAGTAATAACTAATTTTAAATTCAGCATTTTAAAGACTTTGAACAAGTATCACTAAACAACAAAACAGGCTGAGTCAAATGGAAAAAACAAACAAACTGAACAGCAACACATATTCTTGCAGAAGAAAAAAAAGATAATTCAAAATAATAAACCATGCATATAAAATGAAGTGGACAGAGAATAAACTTTTTAACTTAAATATTAAGGCATGTGAGACAAGCCATACAGTAAAATTTTCTTTGACCACACTAGAAGTAGGATCAAAGAGCTAAATCATATCCCTTCAATCATATCTATCATATCGTATCCCTTAAAGCTGAAGATTCATCTTTATGAAGATAAGTCTCAAAAACTTTCTCAATTATATCAATAGTGCCATCTTTAAAACAAAATTAATAAAAAGAGACACATTGCCTGAACCAGAGATTGTTTACATGATACTTCTGAAAGAAGACAGATTTGAAATGACTCAACATATAAATGTGGTGTCTATCACCCTAAGTACTCTTCCACAGAAGAATGGAAGGCCCTAATCTTAATATTACTTTTTCAAAAAGGCCTTGGTAACCTGAGGAACCATAGGGCAGAAGAAATGCAGCAGGTAATAGAATCAGAGATAAAATACAAGACACAGGAATCAGAGAACAAACCCAAATCTGAAATCAACTTTCACACACAATGTTTGAAATCATAGCAGGAATATAAATACAGGGTTTTGTTTATAAGCATAGTCTATTTGGAGAAGAATAAAACTTTCGCAAGAAATTGCTGCCTCAGACGCCTTTTAAGAAGCTGTCAAATGACAGAAGAAAAATGATCCATTCAGTGTTCCTGTATTACTTATCTAGAAACACTTCCAGCTTTCTAGGACCTTATGCACAGTGTATAAGTCACATAAAAGCTGACATTAGAAGGCACCTTTGGAGATCAACTTGTGCAACTGCCCTGATCAAACAGGGTCAACTACTGTAGGATCCCAAGTTGCATGACCAGATGGCATGGTCACAATTGCACTCAATACTGGGGAAACATCACAGTACCAAGAATTTTTGTCTGATCCCCTCCCGTACTGCTGCCTACAGAGGATGAACTTTAGCTGTTCATCCTCTACACCAAGCTGTGGTGTAGTTCAAAATGGCCTGGAACGCCACAAGATATGCTGAAGACAATATGTAAGGGCAGATACAGCCATACCATATGTAGATCTATGCAAAAAAAAAAACCAACAACAACAGAAAAAAACAACAAAACCAATAAAAACTAGTTGTCTTGTTACTAAGTTAATTAAATTAACAGTCACAGAAAAGGGAAAATGTCTTTCAACAAGTAAAATATATTTGAAAGGTAAAAATAAAAGATGAATGAATGGATGCTTTCATAGTGGAGGTAAGGCACAGTGAAGTTGTCCAAAAAGTAGTATGAATTTGTTAACATGTTTATAAAGTTTATGGAAAAGGGAGGGAAAAAAACCCAAGTCAACAAGATTTACTGATACAGTAAGAGTAATGAAAACTAAAATGCTAGTAAAGTTTTTGGAAGAAGCTCAGAAGTTTGAAAGACTGAATGATGATTGCAATTCAGTATTTTATACACAAAGCAGATATGAAGAGGAGAAGCAGCTATAGTCACATATATATAGTGATATGTTGTTAATTAATTTTTGCAGTTCAAGAAAAGGGTCTTAGAGTCATCCTACATAACCTTCTGAACAGAGCAGGGCAGAGGCCACAAACCCAAGAATGTCTGTACTGGCTCTGGCAGGAACAGATTTCATTTTCTTCATAGCAGCCCATATGGTACTGCATTTCAAATTTGTGATGAAAAAAAACATTGTTTTGACTCTGGCTGAACAGTTCTTGCATAGAATTGAGTGGGGCTTTTTAGTTTTATTTCTGTTTGAACTTCTTCCACTCTATCACCCCAGTGAATAGGCTGGGGGAGTGATTGAGGACAAACCCAGAACAGCTGACCCCAACTGACCAACAGCATATTCCATAACATATGATGTGCTCAGCCGTAAAAATTCAGGAGAAAAGAGGAGGATATGGGTAGCTTTTGGTTATATTATCTGTCTTCCCAAGAAGTCTCTACATGTGATGAGATCTTGCTTCCCATGAACTGGTTGGACATCTCCATGCCAACAGAACATAAGGAATGAATTCTTCATTTTGCTTTGCTTGAAGCTTTGCTTTATTTGTTAAGCTGTCTTTACCTTGATCTGCAAGTTTTTCTCACTTTTTGTCTTTTTTATTGTCTCCTATATCCCAGTGAAAGGGAGTAAGCAAGTGACTGACTGGGGGCTTAGTTGTCAGGTGGGATCAATACATCACAGTATTATAAATTATTATAAAGAGGAAAAAAGACATAGGTTTTCCACTTCATAGTTCCATGTTGGAGTTGTGTCTTGAAAATCAAATAAATTCTGGTCTTCCCACTAAATTCGTAAAAAAAGTTACAGAAGAGGAAAAGAAGAATAAATTAATATTATTAATTTATTAGATGTCTGCTTCTGAGAATATAAATAAGCAGCTGGAAGAAGTGATGGATATGGGGAAATGCATTAGATGATAGAATTATGAATGATGTATTTATAAATAAAGAATAGTAATTCACGACATCATCGCTTAGAAAGATTGCATTAAGCTTAATTTGACAGACTGAAAGCAAATCAAAATAGTGGTTTTTTCCACTCCAATTGTAATTAAATTAGTTAACACATAGAAAAAAGATGCAAATGAAAAAAACATGAATTAATTTAAAATGCATGAGATGGTGTGGAGTTTTAATTATTATTTAGATTTCTCTATTCTTTAAATAGAGAAATGGCTATCAAATTTTATGATCTAGATGTTCATATAGGAATCACCATCTTCAGAAGTTGAGATGGTCCATCAGAAACAGACTACTCATTATAACATTTATCTGAATATTTGTTATTAGATACTATTAGGGAGAGGGCACGGGATTAGATGTGGTAGACTGACCTTTCACCTGCGCCATCATATCAAATGTCATAAATTAAATTAGGTGCCTCATAAATCTGCCTACAGTATTTGTAGTCAATAGGAAGAGTATTTGCATACAGTAAATGCAGTCACTAGGAAGAGTCAACTATGTCTGGACAGCTACTTTTCTAAGTTTCTCTTAGAGAAATTTTAGGGAAATGTCTACTCTTGTATTGATACTTCTCAATGATTTTTGCATCAAAAAGACTTTATGTTTGTGACAAAGTGTCCATGGAGAATTCCAAAATATTCCATATATTGAGAAGACTGGAAAGTACAATGCTAAAGGTAGACATGATTCTTGAGAGTTATTTTAGAATCCCTTTTCCTCACACAATTCTGCCAGGCACAGATGAACACATCCTCCACACTTGTACAAAATAAAATAATGTTTGCAGAATTCTGACTGGAGATCTGTAGCAGATGACTCAAATTCTGTCTTCAAAAATGTGACAGATGTTTGTCTTACTAATTTCCAAACAATCTTGATTTAATCGTCCTTTTTTAAGAATCCCACTGTCTCAGATAGAAAAAAAATCCCAACCAACCAGCCACTTAAAAACAAAACCCCCAAAATCCCCTCCCATATAATTTTCTTCTAAAACTCACACATCTCACTACCAGGTCATATCAAGGTGCTGTACTTGTCCTGCTAAGATCTCACTACATGCTATATTGGGCTGCTGCTGTTTCAGATATCAAAAAGCCTTGGTTTAACACTCTCTGCCAAGAAATGCCATGAATGTCTGAGTGCTTTAAATCAAAACTGAAAACTGACTTGTTTTTCTCTTTGCTTCCCATCATTAGCTTGGCACTGCAAGCTGTGTTATTAATTATTGTACATTTCTTTTAAAGCACCTTGAGATGTCTTGCTGAGATAAGTTACTGTGTCCTATAAATGGAAGTTATTCACATCCAGTCAAAAATTAGTCTAAAGTACAGTGGAACAAAGTCTTTCAAAAGTATCATCACTTATAAAAAATCAATATAAATTAATACTATAAAGCTGATTTTAGAATCTGGATTTATAGTTTACAGCTCAGAGAAGTATTTATACCTGTGCATTATGCCTTCAAAATAATTGTATATTAATAGTGACGCACATGAATCTTGCACATCTTTATTCAGGTACAACCAAATATATAAAAAGAAGGACAGTGGGGATACAGATATAAGATTTCTGTTAGCATTCCTATGATGGATTTCCAAGATACAGGACTTGCACCATCTGTTACTGCTAATGAAGAGGAACTAATGAGGAAGGCAGATAGCTCATCCTAGGAGGACAGATAAAAAGGTTGGGTAGTTTCTTGAAGTAAGAAACTTATTTCTTGAAGTAAGAAACTTCTTTGACACTGTTGTGTTATTTTAACTTTGGTTGAACATTACAGAGCTTGAAAGAACATGAGAGATACTAACATCTCATTTGAAAATGGGATTAGTTGTAGTTTTGCAGTCCCATGATTACCTTTAGCTTTAGAGTTAACCTCATCTCTAATGACACTGTTTCAAAAATATCCTTGGCCTAATTTCACTTCAGACTATTTGTTAATAAGAATAGTTTTCTACAGCAGGACAGGTTCAAAGGTCATTTACCTCAATAAAAGAGGTATCAAATTTATGAATTCATAGGGAAAAATGTAAAGGATGGAGGATCCTTGGAAGCATGGTTAACTATACTGGTGAGTCCAAGGCTTGTTCAGCTATACAGAGGACTGACATTTCCTCTCCTAGGAGTGATTTCTCCTTCTGGCTAGGTATGTAGTAATCATCTAATTCGTGCATAATTATTTTTTCCATTAGATCCCAGATATTTAATATGTGAAAACAATTCTCAAAAATTAAAAATTATATTTGAAAAGCTCAGAAGAAACAACTGAACAGCTGGATGTTAAAATTATGTCTCCAGTGAGTGAATTCAGTTGTGTTTCTACTCATTCAGTTTTATAAAAACACTTTCAGAGATCTTCTAATAAAGGCAGCATGGATAATTTTCTTTAGAAGTGCTCTAAGGTTAAAATGTAAGCAACTCTGAGACTTCTTAGCCATTGCCAGAAGCTTAGTAAATCAGCCATTAGTAAAAATATTTTTTTTTATCTCAAATAGAGAAATTAAAAAAACCTATTTATGGAAAAATAAAATAATTTTCTTGTTCTTATGTGTTTCAGAATTTTTGTCCTATGTTTGGCATGAATGAAAAGCTATTTCAGGTACCCTGTGGTTCCCTCTCTGCTCATTTCTGCTTGTAGCATGGTGTGTTAAAAGCCATTTCACTATGGAAATGGAAGAAACAGACTTCTTGGTATCCACAGGAAATTGTCAACGACCACTGAGACATTCACAGGACAAGCATTTCAACAAAATGGACAAATTTCACAGTTTAAGCCTAGATACTGCTAGGCAGCAATGGACAAGCATAGGAACAAGTGATTACAAAATCCCAGCTGCTACTGAAGGTTTTAGTATTTGGTGTCAGTCTCAGATCAAGCTTGGTGGTTAATGAATGTCTTGCCATTAAGTAAGAGATGACCATACATGAAAAAAAAGAACTCATTATGGTGAAGGTGTCAGCCATGATGACATTAATCGTTCTAAGCCCATTCTCAGTCAAAATAGTAACAATTATGAGGTTCCTGGCAAACAGAAAGCAACATTTTGCTTATTTGTTTCCATCTGTTTTCTCATTCTTCGGCGGTACATTTTCTGAAGTCAAGAATATCCTTGTTAGAATATCTTGTTCTAACATCAAGAACACAGATTTGAACTTAATGCCTAATGATACAATAGGATTGACTGGGCATTGATCGATTCAGCAGTGTTTCCCTGTGACTTGACATTTCCAGGTTCAAGACTAAACTGCACTTAACTTTTGTCATTCCATCCTTTATAATGCTTGCAAAAATTATGTTAAACACAGGCTGAAGACTTCAACAACAAAAGAAAGTGTGACTATGTAATTCAGTACAATTTCAGTATGCATTACATTTTCTCTTTCATAATAAAGAGAACACCCTGAAGATTTGGCTAACTTTTCCTCTGCCCTTTTCTCATCACTGTATGTTATGCCATTAGAGTTAAGGAATCTCATTTCCCATGAGCCTGATGTCATATCTTGTAAAAACTTATACACTTCCAAAGACCATATTTGCAAAAATTATATTCACATTGAAGATATTTAGAAGAAACTTAGAACTGTGATGACATTTTCCCAAATTAGGCTTTTATGAAAGAACTAATTCTTATTTATTAAATATTTTTTCTTAAAACTACTTGCTTTTTTCTCTGAAGAAATTGTAAGTGGTATTTCAAAAGAATCTTGATATCAAATCTGATGTTTGAACTGATCGGTGAGCTGTGTGCAACAAACCCTTGCAATATACTTTTCTTTGCAGTTATCTCACAGGATGTTTGGTTTCAAAAGCAAATATGAGCCTCAATTTCTTTTACAGAGCTTCTGTGAGCAGACTTTTTTTGATTTCTATTTTATACTGGACCTGAAGAATTTAAATAGCTATCTGACTACTAGCATAACTGAATGTGTTTCTAACCAGACAGTTCAAAATAAATTATGCAACTGACTGGAGTGAAAATACATATCTGCGGGTTGGTTTCTCTCGTGGGGCTGCTTACCGGCTGAACAGTTCCCCAGACCAACCTGAAACAGTTCGTGGGTCCTCCAAATCTGCTGGCTGAGCGTGGATAAGGCTGGAAGAACGGAGTGGGCGCTGGCTTGGGTTGGAAAGGTGTTTATTCAGTGCAGCTCCATGTGCCAGGAGTGCACTTGCCAGAACATGTGCCAGAACCCCGATTTTGCCCCGGTGCTCTCCTCTTACCAGGTCATAGCCTGGGCGGAGCACACTCTGGCCCAATGAGGAAGGAAAGGGGTGAGTCCAGGACAGGGTGATACCAGGTGTTATCAGGGGTGTAGGGGTGGAAGTATTTTGCAAGGAGCAAACCAAGTACAGACAAATAAACAAAATACAGGTACCAATTTAAAAACCTGAATCACGCACTGCAACACATATCTTAACACTTAAATTTCTGGCCCTATTCTGCTCTCATTCACATATAATATCTATTTTTTCACAAGTGTTTCATTAGAGTGCAGATAGATCTAGCACTGAAAAAACATTTTTTCTTGCAATTAAATCTCCATTCCCTAACATTTTAAAGTGAACCTGGACCCTATACAGATGGTGAATAAGAATATCTTTTAAAGAGGATCTTATTTTCCTTTTGTATCTGCAAATCCTAAGTGGCCTAAAATTGCTGTCAAAATTGTACACCTTTTAAAAATAAACTTTCCGTCATTCCCCATAATTTCTTGTATATCAATGCAGCAGTACAGGCCTGAGCAGCTTTGCATGCACCAATCTGAACTAGTTAAAAAGTAATTTTTTTTCTATAAAAACAAAATGTGAGATAACTTAGTATTTGCCTCCTTAGAGATGCCATGAAGGCACATTTACATGTTCTACAGTAAACATGTTCCACATGTTTCCACAGTGTCAAGCCAAAATATTCCTGCACTACTACAGTCAATGGTCAACCTGTCACGTGTTGTGTAACACATTTAATTATCATTCACTACTCTTCCAAAATTTAGGTGTCACTACATGTCTATGTGTGAAAAAGAATGAACTATTCAGGCTACAATTCATAGTGAATTGTAACTAGCACAGGTCAGTAATGATCTGCAAATCTGATGGACTTGTTTTTTTAATCTTGTGTCAATTATTTCTTATAAACGGTAAACCTGTGATGAAGGAAAACAAAAATATTCTAATAGAAATTCAAAATCTTTGAAAATGTGTTAGTTTTACAAGAATTTTTCAAAGGTATCAGAATGGACCACTTTAGCAATTTCTCTTAAATTACTTGTCTGAATTCTTGCTCTTGCTAAACTAGTCTGAAATTTGTACAACAAAAACAAACTAGCATGCTAAGGTATGAAATATGTTTCTTGAACTCTTTTCCTGGATAAATGTGCTTAGAAATGTTCAATTAAATTTACAAACATTCTTTAATAATTTTTTAAACTTAAAATCCTTTATAAAAATCCTTTATTAAATTTATTCTCCCTCCATGTGGAGTTTTTACATTTTTCCCTTTTCAAAAGTGATTTTATGTTATTTAGATATTTACATTTATCTTATTAGAAATTCAACAGCATTTCTAAAGAAGTTTGAAAATACTAAGATGCATAGTCTGTCAGATTCACAGTAATTTAAATAATGGTTTCCATAAATTATTTTAGATAATATGGGATTATTGAAATATTTTTTCTGACCTTATCTATGTCAAACAATTGCCCTCACACTATTACCCTCTACTGAACCCCAATGACTAATTATGACAAAATCATCTCTGTGAACATCTCTGACAATAATTAGCTGTCCAATTTTTTGCTTTGTTCAGCTTCAGAAGCAGAAATCAATTCTTGTCATGCTTTAGAGGTCATAAAGAGGCAGTGAGAATATAGCATGTTCTTCCAAGAGGCTCATAAATAAAGACAGCATAGTTTAGTTTCTCACTGATAAAGTGAGCACATTCAGTACCTGCTCAGAAGACTTTCTTCACAATAGTAACATCATGTTATGGGATCTTCTGTGTATTTTCTTGAACCTTATAGATGAATTTCTAGTAAGATGCATTACATAGTATTGTACCACATCATTGCAGTAGTATCTCATTCAATTATTTGTATACCATGACCCCAGCATCTTTTTTCTATGCACTAGCCAGCCAGAATACTCTTCTTTGTGTGGGTAAGCATGACCTGTGTTCCTGTCTTGTAGGCAGACTTGTGCTTGTCAGATGGAAAGCATGGTTTGTTTTAGTGAACTCAGCTTAAGCAGTGACCCTGTTCATTCTGTGTGACTGCCCTGTACGGTTCGTTGTTTTACGCTCTGTCAATCTTCGTGCTATCTGCATATTTTGTCAGCAATGATTTCATATTTCCTTCTATGCCACTGATGGAAATATTGCCAGATCCATTATTGTTCACTTCAGAAATTCAACAAAAATGTCCTCCTTCAATGCTTAACTGCCACAGATGACTTCAGGGGATATATCAGGCAGTCATTACTATGCTTTAAAAGGGTCTTTTATCATCATGGCCCTTTTCTGTACTAAGTTAATGGCTAAAAGTGAGACTACTCTTTTTAAAAAAGATAAAATGAAGTAAGAAAAACCTACCAATGGTGTTCTTTACAAAGAGTAAACTATCAAATCAAGTACCTAATGAAATTGTTAAAGAATATGTAAGACATACACCAGGAAGGAAACTGTTATCCCATACACAATGAAGGAAACAATTGGTATTTTATTGCAAGACTCCTTTGGTGCATACTGAAGTTGTGTAAAAAAAGGTTTTTGGTATTTCCTCACATCTATGCTTACACAACTAGGAACAAAATATTCCTATTTACCACACCATGAACTATTGAAGGTGATGTAAAAACAATTCAAGGAAGAAACCCACAAGACTAATGTCTTTAGACTTAGTTCTACAACTTTATTCTAAGAAAGCAAAGCAAGTAATGCTTTGTTTTTCTAATTTCTTTTATCCCACTGCTGTTTTCTCTGTAAAATTACAGAGATTTCTCAAAATACCCAAGAGGGGAATTTAGTGTTTGGCTGGTGCTTTTTTTCCCTATTAATTGAGGAAAATAATTTATATATTTCAAGATATTTATATTATTCCATAGTAATAAGTAAGTTCTGAAAAACTTAATCTCTTCAAAAACTGCGTATGTTCCCATTAATTGTGATAAAATCTTAGATTTTTTTTGGAGACCCCTTCAAGATTGGGATTAAATGCTTAAATCTGAAGCTGGAAAATTGTGTGTTGGTGATTAGGTTTCTTTCCTTTTGTTCCTTTTTACTTATATAATTTTTTTCCCCATAAGTTGCTATGAAACACTAACAACTGGGTACTTAAGAAAAAACAAAAGAAGTGGCCAAGATCAGGGGAGGAGGGCATCTGGTTGCACTTCTCTTATCCAGGAGTTTCTCTCTGGGGGGCAGAGATACCCTGAACATTGGGCAGGTAAAAGACGGGGCTGGGGCAGCTGCTCTCTCACTCTCGGCTTTGGAGGGGGACAGTCGGAGAGTTGCTGTTTGGAGAAGGGAATTTGCTGCTGCCGCCAGAGCCTAGCCCAGAGCTGCTGCTTCTGGCGTGGCTTCACCGTCTGCTTCTGAGAGCAGCCACTGAACTGGGACCTTGTTAAAACCCACCTCACTATAAAAGGGACCTATCACCCTCTGCTCGTGTGCCCAGTATCCTGAGCTCGCCTCTCCCTGCCCTGCTCAGAGCCCCACCACCCCTTCAGCACTGCTCTGAACTTTCTCTGCACTGTAGCCCCACACTCCCTGCCTGCTGAGACATTCTGCCATCCTACCTTGCTGTTTCCGAGGGTCCTGCTGGGGGCACCAGGATCGGCTGCCCCAGGGGTTTGTGAAGCAAAGTTTCTCTTCCATCCCTTCCCGTCTTGGATAAAGTCACCATTACCGGGCCTCCCTGAGCTTGAGCCACAGCGCCCCCTGCAGTCATAGGGGAATCATTGCACCCACCCTGACCACCGGGAGCAACCAGCGCCCCTCCTGGCTGTGACTGGAACTGCACCAAAGGGAAAATTGCCTGCAGCCGAGAAGGCTGGCACTGGGTTCCTGGTGCTGTTTGTTGTTAATGGTGTCGTTGTTGTTGTTGCTTGTTTGTCTCGTTATACATACTAGTAAAGCACTGTTATTCCTATTCTCATTTTTCCTATTCTCTGTTGCTCCTATTCTTTGCCTGAGAGCCTCTTAATTTCAAAATTATAATAATTTGGAGGGAAGAGGTTTACATTTCCCATTCCATGGGAGGCTCCTGCCTTCCTTAGCAGGTACCTGTCTTTCAAACCAAGACATTTTGGAAAACCACTGTGGTAAAATTTAGAATGTAGTCTCCCTTCCCATTTTAAAATATACAGTAATATGTTTATGCTCATACAATCATAGGTTATGTCAACTCTGTGTTGCATTAAGAGTATAGAAATTTGGCAGAAAATACATCCCATTTTGTTCCAGTAGATCCTCAGAAATCAGAGCTGTGGGTGCAGCTGGACAGAAATTCTTATTACAAGTCTGGTTGCATTCAATGTAGACCTTAACAGCCAGAAATTCATGAATAATGCTGTTTATCAAAGCAATAGAAATACAATTTCAAAATTGTTGATAAATATACTTGGCACATTAGCATTAAATATTTAAGAAAGAAAAAATAGAACAATCAGTTGGTAATTCATTAATCTTAACTTTACCAGCCTAATTTTGCCATCACTTAAGCTTGATTTCACCAAGGAATCCTCCTACATGGTAGAAGGAACAGATCTTATGAAAGAGGGATCCCTACTTAGGAGAGGACAGAGTCAAGCCCAGTAATTTGTCTGCAAGGTGAGGTTGCATACTTATCCTCTGCCATAGCGGTTTCCAAATTTATACTTTTGGGAGAAGTGGAATTGAGTCTGTAGTCAAATATTGCTGCCATCATAAACACTTAGGAGCAGCTGCTCCATATGTAAAGGAGAGATATTGAGAGTTTTGCTTACAAAGGCTGTTGGGTGTTGCACAGTGGTGTAACAGAACTGTGACGTGTCAGTAGAACTCCCTCTTCCACTTGGCTGAGGCAGCAAGAAATGTCATGTGGCCTCTGCTGGTAAACTCTCAGTCCCATCAGCAGACTCTCCACCATGTGTGGAGAATAAATGCTCATTTCAAATTACTTGACATATTAGTGATATTCAGACAGGACCGGTAGATCTGTGCTCATCTGAATAGGCAGATAACAACCAGGGAGCATATCCTGATGTTTCTAAAAGGCTATCAAACATCTGCATTTAGACATCTGAAGCCTACACTTAATGTCAATAAATGATGTTCTTGATAAAATATATTTCACATTTGAAGGTCAGACCAGTCATAATAAACACAGTTTTCAGTATTTAAAGTGTCAGACATACACTCCAGCTCTGTCTTCAGAAGGAAGCAGTTCCCTGCCAGGTCTTATATCATACATTGCAGCTCTGATTCATGTCTGGAAGAGCTACTTGTAGCTTGGAGAGCATTACATCCAACATTGAAGTAAGTGACTGCATCCTACTCTGAGAGAGATGATTAAGTCTTCAAATTCCACTGTCAGTGTTGACCAAAAGTTCATTAGGTTTGTATTTACATTAGGTAAATACATGTACCTAATGTTATCTGAGATAACATGCCCAAAAGACTGGCGGAATAACTATGGAACTTTTGGGAGATCCATACTGTTCCAGAAGCCAGACAAGCAACTGAGGAGATCTCCAGATCTCCATTGACTATAAAGGCCATCACACATACTCTATATATAGTCACCCACATTCAAATAAGCTCAACATTTATATTTCTTCAATCAAAACTGAAACTCCAACCTGTTAGCTTTATAACTTTCTCACTCATAGGCATGTGAGATTACGAGACTCCCTTTGATGGAGTCTGGGTTTTTTCGAGTTTCAGAGTTGAGAGAGTCTTCAATAGGTATTGTATAGTGCCTGCCAAATCCATATCTGAGCTAAATTGCTAAATCATGCTAAACATGGTCAAATGAATTAAACTTCTTTTCACAGATACTAATCAAGAATAAGGCACATCTTCCCAATTAAATTTAATAGTCTTAAAATTACTGAAAAACACTATCTTATCTTTAATTTCTTGTCCTATTTTTGTATGTATGTGTATACTTACATTCTTTTGTTTTAATTCATTTCAGTACTCAAATCACAGTTCTAATTTATCTTCTACATACACAGAAGGAAAGTAATCAATTTTTCTTCCTGAAGGTGTGCATGTTAGTTACTTCCTCTATATTTATTTGGACTGTAGTTCTCTAGGAAAACATCTAAGAGACTTTTTTGTTCACTATGAAGTATTTGTCTTTCTTATTAGTAGTATTATCATCTTTACTGGCATTAGGTACTTTTTATGCTTCATTTATCAGTTTTAATTGAAAAATGCTTACCTGTTCCCAAACACAAAATGTTTATTTCTTCTTGTTAACACACATTTTCATTAAATTCAGTGCATACTAAAAATTCCCATAAAGTCATCTGAGCAGTGCTAATAATTTCCACATATTTTGAACAAAAAAATTGTATTGTAGCTGTGCTTTTCACAAATGCAAATGCTTATTTTATTGTAATTTTAATAAATCTCAATTATGAGAGCTAGAATTGTTGGTCAATAACCTAGGGGATAACAACCTTCTGAAATAAGTTGAAAAAATAATTCACATTTTCCAGACATTAAAGCAAATTTTCATAAGCATTTCCTATTCTAAATTTTTTAAAAATAGCAGAACAGCACTACATGGTTACAATAGTTCTTGCAAACAATGTTTGTATCTTTAAATAGTTTGCTTGCATATCTAGTTAAAGATTTATAAATCTCATGGAAACATGCTTGGAATCTTAAAGGCAATTTTATACTATTTAAAAAAATAGTAAAATTTTTGGAAATCTCACTGTTTCTCATAATTTAATGTGTTTTCTTAGAAAGGACCAAAATTTTCAATTACCTGTGCTCTCCCCTACCCTGATATCCATCTGTATCTTTGCTTCCACCTGAAGAATCTTATTATGTTCAAAATTATGGTACAGACCCGAAATTACTATTGAAGACAAAGTGATTTCGGTGTGCTGTGCTGAAAATGAAATTTATTAGAAATATGGATAGTATCTGAATGAGAAATGTCTTACTGCTAGTTTTGGTTCCGCAGAGTAGTCAAGAAAAATGAGACAGGTTTTTGTGAGTGTGCTGTCATTAGTAGATTCTCACTTGTTATTCCCTGTTACTAACATAGTGTGGTTTGCCTGTCTTCCCTGTGTCCCTTTAGAAGAAAATCCCTGAAACAGACATTTCGCCTTTCATAAGGATTAGATAAGAATGAGGTTTAACCCCGAAAAACTATTCAAGAGTGGACTGGGTTAAAAAGTGAGCAACTCAGGAAACTATTCTACCTTGTGGATATGATTGGATATACTTGAAATAATACTTCTGAATGGTCTGCAATTCTGTACTCTGTAAAAAGCAAATTGCATTTCAAAGGCGACTCCAGAGCTTCTAATAATTTTTCTTTAAACTAAAGTTAAGACCACAGTAAAAGATATGGCATGTTAAGACTACAAGTTCAAAAAACAGGGTTGCAGGCAGTGACCCTGAAACTGTATAAAACAGTAAAAACATTTTCAAGAGATTAAAACTGATGTGGCCTGAAAATTTGGCCAGTGTAATTGTATGGTGTTTGTGTAATCTCAAAGTACCAGATGACCACCATCTCTTTTTCAACAACAATCTTTTCCTTTCAAAAATTTTGCAGATTCTGTTTTTCACTCTGCTCACCTTTTATGCAAAAAAAGTTTTGATTTTTAATGCATTTCAGTTCAGTTGTCTTTTGTTAGTTATACACTTGAAAGTTTTATGTGAGTTCCTGGTGCACTCTGAATCCACATTTAATACTTCATTTTGAACGAATATTCTTTTACATAATAATTCAAATTTAGTTCTTCTAATATATGACCATAGTTTTTACTTTGCACCCATTACTCATGAAAAGAGAGTGTTGTTTTTAATTACAGTACTATTTAAATAATATATAGATGTAAAGAGGAGCATATATGTTATAAAAACTATTCATACTACATTTATCTATTGTGTTATATGTACTTCCTATATGAATTTTTCAGTCACTAGACTGTTGTGTAAAAGAATGATGAGTACCACTCATCGAGTTGAAATTAAGCAAAAAAACCCAAACTTACTTTAGTTTGGTAAGGAAATTACAATGAGCTCCAAAAGTATAACTTAAGCAGACCAAGTGTTAATGACAAATTATTTCCCTAACTATTAAACTCTTACAGTTTCTTGAAATGGTTAGCCTTTGCCATGAACTGTGTGTAGCAACTACATTTTCTGGTTTAGATAACTGGGGAAAAGTAAAATGAGGATCTTGAACCATGGGCTGTGGACTAAAGCTGATTTTGATGTATCCTAGTGTAGCAGGCAGAAACTGGGGCTTGAGTTTTTTAATATGAAACACAATAAGGACTCTGACCACACTATGTTCCCCTAGGTGTTAATCTAAAAATCTTTCTTTCTATAACACTGTATTATGCCAGACTTTTCTTGGTTTATTTTCTTGAATGTCCTTCTAATCTATTTGCATACTCAGTTCTTTATTAAATTTTAGGGTGCCAGCAGATCAAGAACTCATTTCTTATTATGACAAAACAAATACACAAGAATTTGAAACATCTTGTTATTTCTGAATGTATTGTAGCACTCTGGTCCATCAGATATGGTGGTGTTGCTGCTTGCAAGGATCACTGGTCACTAGATCTCATCTAAGCCTAGAAACTTGTCTTAATTTCTGCTTGCTTTACAGCAAAGCAGATTGTTAATATCAGTCAGGTGGTACTGATTAAACATCAGCCCTATCCTCCATTTTAATCCTGGGATTTACTGCAACTTGTTTGTATTTGCTCCATTGCAATTTGTGATCTAATGCTTATTCATACCGCACAATTTAGGGCCAAAGTCCAGCAGACTGTCTAGAATAAGAAAATAATTATCATAGTGTAGAATTGCTGACTAACAGAAAAGGAGTGAAAACAGCAGAAAAGGAAAATGACACAATGAATGACACTGACCTTTTCTCAGCAGGAGTTCAGCAGGCAGGACATTCATAGATCAACCACCAACCAGTCCCCTCAAAACTTTGAAATAAATGGGAACTTGCTCTGAATAATGATTGGTGATTAATTTTCTTTTACTCCCCTTACTGTTATGATGCTCACGTAGGGATGCACTTTAGTCATAGAAACAGAGTCAAAGGAAAAAAGGAAGAAAAGGAAAAAAACCTACACAAAAAACCCCTTCATTTGTATCTATAAGGTTTTAAATACTTCATATTTCTACAATGGAAACCGAATGAAAAAATATTCATTAGAATTGCAGTCAATGCTTTTCAGCATCTCACATAACCTTGAAAAATGAATATATTCATATGAAAAGTGAAAATAATTCTAATAAAAATGTCAGTGTGATCTCCTACAGCAGGCATTACTTTTATAACAGCTGTGCTCATTCTTTATGAACCAAGTACTGTAGACTAATCACTTTCTACTACACTTCAATATCAAGCTATACGGGGTATAATTTCAAAGGGTATTCTAATGAAGTCAGTGAAACATTTTTGTGTACTGAAATTTATTAAAAACAAAAATTAAGTTTGAGCTTCTAGAGAAAACATTTTCATAGGAATCCTTTTTAAGAATGTAAACTTTTAGGCATCTAAATCATAAAAATTGAGAAATTTAGTCAGCATTTTTGACTTTTGATGTGTAATTTCAATTCCTCAAAAATTCCAGGTTTTTTTCCCACAAACTTCTTAGAAGTAGAATTTTCTTTTTTTGGCATGGCACATGGTACTACTCAAATGTCTTTAATATAGCATTAGTGTTACCTTACCTACCTTCTTTCATACTGGGAACCTTCTGTGTGTTTTGAGGGTATTTTTCCTGAGATGAGTAAACTCGAGTGGAACACAGAGACCCACCAGGAGCATGAGAACAGCTGACAAGGCGTTGGGGGGGCGGTGAGGAGTAATGACATCTCCCTGTCACTCCCACAAAGGGCAGCCCCAGGGAGCACTGTGACCAGGAGTACATGGATAGGGCAGAGGAGCACAATGTGGCCATGGTGTGTCAGTCAGAGCATGGCATGGTGCTAGATCTTTCTCATGCATCAGGGATGGGCAGCAGACCTGCCAGCAAAATGTGCGCCCAGGGCAAGGACCTCCTGCAGCCGGTGGCTGAGCTGCAGGAGGTGGTGGGAAGGCTGTGCAGCATCAGACAGGCTGAAAGGACTTAGATAGCTAGTTACAAGTGCAGTCTGAAGTGAGCCCACAACCAAACAACCTAAGCCAACCCCATTGGCACACATAAAAGGGAGGAGGTGTTGTTGAGATGGCCATGCGCTCAGAGTGCTTCAATAAAACTTCAGAGGGCTTCAAGTATCAGCAGCATGTTATCTAGACATCTTTTATACTTTTTCTATATAGCAATCCTATGGGCAGCTCCACACAGCTCTGACTCTTTCTCTGATTCTTCTCTCTTCTGTCTGCAGTCCCAGCTTGCTGCTTCCTGTTCCTGGCACGGCCACCTAACCCTGTCTGTCCCTTGTACAGTGGCTGACCTTATCTGTCCCTCACACAACCTCCTGTCCCTTCCTCCTCACAGCATGGCCAGCAGACTCCAACTGACTCTCTACTAACTAACTCACTCTTTATCACACCCAGCTGTGAGGGCAAGGCTGTTCCCACTCTTTGGTAATTAACACAGCTGCAATATATCAGAGGCAGGATTACCTTTAGCACTATCTCTGTCTGTCTTACCACAAGGAGGGGCAAAAATGCAGAATTAAATCTTGCAATGGAAAGGACCTGGAAGAAGAAGGCAATTCTCCCAAAGCCTGAGGTGCCCTTGTAGAACTGCTTCTTTGCTCTGCAGACTGATGAGGAAAGACCCATCATATCAGGAGAGACACTGGAGCTGAGGAAGGTGGCCCCATCTGCTCCTCATACAACAGCAGGGAAAACTAAGAAAAGACAAAGAGTAGTAATAGTAGGTCATTTGCTTCTGAGAGGTATGGAGGCAATTGTTGAGCTAATGTGCCTTCTGGGAGATGTTCTGCTTATCAGAGGTTTGTATCAGGGATGTCAACAAAAGACTATGAAGCTTTGTACTGTTCACTGACTGTGATCTGCTGCTGCGTTTTACATAGGCACCAATGATACAGTCAGGAGCTGGCTGAAGAGTGTCAAGAAGTATTACAGAGTTCTGGGAGGGATGGAAAGGGGATCCAGAGCATAGATTTTTTTTGTTAGCCCTTCCAGTCAGAGAAAAGGGGTTTCAAGGGGTCAGTGAAATCTGAAATCATCAAATGGTTACAGGGCTGATGCTATAGCCAGGGATTCAGCTACTTAGATCATGGGATTGACTTCATGAGAGCTGTTCTGCTGGGGACTAAGGGAGTACATCTGTCAGAAAAGTGCAAGAGCATATTCAGTCATAGGCTTGAGAAGCTGGTGAAGAGGGATTTAAAATAAAGTTGCCAGACTGAGTGAACCTCAGTCTATCCCACTCCTACCAGTTTGATACCAAGGCCAGCAAGAGATGCCTAGTGCCTGGAGAGGCATCTCAGGGGATTTATCATGATCCCCCCACACAGAGTGCTGCAGCTAGCTCTGGAGCCCCAAACATAAGGAGGACATGGACTTTTCCAAGCCAGTCCAGAGGAGGGTCATGAAGATGATCAAAGGGCTGGAGGACCTCTTCTGTGAAGGCAGGAAGAGGGAAAAGGGGCTATTCAGCTTGGAGAAGACAAGGCTCTGTGGAAACCTTTCAGCAGCTTTCCAATACCTAAAGAGACCCTGCTGAAAAGCTGGAGATGGACTTCTTACAAGGGCATGTAGAGATAGCACATGGGGGGAATCTTTAAACTGAAAGAGGGCAGGTTTAGATTAGCTATTAGAAATATTTTACTGAGGGTGGTGATACTGGAACGGGTTTTCCAGAGAAGTGGCAGAGGCCTCAGGCCTTTAAGCATTCGAGATCAGGTTGGACAGGGCTTTGAGCAACCAGGTCTAATGGGTGGCATAGCTGCCTATGTAGTTGGAGATACACGATCTTTAAGGCCCCTTCCCAAATCATTCTATGATTCTATGATTAAATGAAACTGTAATCTCACACAATGTGTGAACACCACACAAATAGGCCTAAATATAGGCAAAATATATTTACAAACCCTAGCCTTTCTTTTTTTGTCCAAAATAACATGCCTTGATAATCAAAGTAAATATTTTTCTCATAATTAATCTATCTCTCAGACACGTAAGGTCAGATCTTCATCTTTTATGGTACTATTTATAGATTTGGCTTCATGTTTTTTTGAAGTTCTGCTTTCTGAAGATCTGTGCATTGCCTACTGACTTTCTTTGTAGTCTCTGTTACATACATATATTATTAGGAATTTGATACACAGATAGCTGTGCAGCCTTGGTCAGGACATGGATGTGGAACACACCAAAACACACAAAAAAACCAAAGTAACTTTTTGTACGTTACTTCTGCTTTTTCTTTTTAACTTATGGATATGCTCCTCTGTAGAACAAACTTCAAAAAGTGCTAACACTCATATAACTTAAAATGTCAGACACTGAATTGCTTAAATATTATCCCTGCCATCTCTCTCATTAAGAGATCTAGATGCAATTGAGGGCATCAAAGACGAGACTCCATCTGCAAGGCTCTCCTAGATTATCTGCTGGAATAAATATTTTGAATATTTGACTTGACTTTCAAAATGTGCAAATTAGAGAGAGTAACATTAATATGATATGGGGGTAGTCAGAGGGAAATAAATTTAAAAATAATTGGGCATGTATTCTTTAGGCTTCAACTGTCCTTGCTGTAGTCTCCTAAGATGTCAGATTGAAGTTTAAAATTGATCTTCCATGTTAATATCTGCTATTTTACTATGGTAACCACCTATGAAGATGCTTTCTTCATGACTAGTAGGTCAGAGCTGATAAGACTGAAAAGATGTAACATCCCACTGAAAAAAATCAATATATTATGGAGCATATACTAAGTGTTTGTCTGCCTTAATAAGGAAATTATTCCATGTCATTGTGTGATGACATTTCAACAGATTTAAGCACATATTTAATTGCTATCATATTGAGTGAATCTATGGAGGAAAGGAGCTCATTTTCTAACAGTCTCATTCACAGAGCAGAATGAAAACCATTCCTTTAAGACAGAAGATGTCAGAGGTCCTAATTCAGGTCTTCTGTTATGAATTGTGAAATATGCAACATTAATTTTTCTGTAAGAACAGACTCTGATTTTATCTGTGGAATTTCCACAGAAACCAAAAGTATAATTGAAATACATAGAGAAAAAAAAAATTAAAAAGTCACCAATCCAAGTATTTCACAGGGACCATCTAGAATCAGCCAGGAAATAGGACAGTATCAAAGAGATATTAAATAAAAATGTTGTATTATTTCAACAGCAAGCTATAGTCTGTTTATAGTCTGTCCAGTTCTGATTTAAATACTTCAAAATAATCCTTTTGCTTTTTTAAGGGAAACATTTCAAGAATATCAAGGTAGAAAAACAAACAAATTTAAAAAAACCTGACAAGACAATAGCATCATTACAGGATCAGAAAGCATGCCTTACTGTGAGCTGTGCATGGATCTAGTTCATTCTGAGCAAGATTAAATGCCTGAATAAATCACAGACTGCGAATATGTACACAAGGAAAAAGAATTTGAAATTTGACATCTATGCAGTATAGTAGAAAAGTAAGAAATGTTAATATTTTAAAGACTGGAAAACTAAACAGACATTCTGAGAGTGAGAGTATCTAGCCGTCAAGGAAATTTGCAGTGATTTTAAATTATCTTCTAAAATGGAAATTTTAAAATAAATTTGATTATTTTTCTTATCTCTGTGCTTCCTTATAACAAGGTAATGCATATGCAGCAGGAAACTCCAATCTTTTCAGAAAGCCAAATTTAATAATTAGAATTTATTATTAGCAATACAGTTGACAAGATCTCTTTTTACTTTCAACTACAGATGAAGGTACCAGAAAGAATATATCCTTTAAGAAGCACTGTGGCTATGCACAGCTACATTTTTTTCTGTTGATCAAATATCTGAGATCTCTTGAATCTCTTGACTGCTTGAAAAATAAATTGCCTGCACAAAGATGTCTGGTGTCATTTTATGAGCTTAAGCATTCTTCTGTCCTCCATCTGCCACCCTAGAATGCAAGTCTCCCATAGGTCCTTTGTAATGTCTGCCAGTCTTGTGTTAATGCTACAGAAAGCCCAGACTAGCAAAAATAGCCATCAATATTAAGACAAATTAATTGAGCTCATTGACTAAAAAAAGATCCTGCACAATGATGCCATAAGTAAACCAGAATATAGAAACTTACATTAGGATTCTTGCTTAATATATTGCTTTTCCTTATTTATTATTAATAATATTATTATTATCATAATCATCTGTGCTTTATTTAATCCAACCTTAAAGATAACTAGAAAATATTATTGTTACAATATTTTCCAATATAACTCTTTGCAAGACTTAGTATTGTAAGTATTTAAGAAATAAGTAAAGTTTATGTGAATCATAATATAATGCTTTGTCTTAACTAGGAAATATTAATATTCCTCCCCATTAATAGTATACTTGCAATAAAGGTCTTTGGAGTACTAAAATATTTAACTTTTTTTTACAAAATGAATTATAGACATTTGTCATTTTTTTTTCCTGCAGAACAGAGGGTGAAAGAAACCCATTTATTTTCAGCTTAAAGCATGGACCCTTGTGGCTCAGACTCCATCTGAAAACCAACCGGCAGTGTATGCTGATCTGCACATTCAAAGCAAGCTCTACGAATAATTTTTATTCTGTAGGTGCAATTGACTAACCATCAGACTTATTGTGAGTCCAGTCATCTATGTAGTGTGGAATTCATTGACCTTACCTACACATTGTGCTCAGGATCTCCTAGCAGGTAAAGCTGTCAGTGGATCATTTAGATTATTATTGGATCCTACACCCCTTTTTCTTGACTGGAGGAAACTGGAGGAAATGTCTTAATCTTGAAAGAGGTTTTTCTTCAGTTCAGTGGCAATAAATATCCTAGTCTTATTTTTATCATGTTTAGCATCTTCATAACTGTTAATTTAAATCTCCCATCAAATACCTCTGGAAAAATACATCTATATAAAGTAAAAATCTATGTTTTACGAGAACATAACCTTACATTAAACCACTGAACGTTGTTTACATATTGTATGTTCTTTGGGTTGTACCTAAATATGGATCTTTCCTGGTCAGGTGTTTTTGAGGTACTTTCCCCACAGGTTAAGTACCTCAAATCATAGAAGAAACCAAGAGAATATAAGCCCTGGCTATTACGTTTTTCAGAAATCATGAACATAAAAAAATCATAAGTATTAATTATATTAATTATATTAAATATATGCACAGACAAAGGAAACAAAAAGTGTACAAAGAATGAATGTACTCAGACCAATAAAACCTTAAAAATTATTTTCCTGTGTCCAAAGGAGAAGACCTATTCTGCAAATTTGGGATTATCTGTTGAAGTGTCTCACTGCTCTCCTCAAGTCAAACAACATTTGGCCTTGAGGGTTTCAATTTCAGCACAAAGACATTTGTGTCAACAGACTATCAAAAAGACATAATAATACTTTTTTTTTAAAAGGGCAGAAGTGATATTCAGGATATTTGTTCATGTTTAAAAAGAACAAACAAAACCAAGGAAAAATATATTTTAATATAAAATAAATTTTATTACTCTGAAAATGCCTTTCTTGGGAAGTAAATTGGTTGTGTGCAGTCAGAGGTGGAAAAGGTAGAGTAAGAAAAAAAAAGAAAAGAAAAAAAAAAAAAGCCTGTGCTATACCTAAAACTCTCCACTTAAGTTGAGAAGTCAAGGAAAAATTACAAGACCCGAGAAAAGGTCATTCTGATTTCTTTCCTTGGTTCAGGATGTTCTGTCTGATGGGATGTATACTGAAAAGTTCTCTATTGGGTAACTATCTTAATGACACTTGGTCACATTTAAGGAGCAAAAAATAAATGGGAATGCTCTCTCTTATGTATACACTTAAAGTTCTACCAAAATCTGTATTTGATTTAAAATCTGTCATGGCCCAGTTTTAATCATTAGTCATCGATGCAGCTACAGAATTTGAATGGTCTTCAGCTACTGCATCAATCATCTCAGTTTATATTTTCTTCATGCCCTTGGTGGTATTAAATAGTAGGATAAGCTTCAAAACACTAATATTTTAGAATATTGCCAAATACCAAGCATCAAAACAATGATCCTGCAGGCTTGTCTATTCTTGTCTGGGCATCTGGTACATATATCAGGAGAGAGATTGCCTGAAACACTTTTCTGTCACTTGTTAAAATACAGTGAATGGCTTAGAGGTCAGCCAATGAAATGTTGCAGGGAACAACCTCAAGGCAAATCTTCACTTATGTGGTGTTCTTTCCATGGAATGGAAGATTAGAATTAAATACCATCTGCTAAATCAGAGCATGTATGCAATGCTATCAAAACCTATGAACAAAAGGAGCTTAACATTGTACAGAATTTTCCAAATATCTTGGAGGCCGAGGGGTGCTGGAGGACATGGGGGGTCTCCATTTTAAACAAGAAAGTTTATTATTCGTTTTTTTTGTTCTTTGATGCCTTCAATGTCTTATCCAACAATGTTCATTTCCTGATTTGTTTTCCTTCTGAAGCCAGCTTATCAAATTTCATTAAAATTTCCCAGATCTATAGTATAAGGTCATGCTTTGTGTTCACACTTGAGATTTCAATTCTTAATGCCATGTTATTTAAATGTAAAGAAAATGGTTTTCATCTAAATACAAAATATTTTTATTCTTGCATTATCTTCTTGCTTCATTTGTTTTTTCTTTTCAAATAGATTTTTGGTTTTCGCAAAATTTACATGACTTCCAGCTCTGGTGTTCTTAGAGTCATAAATGTCAATAAGCATACGGATTTTTATACCAAAGCTTATACTGACTGCTCTTGAGACCACATTCTGGAATGACTGTTTCATTCACAAGTAGGGCAGTGTATTTTGTTTGCTTCTCAAAATTTCTCTAGAAGTGGTGGCTTTTTTTTTTTGTTTGTGGGTTTGGTTTTTCTTTGTGTGTTTTTTTTTGTTTTTTTTTTTTTTTTTTTGGGTTGGGTTGGGTTTTTTTGGTTTTGGTTTTGGTGATTTTTTTTGGTTGGTTGGCTGTTTTTTGGGGGTTTTGTTGGGTTTTATTTTCACTCTTTTGTTTTTAAATTTTGCTGAAACAAAATCTATTTTACTTACTGAGATAGATTGATGTGATCTGACACAATTCTCTCTTCTAAGTAGAAATTACAGTCTGGAATACTATCTCATTCCTGATGAAGTGCTTAACTTCCCTGCTATACTGATATGCTTTTCTTCTTTCTCTTCTATGGTCACTTTGTTAGCTTGACAGAATTCATGAAGGATAATGTATCTTGATGAAATTTATATATTTATTATTAAACACTTACATCTAATCAAGAAATTCTAAATTCCATTTATCACTGCTGGAGAAACCAGGATACTAAATCTGTTCTAATTAATGTATTTGCCAAGAATGAGACAAACTGCTGTCTGAAAATGACTGTTTCTATCCACCAAGTGTAAAAACCAGTTGGGCACTAGGTAGTAAATAATATAGGGTTTAGAAAAAAGGAAAAAAAAAAAAGAAAATAAAGGGGAAAAAAAGCCCATAGATCGAATTAAAGAGAAGCAAAATAATAAAAAAATATCCAAACCCAAACAAACTTAAAAGTATTCTAAATTTAAGAATAGTTGAGAGCTGAAACACTTTTTCTAGGAAGTGTTTTGCTTTCAAAGACTATGAATTTTGTGAGTATAGCAAAAAAAAAAGAAAAAAAAAAAAGAACCCCCTAAACCCACTGGTCTCCCTATTCTCCTGTATAGCTATTTAAGTATTTATGATTCATTGCAAACATGACAGCATGATAAATATTTAGAAAAAAAACCCAAAAATCCAGTACTCTTGTGATGAAGCATCTTTGTATGCCCTCCTCCCTCCTGGAGAAAAGCACACAAACATATTAAACCTTTTTTAGGTGATTTTTTTTTTTTTTTTAGATGAGTAAAGAGGAAGATGGAACACTGACATCTGTGTGTCAAGTTACATCAACTAACACTTGAATGTGTTTGATGACAGAGGATGAAGCATGAAATGTTGTTCACTAAAGGTTTTGAGATTTTATGGGCCAGGTAATACAAAGTGTAATGAAGTGAGATGAGGCAAGGTGGGCCAAGCAAAGCAAGGCAAGCAAGGAAAAGAAATAACTGGAATAAGAAAGGACAGACTTGGAAACATGGGAAATTAGATGTGGAAAATTCTTGTATGGTAAGTTAGAATTCAGTTACCGCTGCTGCAACTGAACAACAAATACAGTTCATATAAAAATAAAATAACATACATTTTTATAAATTCAACAAAGACTTTATCATAGGGAATATCAAAGCTGTTTAGAAATGATGCATTTATTTTTTTAAAAAAGTATTTAACCATCAACTCTTTTGGTTTTTTGGTGGATTTTTTTTCTTAGTGGGCTAAAAAAATATAGCTATGGGCACAACTATTTAATAATATGAACAAACTCTGAATAACTTTATAACTAGAAAAGGCAAAATATAAAATCATCAGCTTTCATTGTCATTAAACTCCAAATATAGGCTAAATCCTGTCACGTTTCTCAAGTCCCTGAACTTCAAGACAAAGATTAGGAGAACAAAATCCCCCCCATCGTGGGAAAATAAAAAGTTTGAGTTCTTGAGGAACTTGAAGTTACACAAGTCTAGGTGACCTAATAAGACACATCTGAGAGTTATGAGGCAATTGGCTGATGCAGTCACTCAGCTGCTTTCCATGTTTGAAAAATCATGGCAGTCAGAGTCCTTGGTGACTGGAAAAAAGGGAATATTGCACCCCTTTTTAAAAAGGATAATAGGGACAAACCGGAAAGCACCAGCTAGTCTTCCTTACTTCTGTGCCCATCAAGGTCATGGAATAGATCTTCCCGGAAGACACGTAAAGCCTTATGGATGATAGGGAAGCGAAGACATCATGGTTTTACCAAGGGAAAGTTATACCATGATAATCCATCCTGGCCTTCTACAGTGGACAGACTGCATCAGCTGAGAAGGTAGGAGCTACAAATATCATCTACCTGAATTTCTATATGGCACTTGCTTTGATTTTGACTACAGCTTATAGTGAGTGACAAGAGTTATGGGCCAATGGCTTTAAACTGAGCAGTAATAGAATTAGATTGGGTATGAGAAAGATTTTTTTTTACAGTGAGGGTGATGAGACACTGAAACAGGTATACCAGAGAAGCTGTGGATGCCCCACCATTCATAGTTTTCAAGATTAGGTTGGATGAGGCTTTGAGCAATGTGACCTAGTGAAAGATATCTGCTTATAGCAGGGATGATATGATCAATACAAAAGATTCTAGGATGCTGTGATTCTACAATTCTATGTTGGGCTTCTGCTGATTTCCATGTGAAGAAATCTGTAAATTCAAGCATACTATTAATGGTGTGAGAATAGACATCTTAAAGTATTTTAAAGTTTCAAGAACTATCAAGGACCCACTGAAGAAACATGTTGGTTTTTTGCATTTACTAATTTCTGTTTCATTAGTGGCCTTTTTCAGTCATTTCAGATTTAGTCTTATTCTGATGTAAGGCTGAATCTTGTCCTGGTGGATAAGTAAGTGCTGCTGCTTTTTTTGTCTCAACATTTCTTGAGCTTTGCCACTGCTGATTCTGATTTATTTTCTCATCATTACTTTCATTTCAGCCAGAAGGGTGAAAACATAATCTCCATATAGGCTGCCAAAAGTGCCTTTTCATCAATTGAGATGGTGCCAACTAACAAAGCAATGAGGAATTATTTCCCCTTTAGGGGAGAAAGCTTGTTTTTTCCTCTTTTAAGATATGTTCATCACTGCAAATCCTAAGGTCATGTTTGTATCTCTGTCCAGCATGATGAAACACTGTTACAGCCCATGGCTCCGAGAAGGTTTTTTTTTTTTCAGGTTTCTGTCCCACCTCCCATCATCATTTTACAGATATTATGCAAGTCAGTTCAGCTTCTTTTATATTAATACTAATTTCAGTAGACTCTTTACCCTTACTTGTGTGTCTGCTTGTAAAAGAATCATGGAATGTCTTGGGTAGAAAGGGACTTTAAAGATCCTGTAGTTCCAACTATGCTTGCCCCTATCATGATTGATAATGAAAATATTAGCCAGAACATGCATGTGAGCAGAAAATGTGTAAGATTCTATACCCCAACAGACCTCCAGTGCTCTGCTCAAAGCTCAGCCATCTCTTACATACTGTCCCCCATGTCTTGCATATCTGTTCATCTCCCACAGCATTATCTTCCAATCTCTTTGCTCTGGTACGTGTAATATCCAGATGTTTCTAATGTTATGTCTAGAAGTTTCTCATGGTCTGTTCTCTTAGCTAAAATTTACGTCCAGGCTCTAGTCATTTGTTTGCATAATGTAATGAAGGGCACAACTTCATATTACATGATTGACTTTCATTTAATAAAACGAATTAATAATAAAATATAACAACAAAAAGCCTAGAAAAAGCAATACTTTAAAGTTTCATGTTTATGTCATTAGTGTTAAAAATACAGCATATATTACATTAGAGAATGAGTGAAAATCACTGTTTAGAGCAGTGGGTAATTCACCTCTATTCAATCTTGTAGCAGCTCATTTATTGAATAAGAGTGCTTCAAGATCTTATCTATAAATTTGCTTTCTTTCTAAATAGCCTTTCTTATTATTAATAACAGTGCACAAAAAAATCTTGCACTTACACTCCAGACTCAGTGGCTAGTGGAAAGCGGAATTTTTAACACAAAGAAAGAGAAGGGAGAGTTTTGGCTTCATTCACCAAAGCTGCTTGTTTGGAAACTAAGCCCCAAATAACAAAGTCTTTACTGCTTCTTTGAAAAAAATGAGCTCACTAAAAGAATGGAAATAAAAGATTTAAGATAAAACAGGATTATAATAAGATACAAGAAATGTAAGATAACAAAGAAAATAAACAACATTGGGGAAAAACAAGGGAGATAGTAGAGAAAAGTATGGAGTGAAAACAAGATAAATATGCATAAAAGAATCAGCTGGGAAGAGCAACATTCAAACACAGGGAATAAGAAAACATTGAAGAGCAGATGATATCTATTTCTTAATGTCAGTACATTAATTGCCCAAGAAATGAACCGAATTTTCAAAAAAGTGCCCTGGTTAAAAAGATTGATTTAGGCATGTGGAATATTTCCACAGATGAGAAAGATATATAAGATAGGAAATTGGGACAATTTGAAAGGGAACATAATGAGAAATTGAATATCTGACGGAAACTTAGGGTGCAAAGGTTAGACAAATTACATACATATCTATATATACAGTTCTATCAATATAAAAAAAAAAAACTAAGAAAAAACACAAGTAACAGATTTATAGAAACTGAGAAAATAATGAAAAAATTAAAATAGAGGGGAAAAAGAGAAAGCTGACTTAAACTGTTTAAACTTTTTAAATTATTTAAGTATTTAGGAGTATGTTTAAATTGGCTATTGTGCACCTTGTTTTTCTTCAAAAAAACACTATATCTGCGCTGATTCACTCCAATAGTTTCTTTTTTTTATAAAAAAATAAATAGCATCCTGTTTTAACTAAAGTGGGGAGTCATTTTTGGAGCTGGTTAGGAAAAAATTTAATCAGAAAACAATTTTATATTGGGATATTGGGAAAGCAACACCATCAAAATAATGGATTTAGAACAAGGTTTTTTTGGGTTTAATTTTTGTAACTGTTTTAGCTGTTAGTTTGTGGAGTTTTGTTTCTTATTTTATCGGGTTTTTTCTCAAAACTGACAAAAATGGTTTTGCTTTAACTAATATCCAACATGTTGTTCAAATCTTGTCCTTAAAATCTTTTCTTTTTTATTTCTCTTTTTTTTTTTTTTTGCATTGTTTTGAATCATTCTTAACTTGATTCAGATAAATATGCTCACAATGACAAATTTGCTGTATTACTTTCTGTTCCCAAAGTAGGGCAATCAAAACCTTGACTTAAGACTGTATAAAAGGTGTTTACCAAACTTCTCTACTGGGTATCACCCTTTTTTCTCAAAGTAACATTTTTCCCTAGGATTTCATAAAAGAAGTGAACCTAGAAAGTGAAGCAATGTATTGATTAGAACAAACTTGCTGGGTTTTTTTTATGGATGGCACCTTTGGAAGTGCTGACATCCAACAAAATGATAGAGAGCAGCCTGTTGGGCACTATTCCCTCATCTTGAACAGCTCTGAAAAAACATGTGCAGCATTAAAAATGCTTAGGAAAAAAACCCAGGGTGTAATTAATAATATGCAACTTTAAAGATTTAAAAGTAATATCTCTGCTTTACGATAAGAATGTTGATTTTCTTACTTCTTAAGGGAAATTCTTCCTAAAGGCAGTTAACCTCATCCTGAGACAATCTGTAGAAGTAGCACAATTCAGATACTTCTGAAGGTAGTCAATAAGTTCATGTGAATTTCTGGTAAAAATTTTCCATGTTTTTTTCCTAATCCTTGTTCAGTGAGGAATTCAGATATGTTGGGCTTTTTTTTTTCCAAATACTATGAAACACTTTTGTTTTGATAAGATTTTTGCCTCTTTCTCCCAAAGAAAGGGGATGATGAAACAGGAAATGTTGGAATTCTAATGCCAAAGAGCTTATAAAAGGAATTTAGCATGAGGCCAAAATTTGCATCCTCACCTGAATCATAGGAGCGCCTCTCTCTGCAGACTTCCAGTATTCTAAAAATGTAAGTGGCTCGAGATCTACAGAAACATTTGCTTTTCCTCTTTCTAAATTGTGGCTTACTTTACTAATCATGTTTTTACTTCTACTTAATTTAACTCATGTAGGTGTAAATAAAATCTGTTTGAAATGCAATATGTTTCTTATTCTAAAAGCACGGAGGATGTCAAATCCACTTGGTGCAAAGTTGAAGAAATTCTCAAAAGACAGTAGTATTCACAGAGCTAAGGATGATTATATAAGTTCCTCACCATTTCTTCCAGATACATGCCCAAAGTTTACGGGTGTTCACCAAAAGAGCAGGTGCTAATGAAATTGTGTGTGATTTCACCGTGACTTTCACTAAAAGGCTCTTGCCAAGTGCACCTGTACATCTGTTGGAGTAGTGACACATGCTGAATAATTTTTTGTCATATCTCATGCTTCCTGTGGCTATGTCTAGACAGAGAAAAAACTACATTTGTTATTTGAAAGCCTGCCTTTTCATAAATAGAAACCTCAATGTATTTGGCCGGTCAGTCATTTAGGTGGAGGCAGTTTTACAGTTTGACAGCTAAAGGCAAGTTGTCAGCATCAAATATTTTCAGGGAAATCTATTGAAAATGCTACTCTCTCTTGCCAGACCATTGAGGAGAACTCCACAGGAGCTCTGAAAAAGCTGGTTTTCTGCTATTAGCTAAAATTCTTGAACAACAGGGGCTAGAGCAGTATCCAAACAATAGGATTCTGCTATATCTTGAACAGTCCATACAAATTCTGCCTGGAATACTCTGCAGGGGACAATATAGGTTATATTGTATAATGCCCTGATTAACAGCTGCCATTGGAATGCTTAAAGTATGAATTGTGTGACCTGACACATCTCAAGTGACAACAGGCAAATTAATGACAAGCTGATAGGACATTTAAACTATCTATAGTGGTTAAAAAATACCTTTGTTGTGTAGACTGTTATTAATTGTTAGAGGAACTGATCTCCCTAAAGAAAGGAAACAAATGGTCATGATTTTAACTTGAAAGTAGATATTGTATGCAGTCTTAATTCATTTGTGTGAGTATCATGGGTTACAAATCAAGCTATCTAGAAAGAACAGAAACAGAATGTATACGCTTAGGAGAATTTGTTTCTGTTTGTTTGTTTTCACAAGGGTAGATAAGTTTGCACACCTAAATACATTAATTTCTAAAATAATAACAGTGAAATGCTTTTTTCTTACATTTTATGGTTCACTGTCATATTTGGAGAAGGAAGCAGATTTGCTTCAGGTTAGTAGCCAAAGTAGAGGCCTGTTGCATTCAGGAAACTGAACACATCACAAACTAAGCAAAGCATAAATAGCATTTACTTGCCCTGGACCCTGAAATAAGCACACCAAATTAGAATGTCCAGCAGCAATGCATTGACATTTTGCAACATAGTTAAGCTAAAGTATTTAAGTAACATATAAAGGCAAAGGACCAAAACAAAACCCATGGGAGAATTGCTCAAAAGGAGAACTGGAAAATGTGCAAACAGTAAAACCTGCAAGATGGAAACAAGAGATGCAGAACTAGGAAAGATGACTGACAAATTCTGAACCATTATTGGTCCCCAAAAAAAGATGAACTAAATTAGGAAGAAATAAGATTCCTCCCTTTCTTTTAGTGAAGAAGCATAAAAAAACATTGATGAGAATGATGGGAAGAGTTTGATCACCTTTTTTTTTTTATGATTATTTTCTTCATCAAAGAACTCTCACATCTGGCCAATTTGCATTTGATGACTCATGGTTTAACACCAGACATCAACTCAGCCCCACACAGCCACTCACTCTTCTTCTGGGATAGGGGAGAGAATGGGAAGGGTAGAAGTGAAAACACTTGTGGATTAAGATAGAGGAAGTTGAACAGGTAAAGCAAAAACCACACACATGTAAGCAAAGCAAAACAAGGAATTCATTCACTTCTTCCAATTCTTGACTCCAGGAAATTAGTGCTCTATCATATATAATGGTCATGTGGGAGAGTAAATGCCATCACTCCAAATGTCCCTACCTATTGCTAGGGTTGGCCTGAGATAAAAAGGAAGTCGGAGTATAGAGAGAACGCAGATCAAGCCAATATGGTTAACAGCTACATTCTGCTTTATTTAGCTAAGATGGCTACTTTTATACATTTCCATATAGTTTACAATTCACAGCAGCTCTTCATTGGCATGCAGCAGAGAGAAGAATGCAAACACTTATTGTTGACCAAACTCTTAAGGCAGCTACTGGTGTTCAGACTACTTGCTATACATGTTATCTATTAGAAACCTCTCTGTGCCTTGTTAACACCTTAAGGTGTAATCTCACTGCACCAGAGACTTGGCAGCTGAATTTCCACCTGCGCCACTGAGGCCTTACAGGCCTTCATCTGAGGCCCAGGCTAGGTGATTCACTCACAGTCCAAATATTCACTATCTTTAAAAACTCTGCTACACCTACCTTCCTTCTTCTTTGCCCATCTTTTTATGCTGACCATCACATCATGTGATGCCAAAGGGATATCCCTTTGGAGGGTTGGGATCAACTGTCCCATCTGTGTCCCTTCCTAGGTCCTTCTGCACCCCAACATATTCACTGGTGTGGTGCTGTGAGAAGCAGAAAAGGCCTTGACTCTGTCAAGCTATCTGCTCAGCAATCACTAAAACTTGGGTGTGTTATCCACACTGTGTTCCGCACAAATCCAAAACACAGCCCCACACTGACTACTGTGAAGAAAATTGACTCTACCTTGACAAAACCAGCACAGTGACTAAAATCATGGCAAGGTCTGTAGCCATCAGTTGGGACTACACAACATCCACTCCTAGGTGTTGTGTGCTCTTAGATGATGATGATCAAAGAATGTCTGTTTCAAACAGATAGTGATAAAAATTGGTAATTGGTGATGTCTATTGTCAACAATAGTCATGCAATGCTGTTTTGAAGTTGCAAACTGGACTGATTATCAGTCATCTAAATGTTTCTATCACAGTAAACTCTAATTCCTCAACTGTAGAGTTGTTGAAACTGTATTCAGTTTCAACGTGCATCTTGATTCTAAGAGATGAACATCAATACTTGATGCTCCTGCCTTTGTCTTCTTTTATATTCAATTGAAAAAAATAGCCATCCTTAGGACAAAATCAGTCTGATCTATCCTAGTTACCTAGCTAGTTCTACAGATAAATTGTCCTGTGCAGTGCATATCTCACTCCACTGAATTTCTGGGGCAGAACTGAATAATTTTTCTTCGTTTGCTTTAAATTAACAACTCTAACTTCCAACACGCGCAAAAAAAATCAGTCTGTAAAAGAACAGAAGCTTCTGAATTTCATCTCACTTCTGACTGCTCTGGGGATGCAGAGGTGATAGGTGACATTTAGGGTTTTTTTTAAGTCTCTTTTTTTAGAGTCAAATAGAACAACTGGTGTCCAACAACTAGCAGAAAAAGTAGGACAGAATTTTTGCCTGGATTGAATCCAACTTTCTTTGCCTCTTGGCTGCTGGAAGCTCACTATACCTGGCATGTGCTCTGCAAATGAACAGACTCCCTGCTGCCAGTTCTTTCAACCTGACAATTTGGCTTGGATCCAAATAATCTAGAATGCATCACTAGGAGTCATATGATAAGAGTGGTGAATTGATGACTAAGATATACTTTTATGGGAGCAGAACAGCATCAAGGTGAAAAAAAAAGCTGAGTACATAAGAGGACTTTCAGGAAGTTGAGGAACTTCAGAAAGTAACTTCTGAGAAGATAAACTGAGGGGGAAAAAAGTTATGGAATTATGAAGGACATGCTTAGAAAGTGGGAATATGAGGGAAAAAGTGCTGAAAAGACAGATTTTGATATAGAAAAACTAAAATGGAAAAATCTTCCTGAAATATACTTTCTGTAATATATTTTATGTATGTATTGCTGCACTTTGTCTTCTTTTTGAAATGCAAATGTTTATTCCAAATTTGCAGAGTCATAGTTTTATTAGGTCTGCTTTAAATGTTTAAAGAAAGCATTTCAACTTCAACTTCAGTTTGTGCTTTCACTATAACTTTTTGAAATAGTTTCTGCTGTATAAAGCTGTCAAAATGTTTTTAGTAGTAGTAGTACAAGTAACTGCTTAATGAAATGATATGACATCTGTCCAAGCACACAGTTATTCCAGGAAAGGAAGGGAAAAGGAAAAGGGGAATGACCAGACCACCAAAAATATAATTTTCCTTTTTTTTTTCTGATTCATTTGTCACTGTCTATGGCCTGAGTCATGTGTCCTGTAAGTGGACAAGCATCATGTTTCATATTCTTTCCAGTCCATGTTAATGTCAAAGTTGCCAAATAGTTTACAAATGAAACATGACATCTTAATACAAACTAAAAGCTGTCACTTGAAATACAAAATGTGTTGATGGAAAATAGCCTATGACCATACAGTATCTATTTAGCACTAAAGACTGTATGAAATTTGCTGAGTGAAGTATTTTACTTTGGTAGCTATTCATCTGACCCAGAATATACTACAAAGCCTTTTGTTGAAAAATCTTATAAAATTATAAGTGTTCTTTTAGCACACCACTTTATCTGAAATGCTTTTGCTTTCACACAGGTAATAGTGCATTTTTCCTTTGTGTGTGCTGAACTACCTAATTCAGCTAAATTGTGGCTAAATTAATAAAACTTTAAACAATGTTTTCCAATCATAAATATTTTAAATCTCAATAGCTGAATAAATCAACTTATCAAATGTGAATAATTTGATCTAGCACAGCTTTAAGTAATCTGCTTTTATTTAGCTTTGATTGCTAAACTTCTTGGTGGGATTGGTGGAATTTAGTCTGGATTGCAGAGGCACAGAGAGGAAGGATGACTCTGAAACACTGGGGCACAAATGCCTTCAGAATATTTATTCCATTTTTTTTTCTTCTTCATCAACAACAGATATAAGTACTGACCCTTCAGAGCTGTCATTAAAAGAGTCCCACCAGGTCTGTCTAACACTGCCAAGTAATTACTACACTGCCAAATAGTAAAGGACCAGGAACAACTCAGAGGATGAGATTCCTGCTCATCCACCCTCTCTAATAGTTTGCTTTTCCCCTGGCTATGGTTTGGATACACAGAAGTAAAAACACCTCAAAGAAAGAGTTGAACAAATGAGAGCAAGAGGTGATCAGGGACTGAGAAAAAAACATGACATGTCTTGTCTTCACTAGAGTCTCAGCAGGGGCAAGAGAAACCAGACTGTGAAATCTGGTCTGCAAGTCAACTAGTAAACTCTAACCTTCTCTTATTTGGCAATGTAGACATAGGCATATAGACTGTCAAAATAAACAGACTTTCTTAGAAATATTTGTAGGAGTATTGGTGGCAGGACTGCAACTTTATAATGCATTGTTCAGTGCAGGAAAGGAATGCTATTCCAATTAAAATAAAATAAAAAGAAAATAGTGGGTAATTGTTGACAACATGACAAATCAACTAAAGTTGTGCAGGAGGCAATGGTCATTAGCAAATTAAATAAAAAGTAATTTTCCTAAAAATAGGGGAATAGAATTAAGTATTTGAAGAAGGAGGAAAATGAAAAGGCAATGAATATCAAAATGATCAAAATCCAAACTTGTAAGCATTACTTCCCATAATTTTAGCAAAGAGAAATGAAGAGGGAAAAGGCTTGTAAACTTAGAAACAAGTTTCATATGAAAGTTATTTATTTCCTGGTAAATTTAAAATGCCCTGTAACTATACAGATTGGCTTTAAATAAAGTTGATGACCAAATGAAACTCTTGGTTTTATGCATGATTTGGATCACAAAAATAACATCTTCATTTTCTCTCTGTGATAACATAGTTTAAAAGAGGAAAAAGCTGCTGTACAACAACAGCCAAAAGAAAGGAGTAAAGAAGTCTGTAGACACCAAGGTCAGTGAAGAAGGATGGAAAAGAGGTACTACAGGCATTGGGGAAGAGATTCCGCTGCAGTCGATGTTGCAGACCAGGGAGAGGCAGCTGTGAGCAGGTGGATGCACAGAGGGTGATGGTGACCCCATGGGAAGCCTATGCTGCAGAGGACTCCTGGTAGGGCCCATGACTCTTGGGAGAGAGGACCCCATGCTGTAACTGATTTACTGCAGGACTTGGGACCCCATTGGGGACCCATGCCAGAGAAATCTATTCCTGTAGGACTGCACCCCATGGAAGCACTGCTGGAGCAATTTGTGAAGGGCTACAGCTTGTGTGAAGGACTTACACTGAAGAAGTTCATGGAGGACTCTCTCCAGTGGGAGGAAACTTCTGGTGGAGCAGAGGAAGACTGTGAGGAGTCCTCCCCCTGAAGAGGAAGGAGTAGCAGACACCTTGTGTCAACCACAAATCCATTTCCCCATTGCCCTGTCCACTGCGTAGGGAGGACATAGAGAACACAGGAGTAAAATTAAGCCCAGGAAGAGAGAGGGATGCAGAGAAGATATGTTAAGATTTGATTTTATTTCTCACTACCCTGTGCACAAGCCTTCCTTATGACTTTTTCTCCACACCCAGGGGAAGAGGACTGATAGACAGGCTTGTTGGGCACTCAGCCAAAGTCAACACACCATAAATGTATTAAAGGTTTATCAAATTTACTGCACACTATAATGTAACAGCTGCTGTTGCCATTGAGAACAGCTACTTGTGAATGCATAATAATTCATTCTTCAAACACGGGCTGCTACATGTAACATTCTTCTGCACTTAATATTTTACTAAAATATCATTGAGGTTATGCTGATTAATTGCAATCATAATTTGGAATCCTGTTATTTTAAGAGAAATTATGAGAATCAAATATTAAATTAAAACTGAGTTTAATAATGTATTTCTCAGCTTTAACATTTTTTGTAGTTGAGAAACTTTCTATTACATGTTTAAGCAAAATTTAGCATGCATTCATGATCTGAGACACTGGGATGTACCCAAATACAAAAATAATTGTTTATTTAAAATAATACTTCTAAAAGCACATACTTTTATTGCTTTTTTTATTGCTCTCAATTATTTTTCTATTTTTTTAAATTTAATAATAAAAATTCAAACAAATCCACATGTATCCTAATTCTAAATCTTAACTTCAAAGTAAGTTCTCTATTCCCAAATTAGCAAATTATTTTAAAAAATAATTAAGATTAAAGTCTGATGCTGCTAGTCTCAGTTGTACTACTTGGGTCTAGTGAGGCATTTTTGTTGCTTGGAACTACTTTTAGCATAGATAGATATGTAGATGTGTAGATGGGTAACATATATATACAAATATGGATGTGTAAACATCTTCATAATCTTTAAAGGGAATTCTGTGTTTGGACCACTAATAATCACTTTAAATGCTGTGCATTTTTAGGATGCAAATTAATGCAAAAATCTGTATTTCCTCTTTTCATCTTAGACAATAGCATGAAACAGCATTACACTGTACTAAGAGTCCTGTGTGAGCTCCAGACAGGGTGATCTGTCCACAGAATAGAGCATAATTCAAAAATTACAGACTGGGTCCTTCAAATAGAGTAGCTGTGTTATTGTGATGGCAGCATATTTAGTCCTTGTGCTCGTCATGGTGGTGCAGAATCACACTGATATAGATTCTACAGGTATAGTACTCCATGTTCTGAAAGTGCTTCAGCCAGCAGTGCTTGATACAGACACAATTTGCATCACTAATGTCATTCTATTTCTCTCTCTTTTTTTGTGTGTCCTCGTTGTATTATCTCACAATATTGGTAATACTGCTAGTGTTGATTCTAGAAATAGAAATTAATAAATCTGTGATGACTTTCAAACACTGTACCAATTAGTCATAGAGCAGTAACATAATTCTTGTTTGCAATATTGGAATTCTCATAGTGGTAAGTTGTGGAATTAGAGTAGTTATTTGTGAACTGACTGAATGAATCGGAAATGAAGATTAGGCTAAGTATGCCAAACACATCCTCTTCTTGCATACAGTGATGAAGAAATACAGAATAACTGTATAGTGAGAAAGAAATGTAGAATAACTTGCAGTTAATATAATGATGAATAAATGTTGAAAATGTTTTGCCTTTCCTTGTAGCCTTTTCTAGATAAAAAATTAATTAAAAATTAAGGAAGCTTTATCTATATGAGGGCTCTAGCATGAGTCATAATGTTATAATGGTCCATTAAAATAATGAAGTTTTGAAAGTAGGACTTCTAGTTCAGTAATAATCACTATTTTTTTTCTTTTCCCCACGATGCTACAACACAAAATCATGCTCCAATACTGTCCTTATGTGACTTCTAGTAGAAGTTTTGCATCCAGACCAGCAGGAGAAGAAAATTCGTTGCCTTTTAAGTCAGTCTCACCACTTCCAATTCATTTCTTATATTAAACAATCTACTCTGAAAAGTCTCTTGGGTTTTTTGTGTTTTTTTTTTTTGAATAGTGTTTTGTTTCTATATCTTTCTATGTTCCCATTCTATAGTGGACTTGGTAAAACTACTACAAATAGTAGGTGACACTTCTTATACTTTACCAGTTTCTGTTACCTCCTTTTTCCTCACAGAAGCTCATCTACAATTTTAAATCTTCAATAAGAGTCTAAATGTGTGATCTTACCTACACAATGAAAAGTTAGTACAGGTATGTAAATATCTGGTACTCTTCTATCCATAGTTTATCATTACTAGGTCCAAAACTAGCCTTACTGCATCTTTGTCATTTTCTGTTGCTGTAAGCCCTGAATCTGCTCATAAATTGCGTCAGCCTAGAATGTTTCAGAATTTATATTTATACAGAGACCAAGACACCATTCCATTTAATATATTATTCTTATTTCCAGCAGACTACATATTGAGGGGAAAAGTAGTTACTAAAACAAGAATTTGTTCTGAAAATTTCTACTTCAGTTTAAACAAAAAGAACTATAGTCTTCAATGACAGTATTCAACATAAGGCTTATTGAGCTACGGTGACCTGTGCTGGCCAAAGATTCAGCTATTACAGCTTTCTTTCAGGTGAGAAGGTAGAAGGATTCAAGTTTCCAATTAGATGGGTGGCCAAACAATTTTTCAGAGGCAGGAACTAAATAATTACACCTGTCCTTGAAATGTTCTGTATCGTTTCCAGATCTTTATCCCAGACGTTCAAGGAAAAGAATTAATGTTAGAAATACCTGCAGATTCTTTAAAGTTCTTTTATTAAAACAATGTTATAAAATTTCAGTTAAATCAACAAACTGGTTGAAAAATACATCAAGAGTTACAATCATGAAATACATACAAAAACAGCAACAAAAAAGAGCAAAATAGTTAATTGACCTCCCACTTTTAAGCTCTGGAACTCTACATGTTCTCCAAGGAAAGTGTCTTATTGAATAAGGAACTTTTCCTTGTGCACTGGAAAATGGAAGGGTAGTTGTACTTCAACCTTCAATTATATTTAGACTTTATTTCAAACTAACACTGACACTTGTTAACACCAATATAAAGGTGAATATAATAGTTTAGCTTTACATTGCTTATTCTTACATTACCTAGACCTCTTCCTCAGAAAAAAATATTCCTTTAAATCCATATGTTTTGTTTAAGAAGCTTGATAAACAAAAGATAAGTATCCCAGAGTTTAGACTTTGTGATATAATACAGTTAGGGTGACAAAAATAAATCTTATATAACATATTTGTCATTGTTTTTTGATCCTGTGTCTTGAGTACTTCAATATTAAATTGCTTTCCACAGAAACAAGGAGAAATATTTTACTAGCTGAATTTAATTTTTATAAAACATAAGCATTACTTATTTAATAGTTATTTGTGTGTATTCCAGCACATTTCTACATTTTGATTTTCCATCTAAATTTCATACTTCAAGGGTTCAATCTGCAGCTGTTATGTGAAGACTGAACCTTTTTTTCATTAAAGTAGATTTCCACTGGATTAACCTTGCACTTTCAAAATGTACCATTTAATCAGTGCTGCTATTTTCTTGTAATGGAAAAGAGCTAAACTTATGACTGTTGGCTTTGTATAAGCACACAGTACAAACAATAAAGTTTCCTGTTTACACTGCAAAGTCATGTAGCCATGGATAAAAATACTGTAGTATGGAAGATTATATAATTATGATATAGTGGTATTAATTTTTCAATTTTCTTTTTTTAAAATGTAGCAAATAAAAAATATTTCTTTGTATTCCACATATTTACTTTAAGAATGTAAAGATTATTTTTGAAAATTATTTCATGGAAAAGATTTCAGCCCTGGAATTGAGATAGACAGACCCTGAGAAGAAGATTAAATAAATAAGCAAGGTGATTTATATACATCAAGTATGTGATGCAGAAACTTTAATAGAAACACATCCTTTATCATAAGGCCAAATGGCATAACATAACATCTTACAGGAGAGGGAAAGAAATTGTATTTTTTGGATCATCTCATTCTAAATATCCTGCAGCAAAATTTCTATTGAATCAAGAATCTTAAAAGAATTATTGTTATTTTTATTAATTGGTAGTAAAACATAAATTGATATAATGATAGCTGATAAGTAAAAAATGGAAACTGTTGTTTTTGTGTTGTTTTAATGATGCTTTATTTTCAAATCAGAAATGTGCAGAAAGTGCAATGGGCCTGAGGCTGAGAAACTAATAGAAACATGTAGAACTTTCAAGATTTTTCCTGGTTGATATATGTTGCATGAACTGGAAGACCCATACATTCATTATCTGCCCAAACTTAGATCGTTTTGTGCTTTGGAGTGTTGTCTGTATTGAGTAAGAGACATTTTGCCTAAAAATTTCAATCTATTTTCAATCAGAAGTTGAAGAAATATCAGTTCACACAAAATAGACTTATTTTTATGGTAAATCTGGAGAAAATTAAGAAAACTAATCCTTTCCCCATTTTCTTTGAGAGGTGATGTCTTAATATAGATTAAATAATATGTCTGTTGTATAATAAATTTTAAAAGCAATTTGCACTTGCTTGGACAATAAGCTTTGAGACTTAGACAGTTTGTGATCAAGCTTTCCTATTATTTAGTTGCTTTTTTTGCTTGTTTTAAGCTTACATTTCCTGCCACAAAAAAAACCCTCCTATCAAACCTGCAGATTCATCAGGTGAATACAAAGTTCATTACTTGCTAGGGATAAAATGATAGTTTAAGATTTCCCAGCTATTTTAAGTCAACTTTTTATAACGATATATACGCATTTTCATTAATTGTCCTTTTTGCTTTATTTGTTTTGAGCCACATGCTAGCATCTATGTAATCTTATTAGTTCAGAATTTTGATGGTCATGGTTGTACTCTGGAAAACTCTTCCAGAAAGTTGCCGTCTCACACTTTTTAGTCTGTATTTTGATTTTAATTGGACATCCTCAACTACTTGCTTGTTCTGATGTACAGATTTAAATGTATTTACCTTGGCCTCAAGATACTTCTAGTTACAAGGTAACCCATGACAGCTACAGATTAACAGAGTATAACTGGGTGATATGACAATGATAACTGGTATCATTGTCCCCCTCCTGACAGCCATCTTGTCCCATACTGAATTAAGAGCATATATCTACCTAATTACAAAAAAAGTGATTCAAGTCTCTGTTCAAGAGATTTTCTTTATATATCCATTGTGAAAATGAAGGAAAATTGATCATTTTGTTTTAATTAAAAAACCTCTTAAAAAGTTCTATTTCTTCAAAATGTTTCTTACAATAACTAATAGAAATCCACAGAAGAGAAGATTATAAATAATGGTGATAGAAAAGAGTAAACCAAGTATGCAAGGAGAAGCAGAGGAAAGTAATATGATTATAAGGGATTGCACAGTTATCTTTCTTGCTAAAAGAGTATGATTGCATAACAGAGAGGAAGTCAGCCTTTTTGGCTTGTCCTGGCTGTTGCATACTCAATAGTAGAAAATGAGCTGGAGGAAAGGAAACAATGAACTAACAGGAGATGAATTTCCAATCCCTTCTACTTTAACTTGGCCCACACACTGGAAGTTACAGCCCACAGATAAAGCTATTATAATAACTTCTCAACTGGAGCAGTTGTGTTTATTTTCTTTAGTTCTACTTTGGGCCCAGGTTCAAAATAAAGGAGGAACATCAGTTTGAACTATAATCTTAATTTAAAAAAAAAAATGTTCATTCTATGCTTATTTTAGGGGAAAAGAACTGAAAAACATGATTAGTAAGTGCAAATACCTGTTAATAAACTCTAATGGATAAAGCTCAGTTCAAAACATGTGTGTTTTTACCTTAACACTTTCTCTGGATTGACAGATGTCAGGAGAACAGTTATCACAATCTTCCTTAAGTTTTTGTATTTCTGAGAGCATACTTAATATTAGATGATGTGTCACACATTAAAAACAAAATCTCTGCCTGGATTCATACATCCAGTCCATAGCAAATGAACCAAGTATCAATGATAAATTTATTTCAAAGAGTGCAAAAATTAAGTAAAACCTTAGAGATGGGAGTAAGACAAACCTGTACTAGTAATACTTCATTTTTTAGAAACAAAGGGATAGCTAATAAAAATAATTTACCTTAAAATTCATAAGTCTGAGCAAAGGAATGTTTCCCTTGACTTTTAACACTCTTCATACAAGTAAGGTTTTTTTAAAAGTTAAATCTAATTTTGAATTATCAACTGGAAATAATAAAGTTATTATGATAATAACTTGTTATTATCATAACAAGTAAATTACTATAGGAAGAATAATAACAAGATTTAGTGAGAAAAAAATTGCATTGTTTATCTCAGAAACATTCTAATAACTTAGGCAATTTTTGAAAATATATATTTAAAATTAATTATTGATTTTTAAAATTAAATAGGGTAATAAGATTCATAACTAGGCTCAAATGATTTAGAATATGTTAAAGTGTAATTTTTAAGCATAAAGGTCTTGAATAAATAAAAATTAGTAAAAAAATAGGTATATGCTATAAATGACCTATTCAAATAATAAGAGAAAAAATATATTTAATAATCTCTTATGCCATATAATTTGGATACTCCTGTATCTGTAATTTCCTTAGAAAAATCCCGTCAAACAGGAAATTACTATTAACTTAAATTCAAAGCATGGGAACTAATGTCCAGAAAACTTTATGGTATGCCTAGATTGATATAGATATAGTTGGTGAAACTCAGTTACTGAACACTAATATATTAAATAGGGGTGCCTATAATATGTCTGATGGGCCTTTCTACCATGTCACAGCTATAAAGTTTTGAGATATTAGGTTATTACAAGTGGCCCTAGATGTCTATTTTTATGTAACTGAACCATTACTACGAGCAGAAGATACGAGTTCATTTTAATAAATGTTAAATTTCATTAATTTAGGAATAATATTTTGTACCATGTTTACTTAGAAATTTGGGTATAGTTTCTGTTGCTTGGTATTTTGTACCAGTACAAAGCTTAACACAGGCATCTCCTTCTGTAACCAAACAGGCGGAGAAAATCACTGTGGTGCAACAGTTACCTAGTGTAGGGTCCCTTATATTGCAGAAAAAGAGGAACACGTTCTACATGTTCTTGTGGATTTTGATTAATTTATTTCCTGGTGTTCACCTCTGCAGTGGCCTAAATCAGTAAAACATTAGTTGCCTATCTTGCTCTGCAGGGAAGCACAATTAGTAACTAATGTGACATGAGACCAAAAAAAGGAGAATTTTCTATCATGCTTCTTTCAAGGTGATATCAGCATTGTTCCATGTTTTGTGTGTTTTGTTGTGTTTTTCTTTTCTTTCTTGATTTATTTTGATATTTATCAGATTATTTGTTCTCTGTGAGCAACATAATTTATTTAGACTGATTTTGAACAAACATAATTTTATTTTCTGCGCTAGTCTCCCACTGTTATCAGATAATGCACTAAACATCATAGCACTTTCACAGCTGGCAACAAAATCTCTGATCAATTTCAGACACTGAATATATTAGAAATATATTTAGGACATTTAGTTTCTTACACATTTAGAAATAATTTCTGTGGAAATTCATATGTTAAATCTATACATTAATGAAGGGTACTCAACAAAGGGTATTCAACAATGATAATGTAGATTATGTTCCTTTCTTATGTATTTTAACCGATCTTGTTACACAGCAAGGGGAAAAAAAGGCAATTAATTACTTTAACCTTGTTATTTCAGTGGGATGATTTCAAAGCTCCTCTCTGGCTAATTCAGAATAGAAACTCAATTTGTATTAAAAGAGGTTAGCAAAGACCATACCTTACTGATCACCCAAAGGTTGGTTTCTACCACCTGTCCTAAGAGAAGATGAATTTCTTCCATTTTGTATAAATAACTTATTATATATTGAACTAGAAAGAGATAGACATTATAGGAATAATTCAGTCCACTTACTCTTTATCTTGCCAGTGTAGGCAAAATGTTTTTTTTTTCAGGTTTTCTATTATCTGTGGCTTCCTATTCTTTGATGCATATAATATTTTTCAGTCTTGTTAGGCCAAGTTCTCTAGGAACCTTATCACATTTTAGTAGATGTGGTCATAAACATTCCTTTTCAAGTCAGTGGACGGCTAAGAGCAACTTTGATTCAAAGATAAACCAGAAAGAAGTGGAATCCTACTTTAATTCCTGGGACAACTAATTAGTTAAGCACAAACCATGTCATAAATAAATTATAGTATTCATTTTGGTGTATGAAACTGTCAGAAACTCATTCATGTAATTGCTGAAGTGTTCAAGTACTCCCAAATGAACTACTACAGCTCCTCTTCCATACAGGGATATTTAAATTTATGATTTCCCATGTTAATGGATATCCTATCCAAATTATAGGACATATTTGGAGCTGGTTTTTTTTCCATGCTTGCTATTGAGGCAAGCAATGCAATTCAGTACTGTGAGAAAGATTCATACCCTTGTGGGCCACACGAAAACAAAATTACTGGTTCATAGAGGTAGATCTGGTTTGTATACTTTACTTCAGACTGTGCTTATGGACCTAATGCTGGGGGAGCAGGTCACTGATACACATAGAAAAGGCTCACACACTCACTGTTTTCTTCACCTAATTCTTCACTATATGAAAATCTATTGACCATAGAAATCATAGGTTAAGCCATGGAGCACATTCCCTAGAATACACAGATAAAGAGATCTTCAGAATATGTGGGAGTGCATTTTTTAATTTTAAGTTTAATTCATAAGTTAATGTTCTTTGTAAATTGGTTTGTTCTCTGTACTTCATTTTGTTACTCAAGTTTGGTTTATCCCTGTTTTTTCCCCAGTGACAGTTCTGTAATTGGTTCTGTATTCTCCCTAAGTTTTCCCTCCCAAAGACAGTTAACTGTCCATCACTTCATAGACAGCCACCTGTTGGTGTCTATCATTTTTGGGGTCGCTCCCCACTTCTGGAATATTCTGAGAGAAGCATCGAGTGATTGGACAGAATCCTGATTGTCACCTTCTAATGTTCACTGTATGGTTGTTTTGTATGTTTGTTTATGATATGAGCCACCCCCCTTATTGGTTCCCTTTCTGTGTAACACCCCCAGTTATAAAGTCTCACCCGAGAGTTAGCCGGGGTCTTTGGCACGCTGACTCTTGAGGTGAGGACCCCACACCGGGGTTCCAATAAACTCGTTGTGACCCAGCTTCTCTGGAGTCCCCCCTTTTCATCCTCCAGCCGATCGCCACGCAGGAGCAGCTCGAGCGAAAAAGAACCCCACTGAAAGAAAAACTGTTACCTGTGCCGAGGCTAGCTGGCTTGAATACCAGGCACGGCAACAAGAATCTGAGTCCTTAACAGTCCTTAACAATCACCTCTAGGTGCCCTGGATTTGTGACTAGATCTTCAGAGGCTACCAGTTTCCTACAGAGATAGTCTCATCAGCAGGCTAAGAGACAGCTTCCCCACAAGTCGTTCCATTGAAATACCAAGATGGAAAAGTCTTACAATTTAACTTCATTCTGCTTTTTAAGGAAGTTGGTCATGAAAAAAATAATATTGTGTTTTGAATGCCAGGTCAAGAAATGTTAAGATCAATCAGTTCTGAGACAGGTGATCTTTACCAGACATGGTTTATATTTCCATGGCTGATTCAATGCAGCACCCAATCTATTATAAAAGAGCATCAAATTGCCTACAGAGACATGTATGGTTTTTTATAGTCAACAACTCAATGCATAAACAAGCTGGGGTTTTCTTTTGGTGCTCTAAATTGCTCTCCAAAGGCATCTTTCAAGTGACTGTACAGGGAGTTCCCAGTACTGTGAACCACTCTGTTCCACCCTGTGGAGCACAGAATTAAAGACTAGCTAAACTAGGAGGCAATCTAAGCACCCATCGTGAGATTTGAGGCTCAACATTTGAAATGTAGTTAAACCTCAGAAACCTGAATATTATGCATTTTCCATACACCATTTTGCCTGTGTTGTCTAAGCCATGTTCTGGTAATAAGGCTTCTACTTGAACTTATGCTCAACTAATTCATTGAAAAAGATTACTTATTATTATGTATATTATTACTTATTATTATGTATACTTACAGAGTGTTGGAACTGAAATTAGATGGCGAAATAACTAATAATCTGTTTTAAAGATCAGTAATGATATATAAACTGGCAGATGTCTCTAATTCTTGATTTGTCTTACAAAACTAGGCCTTTTACGAATCTCCCTGGATTTTTTGAAGTCACACTTGTAAGTGAAGATTAGTGAATTGGAGTTCCACAAAGATAAAACTGCAAGTATAAGCCAAAATAACTTTTTTCAGATATTTGAACAGCATGTTCATTGAGGAAGCCAGATGAGAAAAAATCATCAAGAAATAAATGAAATAACATCTTTAGAATGATCCTGAACTGATTTTTGAATTTATTTTCAGTTCAGATACATCGACATGATTTTTTTTCTTGCTTTAACCTTCAACAATCTGAAAAGTCTGAAAAGACTTAGAAATGCTGTGTTTCTATATCAATCCCCTCAATAATTGACTAACCTACCTCATCTTCTTTCATAATTTCATGAATACGGGGAGTTTCAGAAAACAGTAAAAGGCTGAAAATGGGAATGAGTTTTCAAAGTGAATTTCTGTACTATCAGAACTATTTTAAAACAACACATATTTCTAAAGAGAATAAAATTAATTATAATGTGCTTTCAAAGCACAATGGTATTGCTGAATTCTCTAATTACTAAAACTTGCTAGCTGACGAATTGTGTTTTTTTCATCTTAAAAACATGTGTAATATGTCTTGGATATAGTTCCACTAGTTTCATGCGCTGAAATTACCAATCTTCTTTATTAAAACTTTGGAATGCCACTTTTCCTACCAACCTTTCTGTCCTTTCAGTCTTGATATCATCTCTAGTTTCTTTCTTATCTCTATAAATGTAATCTATCACTTGGTTTCATAACTCCTCTTCTTTTAACAACCAAAAACTTTGTCTTTTTTTTTTTTAATTTTTAAGGTCATCCTTTAAAGAAGATGGCATACTTAAAAAAGAATCTTTCTTTGTGCTATTCTTCAGCAATTCTTCACTCCAGTCCAGTTTTTTGACAATATATTCCTTCTAATCAATCTATAATAAAATGCAAAAGAAAATTCACTGTATGCCGTGTGATAATTTGGGAACCCAAAATTTTGCATGCCAACCTCCTGAATAAACCTCCTGTCCTGAAGTCCAAATTCCTTGCTACTTGTCTTCTTGTCTTTCCTTAGGATCTTAAAGCCCTACTCATTGTAGTCACAGCTGCCATTTATTATCATTATAGTGAGGCAGATATTCTTTATTTATCAGCTGCAAGACAAGTACAGCAGCATCTGAAGTTAGTCCAGGACATGCATTCAACAACTCCTTACACACGTTGTCACCTTCTCTGCCTACCTTTTTTCAAATCCTACTATCTATACATCACAATAGCTCAGTTGCTTATAATACTCTGGTATGTATTTACTATTGTCTGTAATTTCTTATTGGCATCCAGTTCCTTGTTTCTATCCTATGCTGTGCACAGTAGAACAAGGGCACTTCAGATGGATGTAGACTCACTTCAATGTTTCGAGGGAAATGTGAACACCGCCCCCATTGCCTTTTCCCACACTCATTCTCCTGCATAATTCAGGCTTTGGTATCTTTTCTATGATGAATCTTGCTTAAAGTTTCTTCGTTGTGTTATTCACAGGCAACTGTGATGCCTGAATCTTCTTTATCTTTAGCAGCTCTTATTCCTTGAAGTGGGTTCATAGCTACAGGAACCAAAGTCCTGAATATGACAACTCCGCAGCCAGGAATTGACATGCAATGTGTTTCTGTTTCCTTTCCCTTTAATAGTATGATTCAGGGCATCACCACCTGGGCTTTGCTCCTCTCTGAGCCCTAAGTGTTCCCAGCTTCCAAGTCTCATGGTCCTGGAAATCTTTGTCCTACCCCTGCTCAATCACAGGTTTGAACATTCACAAGTTTTGAACATTCCTCCTGTTCACCATGGGGTTTAGGCTTTGGACTGTGCCAGATCTCTGCAAAGATTTTTTCACTTTCCCATATATCTTCCCTGATGCAACATGCTCTTCTCACCTCCTCCCTCATCTCATTCCTTTGGTTTAGCAGCTTGACCAGAGCACACCTCCTGCAGCTGAAGGCATTCCCAGCTCCTACCTAAGAGAAGAGAATCTGGTTCATCCTGCAGCCCAAGACCCAGTGATTACACCTCCCCCTGGACATCCCTCTTGGGTTAATGTCTATGTTAATCTATAAGTCACATGGATTAAACTGTGTCCTTTTGTGTCAGCTGAGCTATCTGGGAGTTTCAAGAAGCATATCAGGGACTTTGGAATTATCCTGTTTACACCAAATTTGTATGGACTACCTACCTGTCTTTTGCACAATCTATTTTTAGTACTTTTGGTGTGCTGGCATTCCCTGCCATCAGTTTCCAAGAAACTGGGCACAGATCTCTACTTATTCTGAGAGTATTCCTACTTGGCAGTAATTGTGTCTCTTGGCAGACACTGTGACTCAGTTCCCAGCTCCCTAGTGAGTAGAAGCTTGTGGTTTTCATTTCTATTTTTTATCCCTGTCAGTTGCAGACATTCACAGGAGAACAGGTACAGGGCTCTGGTAACAAAAAGAGATGCATCTATATAGAAAGATATCTCAAAGATTAAATGGTGCTAAACCACTGACAATGCTTTTTTATAAGAATTTTCTATGTCTTTTCTTTTTATTTGTAGTTGTCTCTACTTAAAGGCATGGTTTGCACAACATTTTCCATTTAAGGACCCAGCTTACAATTACATGAAATATATGACACTAGTCTGAAAAGACTAATCCTACTTTTACCATTCTATTCTCTTGATGTTCTACTCTAGGCTTATTTCAGCATTTTAGAATCTAAGAGATTATGGAACATGATGAGGTAGTGTGTAACCCTACATGGTCAGAAGTTAATTGGTATTTAAAAGCTTAATTCGAAGAACCTGTCAATGTTTTGAAGCTTATTTTAACAGCAGAATAGAAAGAGAACAACAGAATGGGGGCATTACAAGTGCACCACTGTTGTGTAAGTATTTAGACCTAAGATATTTAATTAGTTGAACAGGCTTCTGTGTGGAGCTCTCTTTTCATAAAATAGCTTATTTGCCACCTTTAAGAATACTGAATCTGAGTTCTTCTGTAATTACTGTGGGGAAATACCACCCAGGGAGATAAAAATTTAGTCTGAACTAAATTTTAATCTCAGTATGTATGCAATAGGTAAAGGATGTAAGCAATATTTACCCAGGCATCAAGAGAAGCAATACCTAAAATCTCCTGTCAGACTTAGAATGAGTTGCAGTTTTCGTGTCTCAAGTGGCAGATCATTCATAACTTTGTACCTCCTGTAGAAATGTTCATTTTAATCACCTGATGTCAGCTTAAAATTCAACATTATTATTGATTAAACATTTGATTAAACTCATTCTAATGTTTATGTCCCCAACTTCTGCAAATCAATTCCTTCAGACTAAATGAGCCATTTCAATCCATGGAAACTAATTTTCAGTCTGTTGATTTGTTTTTACAGAAAGAAACTTTGAGTACCAATGTGCAGCTATGTGAAAATTATGACCCTTGATGGTCATAGAATACTATTGAATGTTTAAAATTATATATACTATAAATCATATTTCAGTAGGGTTTTTTTACAGCTAGTGGCTAATAAAAATCCCACTGGGCAGTAATATTATACTCTAAGTACTGTATTTATTCTGATTTTCCAGTTCATTGGCTTGATGTTTACTATCTTCTCTGCAAGTGTATAAAATACACTCAAAATCCACAAAAAAGCACGATGCATTCATAACAAATGAGCTATGAGGCAAATGACTTATTTCTATTGTGGAGTAATTATTATTCTATATTTCAAATTGAGAGAATGAATTAGTTTTTCACCGCAATTCACATATTTTGAATTCTTTAAACAGACTTGCTGCTCTCAGTCAAGTCCTATGTAATGTAAAATATTTCTAAATAGATACAATGCATTCTCCTCTGAGTATTGTGTGCAATAAATTATATTTTATAAAATCTAATAAAAAATGTCCAACAACGCTAATAAATTCATCCAAAGAATTCCATAATATGCAAAAAGAAAAGTGAAGTCTACATAGTCCTAGGCTTTAAGGAATTATGGACAGAAGAATCAAAAAAAAATGTGTATGTATGCAAGCTTTGGTGTCATTTTCAAAGGCTGATTAGGAATCTTCCCAACTTAATTAAAAATAAAGTAACAGCTCAAATTTGTGTAGCATGGTTGCCAACCAGTAATTAAAATCTACACAGATGACTAGGGATCAGACTGTAGGTAGAGGCAGATGTGATTTTTTTGTTTGTTTTTTTCTATTGAAGTATCTTAAAAGATTCAGAGTTCTAAAATTTTGGTTTCACTGAGAATTGAAATGTATTCTGAAAAAAATTGTGTCTCAGGATACAAAATGTTCTTTGATAAACCTCAGTTTTGAAATCCTTGAAGCAACTAATTTGGTTAAACTCTTTATAGATTTTCACATGTTAAAGGGAGAGCATTTGCCTCCTCCATTTGCCCAGAAGGACTCCCTTTTGCCCAGCACAGTGACCAGGAACCTGGAGTCTTTGCCCAGGCTAAGAGACAGCTGCCACTTTCCTCTTTGCAGGTTCAACCAGTAGTGAATTTTCCAGAATCACAAGCACACACACATTTGTGAATTCCTGAGTGCCAGCACAGACCCTCTGACTATGCTGTACCCCTGCCCAGACCCCAGCCCCTTTTACTCACCCCAGAGATTTCTACTCTCCAGCAGATCCAGCTCAATGCTTGCAACAAACATGCAGCAGTCACACGCTTGTCCCATGGGCACAGAGACCCACAGCACAGCATAGACCCTGCCAGCACCCGAGACCCCTGCTGAGACCCAAGCCACCTACTCTCCAGCAGGTACAACTTAAAATCAGCTTATGAACACACACATCAGACACACAGTTTTGGGATGAGGCAGCTGGAACTAGGAATGTGGGCTTTTCCAGGTCCCTCACTCATGCTGGTCCTTTCAGTAGCTGTTTTTTTGGGACACACGTAATTCCTGTCCCAGTGTCTGGAATCTAAAAACAACCTACTCACTCCAGTTGCTGACATGGAGACCCCATTGGCTCCAGGAGCTGACACAACAGCCCAGCTGAAATCTGACTCCAGTGTTTGGCACCACATTTCACTCACATACAGGGTTCATGACCAGATAGTGTTGAGTTCTTGCAGGACACACACATAGCACAGAAAGTGAGATTACACAGAGAGGGAGTTAAGGCAAGGCATAGTAAGACATAAGAATATGTAGGAGAAGGGAATGCAGGTGACCTCACCCCTGATAAGTAACAGCTGTGTTAATTAACCAATACAGCCTCGCCCCTGATCAGTAACAGCTATATCCAATAAGGATGAGTGAGATAAAAGAGGGCGTTAGCTAGTAAGGGGAGGATTATTGCAGAGGAGGAGCCTTGAGGAGCATGAAGGGGAGACTCATGAAGCAGGATTCTGGGGAGAGAGAATTACTGCTGTGAGGTCAATCTGGGTCTGCAGTTAGAGGCTGTTGTTGGAACCTGCAGTCATAGTCTAGCCAGGTAAAAGCCTGCAGTCAGAGTCTGCAAGCTAATACACATAGTCATGGTTTAGCAGGAAATAACCAGCAGTCAGAGGTTGCAAGAGAAACCTACAGTAGGAGCTTGCTGCAGCCAGTCAGTGAATAGGTGGAGTCAGGACAGCCAAGCTGTAAAGAAGAATAAACCACCCTTTTAATGCTGTGTTTAACAAGAAGTCTGTGCCTCAGCTCAATTTTACCCTCTAATAAGAGGGCTGCTGCAACAAGAAGACAGGACAGATGTCATTGGTCAGGTGCAGGGCTCAGCTAAAAGAACTTACTCATTGGCACATGTTGTGCGTGATTGAGGTTTTCAAATTTGTATCTGTATTTTGTTTATTTGTCTGTACTTGGTAGATTCCTTCCAAAATACCCCTACCCCCACACCCCTGATATCACCTGGTATCACCCTGTCCGGGACCCAACCCCTTCCTTTCCCATTGGCCCAGACTGTGCTCTGCCCAGGCTGCGACCTGGTAAGAGGAGAGCGCTGGGGGCAAATCGGGGTTCTGGCACATGTTCTGGCAAGTGCACTCCTGGCACATGGAGCTGCACTGAATAAACACCTTTTCCAGCCCAAGCCAGAGCCCGCTCCGTTCTTCCAGCCTTAACCACGCTCAGCCAGCAGAACTGGGGGACCCACAAACAGTTTTGGGTGGTCTGGGAACTGCTTTAGCCGGTAAGTAACCCCCGCGAGAGAACCCACCTTCAGGCACAGTTTTACACATAGCTGGCCTCTTTTATACCCTTTTCTGTACCTCCCTGCTCCTCCTTTCCCCATGCATTGCATCACCATTTGGCACACTCCCACTGACTCCCCAAAACATGTAGTACATCCAGGTCTGCATTTTTGTCAGTTGGAAAGTGCTGGTTTGCCTGCAGATCCTTGGCATGGCATTGGTTAGTGTGACTGACCAGATGTGTTTCTGGTTGTCTCCTTCCCTTTCCACCTCCACCCTTGTGAAAAAACAAACAAACAAAAAAACAAACCCACCAGAAAAAAGAAAACATTTTCACATTCCATATACTCTTCCTTACCAATTCTTGGCACTGACCAGGTTTGTTCTTATCATGACCTCCTTTACCATATGTCAGGCTAGTTTGTCTCTTCTCTACATGTTATGGTTTGTGGCTTCTTTGATCAGATGCCCTCAGAGCAGCAGACACACCCTTTCCACATAAGCTTACACTGTCAAATTCTCTCTGCATAGGTGTGCAAAGTCTGTATAAGCTTTTTTGATTGCACTGCTTTTGACATTTGAATATGGGTCCTATCACACAGCATGAATTACAGGCATCAAAAACTGAATCTAATGTTCCTATCATCAAGAATTCTTATTAAGAATTATATTTGTATTTTAGAATACTTTTATCAGATTAGATATATTTTCAGACAGAGAATCTTCGGTAAAATTAAATGTAAGAGGACTAAATTGTTCAGATTCTCTATAGAGTATTACAGATGTACTAGTAGGATTCTCTAAGATCAACTGTGAGGCAACTGATAAATAACACAACATGCTGAAGTTAGTTATTTGTAGGTGAAATAAATTTTAGTATGATTCCTTTATCCCATAGTCCCAGAATCAGCTCCATTTACCTCTTACTGTTTTTGTCACCAGTATAGTCTTGGAGTGGAGGAGACAATTCAGTTCAGGAAAACAGTTATCCTTATTTTATCTTATGCTTGAGGGAATACATAGCACAGAACTATCATGCTACTCCATAAAATACTCTGTATACAGTGAAAAAGCAATCATTTACTCCACATAAGTTTAAAAACCCCAGTAAGTTCTTTAGCATGCAATCATATATTAATTTTTTTTTCTCACCAAGACTTCACTCAGTATCAGACCTTGGTTACTGTGTGTTCAAGAAGCCCAAAGACAGAGAAGAAACTATATTTGTAAGCCAAATTGGTAAATGTAATCTCAGTGGCAGTGGGTTTGTATTTTAAAGTAAACTATGCACACCATTGCTTTGGTGCCAACATCTACTATTATTCAGATAATCTTTAGTGAGAAACAATGATATCCTCATAATTTCAATTGGATCACTTTTTTCCCTTGCACAGCTATGAATGAACTCTTCCATCAAACTATCTCAGTGATTGCCCTACTTTTAACTTAAACTCAGAACAAATTGTTCTCAGCTTGCATGTCATTTCAAGTGTGCTGCTCCTCTATTTCAAACCTAAAGATTGATTTGCATGCCTGAAACCATCTTAGTTGTTCTGAATATGCATCTGATCTAATGAAGGATTGTGTATTTTCCCACAGACATTGCCTCATTCAATATATTGTAATGCTGATATCTTCGTTGCAAGTAGGATGATCCAATTTTCCATTGTCCTGTAGCTTTAAATGTAAATGTATTTCATCAATAACTTTGAAATGATGCTTTAGTATTTTTATCCAAGGTATTCAATACCTTTAGTCAGTGTTATAGTGATCTGGATGAGTGAAGATACATTTTAGAGTGCCATCAATTCAAAAATTATATCAAAGCTTTGCAGCTACAGTGCATGAGGCATGACTACATCAGGTATAAAGTAATTGAAAATCAGCTTTGTAGTATCCTGTTAATTACAGGCAGAGAGTATGAGTTAAGAAACCCAGTTTCTTTTTTTTCATATCTGTTTTAGACTCACCACCTGAGTACAGGCAATTTAGATGTCCTTACGTTTATTCTATATAATACTCATCTGAAAAATAAAAGGTAATAAAATAAAGTAATATTCATTTACGTTGGAATATTCAAGGGACACTTCTAATATGTTTGCAAAACACTTTGAGAGACTTCATCATAAGTTTTATTTTTATGGGCATGTATCTTTATAAAGAGATATACCTGTATAGAGATATAAATTGTGTTCAGTTGTTGTGATAAGTGTTGACACAGCTTACATATAAGACCTTACCTTCATTTTAGAACATGTAATTCTCTGCTCAGAGGCATTAATTTTCCACCTATTTAAATAAGTCATCTACTATAATGAATTCTGTTTAAATTAGAGTTTCATTGAAGGGTGCTGATTACATCTGAATAAAGCAGCAGGGGAAGTTCAGAAGGTTTTCACAGAGTGGGAATTAAAGACAGAAGATGGAGAAGCTCTGTGGGGCTTTAACCGTATCTAATTAAAACTCCCCCTGAAAACTGCTTAATTTTGACCTTCAATGTTTTTTTCAGGCAAAATAAATCAATTTCTGTTTTCTGAAACAGATATAAAAGAAGAAAGGCAAAAGATAATTTTGCCATTTTACTCAATGCTTAGCAGCATTTAGTACCAAATTCCTTGTCCGAGGTTTCTATTAACATTTAAAAAGGCGTAATTAAATCATTTACTGTGAAAACATCATCATATTGTTTGTGAGCAAAGCTCACAGTTTATTGAGCTTTATTATTGTCATTTTTTTACAAATAGGGAGAAACACTACCATACATAAAAAATCAAGTGATGTTTTGCTTTCATTGCTCCTGTTCTGTGCTTTAATTAGGAATACAAGTATGTTAACAAAGTTGATCAAGCATATCTTATGGAGATATCTCTCAATGCAGGAGCTTAAGCAACATTTTTAACAAGTACTAGTCATTATTGTCTTAGAAAATTTCAACATATTCCATAGCAAGTTAGAAGCTTGGAAACTCTTCACAGAGATGCAAAAATTTTAATCAGGTCACTTGCAATTTGCATGAGGTTGCTAATCACAGAGATGAAAGAATACCTTTCCCTAAAGAAGTTTTACTCTGGAAACCAGCCCACAATCATTTTCTGTGTAGCACACTGTAGGACTATTGGTGAAAAGTGAGAGAATAAGTAATGTGGGAATAAGGAAAGCTTTTGTACATGATTGAGCTGCCTACTGCTCAGCAGTTCTAGACTTAGGTTATTCTTGATATAATTGAAAATATAGCTTAAAATGCCAGAGCAGCTCACTGAAATTGTAGGAAATGGGCCTGGAAAAATCTCTCAAGCAATGGTTTCAGCCTGCTATTAAAATGAATAGCAATGATACATTTCTTTATCTCTCCTAAAGAGATACATGTCCTTAACAAGTTCTCTGTTAAATTTACTGGAAGGCTGTTCCAGCATAAATGTGTCCCCATCCATTTAGAACCAGTGCTTTGATTTCCTCTTAAAAACAGTTCCAGTTACAAGCAAGCAAAACTTTAAGTCTTTGATACTCCTACAAATACACACATAAACAACTGTGATTTTTTTGTATTTTTGTATTTCTAAGAGAATAATTTTTTGGTCTGTCTCCTTAGGTTCAGAAATTGCAAAATTATGTTTCTGATTCTAAGTCATCCACATAGTCTTCTTTGCAGTCAGAAGAGAAATAGGTGTCTCTAAGGTGTTTATGTGTGTCAGATTACAGCAAGAAGAGTCTTCTGGAGGTATTTATTTCTTTCCCCCAAGTAAAAGCAATCTTATGACTATCTAAGCTTTAGACAGGTCCATTCTAGAAACCAAAAATAAGGTAATCCAAAGTAACAGGGGCTTTCATTAAAAACAGTACAGAAATTAGTTCACTGGAAAAAATATGAAATCCAAGGGGTAATTTCTTAGATTTGCACGTTTGAGTCACATTTGATTCAAGCTATAATTTTAATTGTTACTTGATCCTATGGTTAGCTAACACTTAATGAACAATTAAAACATTTGATGAGCAGTTTGGATAGGGTTTTCTTTTGAATCATGCATATATAATCTAGAATCCAGTGGTACAAATTATATGCAAGAGACAATGAATTAGAGGGAGTTTTAGAGGATTAAAAAGATAAGTTTATATCCCAATATTTCTTGACATTTAGATGCTAAAGTCCTTCTAATGTGTTCTCTGATTTGTTACCCAATGAGTCATAATTCCTTACAACCAAAAGCATTTTCCTAAATAATGATTCTTATAACAGTAAAATATTTTCAAATTCTAAAACACTGCTACAGTCAATATGTATTAATAGTTAGAGAAAAAGGTTCATATCAGGAGACAGAAATAAAATAGATACTGAGTGGGGACAAATTATTTATTGCAATTGATTTTTGAATTGCTATTTTGAGTGGCAGATCAAGAAAACAAAACTTTCAATATCTTTGAAAATCATTAGTTGAGGAGTTTGCCTCTTCATTCATGTAGTAGCACTTTAGCAGTGAATATCCTTATAGAAGTCTCCCCATAAGAATTGTCACATAGGCTTTTCATTCTGTATAGTATTAAAAACTAAATATAAAGTTAATTGAAATTTGGGTTTGGTGTTGGGGTTAGGTTTTGTCATTTTGTTTGTGTTTTTGGGGGGGATTAGGGAAATCCAAGGATTTTTGAAAGTTGATGTATTTTCTGCTAATTTGCAGATTATTTTTTTTTTCTGTCAGCTTCATTAAGAGTCTGCAATATTCTACTGCAGGTGCTTTTCAAACTGTTTGGTTAGCACATAGGTATGGTGTCCCTTGTATCACAGTTTCATGCTCTGCAGTGGTGCACAGGTTACAGATATCATGACAGAGGTAGGGAGCTGTGCTAGTAACATAAACGAGGATATTTAGCACCACTGGGTTTAGAATATAAGAATGTCAAAACCTGAGATTTACAGTACAGAGAAGATGAAAGCCCAAGGTAATATTGCAAAGATCTCTTTTTACTGTCACAGAACCTGCTCCTGCTTTGCTCCCCCTGGCTGAGTACTTTAGGACAATACTCTGGATGTCAGGACTCCTGCCCTGCTGGCATATTATTTCACTTGACTTCCCATCCATTAGGGAGCAGCTGGTCCTATCTGCTTTCTGACACTTTGTACCATCACTCATAATGACTTTGAGTTCCTGCTTATTTGTGTATTCTCTCTGCTATTCATATGATTCTGAGTGTTCATCTGTTAAAAAAAAAAAATTAAATAAACAACCAAACAAAAAAAAACATCTGAAAGCAGCAGTGTAGGATCATTGACTGAAGAGTTCTGAGATTCCTAAAGTTGCCGACACATATTTAGCACAGTCTGGCCAACATCTGCTAAAGCTTATGGTACTCTTGGAAATGGGCCACCTACAACTAGCATCATGCTGCACAATTATTTTCTTTATTAGCTTCCCAGACAGTGACCTCTGATGAGGATATAATCCTGACACATAATAAAACAAAAAGTAAGATTGTACTTTTCCTCTTGTAAATAGAAAAAAATATTTATGGAGAGGAAATGGTTTCAGAAAGGAAAAATAAATAAATGTACAGAGGGATGCATTTCTGGAAAGCAAATCACAGAATTTGAAGTCATTCTTGCTGGTATGACCATGCAATCTCTAAATTTAAAGGCGTCATTTGGATGGCCACTTGTAGAGAGAATCTCAATACCTGAATAGGTCATCGAGCTGAGGATACAATATGATGCTTGTTTAAGGAAATTTTCTGGTTTTACTATAACCTGCCTTCTCAGACTTCCCCTGGTGTGATGTTTCCCCTTTAATTCTGCTTCTGCCTCTGCTCTCTTCAGCTATACCTCTTCCTTTGTTCCTTTTTCTTTTCTCACATCATCTATTTCCTAGGGTTCCCTGCTATGTTCCCTTGTTACCTGTTAGTTGTCTTTTCCGTTGTCTTTTATACTAAAAGAGAAAATAAGAGCAGGTTCAGGCCATTTGTGTGGTTTGTGTTTGTTAGTGCTGATTTTGTGTGTGATACTTGCAAAGGCATGGTTCTTGTATTTGTGTTGATGTTTGTGTGCAACCCCAGGAATACACATTCAGCCTTGTCATTGGCTGGACCTGGTGTCAGGAGTTTACAGCCATGCTGTAGCAGATCAGGAAGGAGGATGTCCCAGGGTCTTGAAGCTCACAATCCTCTAATTCCCTTTAACAAGGAGGACCCTCACACAGAGGCCATCAACTCACAAGTACTTCCAGAAGCCTCAAGCAGCTTGCAAGAAATAACACTCAAAAAAGTGCACCAGGTGAAGGGGACCCATGCTAGAGCAGTTCAAGAAGACCTGCAGCTCAGGGGAAGGATTCACATCGGTAAAGTTCATGGGGAACTGTATCTAGTAATTGTATCTAGTGGTAGAAACCGCATGCAGGAGCAGAGAAAGAGTGGGAGGATTCCTCCTCCGGAGGAGGAAGTGACAGAAAGAGCATGTGAGGAACCAGCCCCCTCCATTCCCTATCCCCTAGTGCTGCTTGAGGGCAGGAGGTAGAGAAAATTGAGACTGAAGTTTGGTCCAGGAAGAAGGGAGGGACTGGGGACGAGATGTCTTAAGATCTGGTTTCACTTCTCATCATCCTAGTCCAATCTGACATGTAATAAATTAATTTTCGCTTAATCTGTGTCTGTTTAGCACAAGACAATAACTGGTGACTGATTTCCCTCTCCTTATCTCAACCCATGAACATTTAGCTTTATTTTCTCTCCCTATCCAGTTGAGGAGGAAGAATTATAGAGTAGCTTTGGTGTGCACCCAGAAGGCAGTCAGGCTCAATACATTACAACAATAATGAAATACATATATTTGCCTAATGGCATCACAGTGATGAGTTTTCACATAAGATTTTCTCTAAAAATAATTAAAGCATGACAATTTAAGAAAACAGAAAATAAAGCTAAATCAGAAGTGATGGACTGGTCACTGGCAATTCAGCCTCACTGATTTCATGCAAGTGTGTTTGTTTTGCTGGCAACATCCTTGTTCTGTCACAGGTAACGTAGCAAGGACAAAAACTGCAGTGGCCTGAACATTGAATACAGCATTTTTCAATTCCTTCACAACATTGGCTCAAGATGTAGCAGTAAAATGTGACCTTTTACAATTCATTTCACATATGACATGTTAAATCTCAAAAGAGAAAATTATAACTAGTGTAGGAAAATAATTTATAAAAAATTCAATATGTATAAATAAACTTGAGTTACAAGTGAAGGACGTCTTGAGAAAATGAAGACAAACTCTCATTTTCATTTCCAAATCTCAATAGTTTTATTGGCTTAACTAAATAGCTAAGCACTACCAGACAATAAAATACACAACCTGTGTTAAATCCATTTCACATTGGTAATTGTTTAAAAGCACATTCAACATCTGTCATGTCCAGGATATTTTTAAAGGGTGCACTGTTCTTTTTTTTTCCCCTCTTTTTTTTTTTTTTCTTTCTCTCCCTTCCTTTCTAATAATACCTACCTTTTTAAAGAGTAATTCATAACTTTTTTTTTTGCAAAATCATCCAAGATGAACTGAGATTCCTAACAATAAACATCCTGCACATATTTTTATTTTAAAAATCAAAAATTATCTGTCTGTGAAAAAAGGTATGATTAATAAAATTTTTCAGTTTATTTGGATGTAATAAGATAGCAAATTAGGCCTTCAAACTACATGGGATCTCACATGAGCACTCAGCATTTCTTGCCCTCCTTTTTTACTAGGGACATGTCTGGCCCATGGTTCTCAGTTAAATTAACCCTTTTTGTTATATAGAGGTGTCACAAAAGCTGATATTTCAAGGTGTTTTTTTCCCTTTTATTTGCATCTTTTTAATATACACTGCAACAAAATATTTTTAGCTGTCTATTTCTCTTTTTTTACTATCTTCTTTTTATATCCCAAGACATCATCATGGCAACACACTATGAGAAAGAGTACACTTACTGCGATGCGAGTTAAAGAAAATGTTGCTAGCTCAGGTATCAGGAAACTGACTCCAAAGATGATTCTCAGCAAAGGTGGTAGAATCATTGAATTACAGGACAGCAGCTTGGATTGGAAAGAACTGAAAGATCATTTGTTTCCTCCAAATTTGCCTGAACAAACACTTCTTCCATTGGAGCAGGTTTCTCAGAGCCCCATCCAGCCTGGCCTTGAACACTTCCAGCGATGGAGCATCCAGCATCTCTGGGCAACCTGTTCCAGTGCCTCATCACCCAGACCGTAAAAAATTTCTTACTAATACCTAGTCTAAATCTCTCTTTATTTACTTTAAAAACATTACCTCTTGTCCTATCACAATCTACCATGTAAAAGTCACTTTCCCTCTGTTTTTTTAAACCCTTTTTAGGTACTGGAAGGCTGCTAGAAGGTCTCCCCAGAGCCTTCTCTTCTCCAGGTTTAATTGGAAGTCTTTCTCAGCCTGTTTTCACAGGAAAGGTGCTCCAGCCCTCTCATCATTTATTTGGCTCTCCTCCGGACTCACGCCTACAGGTCCATGTCTCTTTTTTCCTGGGGACCCCAGAGCAGGATGCAGCACTCCAGGTGGGGTCTCACAAGGTCAGAGTAGCAGGGCACAGTTTCCTGCCTGAGCCTGCTGGTCATGCTTCTTTTAATGAACCCCACGATTCATACTAATTCTTTCCCTTTCCTTCCAAAACTTGAAAGCAAAAGCTTCTCAGGACACAGTCATAGGAAGTGAAAAAAATATTTCTGAGCACAAAGAGTGAAATCTGCCAAGATATTCTGTAGCTTTAGAAAGCATTTTTCCCCTCAGAAATAAGTATGTATCCTTTCCATCCAGACTGATTAAGCTCAAGGGTCTTTTCTAGGATGAGTTGCACAAGGAATACTGCAAATGTCTAAGTGGAGAAAAAACTTTTCCAAAACTTGAAACTGAGGAATATATGAAAAACAATTATCAAGAGTATAGATTGCAACCTTGATTTTAAGGACTGAGTCTTGCAGCCTGTCAGTAAATGGGAAATTAAATATGGGATATTTCAATCTGTCACTGAATTATTTCAGTGAATTTCTACAGGGTGTGTGCACACTTGCTAATTTGGGTTTGGCAGGAGCTGTTTACAGTTCTCAGTGAAACCCTATGAATTCTCCCCAGTGAGGATCTGGTGAAGTTAGATGCTGAAGATGTGTACATTGTATAGTCTAACTATCGTAACATGTACATTGTAACAGTCTTGTACATGACCATCTCAGAAAGGAAGAAATAGAAAAGAATTCTGAATATATACGTGTATGTAACCCTCTGGGCTGGAGATTGGAGGTAAAAGGGCTATTTGCTGCCATCTATTGATAAACTGGACAAAGAGGTGGAAAGAGCAACGAGCTCTGTGTTAAATATTCTCTCTACCATGATACAAAACCTTGGCTAGTTTTGAAATTTTCCTTAAGATTTCCTTGTGGGACCAACGAAATATCACTACAATTTTTCTGATGCTGAAAACCAACCAGTGTGACTGTTCTCAGGGAGGTAGCTTAAAACTTCATGGTGCTTACTGTGAAAAACAGGAGATAGCAAGCTCATTCATACTTTGTTGCAAGAGTGCATCTTTGGTATTTTGTGAGTAATACAGTCACATAGACCAGAAAAATCATATACGCAATATGACCACACACATTTTTAAGTACCCCCTCTAGAAAAATTACACGATGAAATGTGTAATGTGTCAATACTGGAGTGATATGAGAGAAGATCTGCAATAACAAACAGCTGCAAAATAAGACTAATGACTGCAAAAAAAAAAATAAAAAAATCAGCTTTTATGATGGAATTCCCCTAGTTTTATTCAAATGTGTTGCCTTCGAAAGATTTTATCTAAGTTTTGCATTGAATTTCACCCATATCCCTGCAAATCCAGAACCCAAAATTTCTTGTGACAAAGTTCAGTTATGCAAGAGGAAAGTTTTTATTAATTTGTAGTTATTCTGTATAAGAGATGAGGAAAATGGAGGTAAATTTATCATATTCATCTTTCCCTTTGCTTTCCTTGATAAAATGGAATATAAAATTATGACTATTTAAGACACTTCACTGAGGGTGTTCATCAAAGAATTGTAGAATGGTTTGAGCTGGAAGGATCCTTAGAGATCATCTAGTTCCAAGTGCCCTGCCATAGGCAGGGACATCTTTCACTAGACCAGGTTTCTCAAAATCCCATCTAAGTTAGCCTGAACTACCGGGGATGAGGCAGCCACATTTTCTCTGGGCAACCTGTTCTGCTGCCTCACCACCCTCACAGTAAAGAATTTCTTTCTAATAGCTAATCTAAATCAACTCTTTTTCAGTTTAAAGTCATTAACCCTAGTCCTATTACTACAAGTAATTGTAAAAAATCCTCACACTTTCCTGTAGGTCTCCTTTACGTACTGGAAGGCTGCTAGAAGCTTTCTTTTCTCCAGGCTGAACAACTCCAAGTCTCTCAATCTGTCTCCATAGGAGAGGTGCTGGAACCTCAGACAAAACATCATCTTCTTGCTCCTCATCTGGACTCACTCCAAGTGGTTCATGTCCTTTTTATGTTGGGGGCACCAGAGCTTGATGCAGTACTCCACTCTTCTCTTGAGAGCTGAGTAGAGGAGGTGAATCATCTCTCATCTTGCCAGTCAAGCTTCTTTAGTGCAACCCAGGATATAGTTGTATTTCTGGGTGCATACTTCTGGGTCATGTTGAGCTTCTTCTCATCCACCAACTACCTCAAGTCCTTCTTCTCAGCACTGCTCTCAATATATTCTCTCAATCCCTCAATCCATTTGTTCAGTCAAGACATTTGGGTGTAGAAATTGGGCTGGGCACAGCAGGACATGTATATGTGGAATTCTAGAGCTGCCCAAGTTATGCCCTGAATGACTGCCGCAAAATGAGAGAAATATTCAATAGGAAGGTTCAGTCAGCTACCTCTTTCCAAGTATTCCATTTTCTCAAGACATTCTATTAATTCATATTTTCAGATGACTGGCTGGTGAGGTCCTGCATCACCCCAGGAATTCCTGACTAAAGAAGTAGCTGTGCACACAGGACCAGCCCAGCTATCTCTAACAGTAATGTATCTGGACTCTAAAGTGCAAAATCTCTTCTGCCATCTCCCTGTATAATGACTATTATACTGGCAAGAAATAACATTAATAATCTTGTACTGCATATCATAAAAAAACTGCAAGAAAAACTGAAAGGACAATTAAAAGGCAAAGTCTCTGGAATTTATAATGCAAGGTAAGAATTTGGTCAGCATCACCTCTTTTTGATGAGTGAGCTCATGGAAATTCAGTGTAACCACATTTTTCTCTTAGCTTAACAATGAATGATTGCTACTAGCTTCTAAAATGTTCCAAATCAGGTGCATATCTATTGCAGGGTTGGCCTGAGATAAAAAGGAAGTTGGAGTATAGAGAGAACGCAGATCNGGCCTAGGTAGACATCATGTCCACCTTCCCTGAGGAATTCTGCAACACATATCTGCTTTCAAAAATCAAAACTTGAGTGAGAAAAACCAAGCTATGATTACAAGTTCTATGTATGAGAGGAATTCATATAACAAATTTAACAATTCATATAACAATTACACTTAGGATAAGAAAAATACATAAGAAAGGAAAGTAAGATATATTGGTCTGGGAGAAAAAGAGACACCAAGGTGGAACAAAAGATGAAGTAAAGAAAATGATGAAGGGAGGAAAGAGTGTCTAATGCTGTGAATAAATAAATTATAACTATATTAACTTTTTTTTTACCTAAAAAGCAGTTACACTTTGTTTTTTCTTTGATCCACATTTTTTACTTAAATACAACAAGACAGTTAAACAACATGAAACTTTAATAATGAGAGTGAAAAATGCCTGCAGACTTTTACAGCAGTATGACCAGAATCAAAGGGAAATCAAACCAGCAGCTTCAAAGTGCTTACAGCTTTCTGCTTGGCCATTCTAGGCAGGTCTAGGCACAAAGAGAAGAGTTGTATTCCCAGCTACAAGACAGGTAAGAGATACTTGAATGCTCAGCTTTTCACTTTCTTCTGTTCTTCTGTAATAAAGTAAGTTACAAATCATCCTGTTCATAGAGTACTTTCTTGGGTAACATGATGACAGATGGAAATGTTTTTATGAAGAATCTATAATTCTGGAAGCTAGGCAGATGAGGTGGTTCATTCTTAGACTTCCCTCGTCTTCCCCCAGAGGGTTTCTGTTGAAAGATATTTTGGTCCCAGTTAACAAATACATAATTAGACAATAGAATTACTCAGATAAAATGAGCTTGGAAGAAGTTTTAACTAGGCAAGCTTTGAGATGAGCCCTCCATATGCTTATCTGACCTCCGAGCTGTATTTTCAAGTATTGAGCTAATTAAAAGATAAAACAAACAAGATCCTTCCTTACTGTGTTTGACATATTCTAGTTTCTGTCAGGCAGCCTTGGGCAGTCTGGCCTAACACAAGCTCTGCTGAACACAAGGAGTCAGTACTTTTTTCAGTATTCTACCACTATAGAAATGTGCCTGTGAAGTGCACTGATCTGCAAAGATCAAGCTCAATTAAGAGACATTTCAGAACAACTTTCAGCTGTATAAGGTATTTGGCAACACAGGGAACTCTGGGACTTCGCATAACTCTGATTCCAGGGAGACAGGAACAGTCTTATTCCAGAGCTTCCACATGTGATCAGCTAAAAGTTTTTTGTGGGAAAACCAAAACAAAATCCCCCACCAAGCCAACTACCAAAACTAACAAACAAATCAAAAACTAACTAGACCAAACCTCCAAACCTAAACCAAAACCAGTAACAACAAAAAATCCCAACAACAATGAAATTTGAAAAATAATCCAGTCTCTTAGTCAGACAATCCACAACCATAATATTGATTATATTGGATGCTATGGACATGCTGAGTGAAGCTCATCTCTTAGCTATCTTGAAAATGTCAATAATCTTAATAAAGTTGATGTGATCTGTAGGAACTTAGGAACAGATAAGCATCTGTGAGTACTTAAAAGCTGGATCCTTAATTGTCTATGTAGCAGATGAGCTGGCAGATGAGACAACTAGAAGGAAAAATTAACTGGAGGGGAATAGTAATAATTTAGATATTAAAGGTAATTTTGGTTGAATACAACTGATGGAAGAAAAGAAATGCAATTATGCTGTGGCACAGAAAGAGAATTATCTTTGAGAGATTTTATTTTGGACATGCAGAGGTGATAAAACATTGAAAATGTTACCCCTTCCAAAATTTTCAAAGCTGGGTTCCTCCAGTGCCACTCTTCTTAAGAAAATAATACCATTATAGAAAGGCTGCCATGAAAAAAAAAAAATTGCAAAAAGCTCATATTAAAGTCATATTTATAGAAGTAAATATCAATGAAAGAAAAATTGTGAAAGCTGAACTAAATATAACGTTACATTGTCATTATAAAAGTTGTTTTCTAGCATATGAAACATGCTAAATAAGTTTAAAAATTATTAGAACAGCTACAATATACTTAATATTCATTCATTGTAGAAACAATCCAATGTGATGAGAATTCTTCAGCTGAATATATGTTTCTCTTTTCCTTTTTTGCTTTATTTTAAATTGTGACAGTTAAAATGGCTAACATCATCACAATAGTAGAAATAAACATTCTCTCTTTCAGAATTAGGCAGAGATTATCTGGAAACAAGACTGAAACACTGAAAGTGATGGAATCTTTTCTGACTTCCAACTACAATATGGATAAAATACTTCTGCATTTTCAGAGATGCTTTAGTGGCAGTTCATTTGAACACCCTTGACCTTTTTTGTACATCGTATTTCCCATCAGAAAGCAGTCCTCTTCAATTATACTGTCTGACCAGTGGTGCACCTGGGAGCTCTTTTTCATGGCGGTGTATTTTTCTTTCTCATATCATTGTAGGTGCAACTTGGCCATCACAGTGAGTGGGAATATGCAACAGTTAGAAAAAATGAATGTAAAGAAATGTATTTCAAATCATTATGGCAGCTTCATCTGGGAAAAAAATTATCTGAATGTCCTATTTGTGAAGAGTTAGGAGGCTTTTATTGTTAAGGAGAAATTATTCTTAGAAAGTTGACACTTTTTGAGGGAAAGGGAGGTTTTACTGTAAACACAGCTTTCTGTCTAAATAATATATATGGCATATTTTTATGACAAAGTTTTCTGGTATGAACATTAGTTATATGTTTCAATGTACCAGTGTTTCAAAGGGAATCTTGCCCTTGAGTTACAAAGCGCTCATGATATACTGCACTATGTATTCACTAACTGAGTATTTGTTGTAAGAAGGGCAGGAGAGTATCAGGTTTTCACTGTCTTCGTATTATAAGAAGTTAAATGAATGCTGATACAATTAGAAGAGCATAGTGGTTTAAAATTCAGCTCTAAAGCACATGACAAGTTAAATCAAGGCTAACAATCTCCACCCAATAGAAAAGCAAGATGTCAGTATGTCTACTGTTGGGCTAAACCACTCATGCCATAAAGAGTTGTCCCATTAAATTCTATGGGTGAAGTATTTTATAAAAATGCTAATTAAGGTTTAGCAAAATCTGTTTTGCTCTGCATTTACTTTTAAAAAATGTCTGTTCAGCATGGAACATAGGAACATGGCAGATGTTGTGGAAAAATCAGCATCTATTGAGGGTTTCAAGTGTCCTAAAAAAGAATTACTGCCTTTCTGAATAAGATCAAAAGAAAAGAATTTTTGTTAAGAAGGGAAAAAGAAAGTGATTCTAGTGAACAAAAAATGAAATAGCATATGCATCTATTTTTTAAACAATCAGCTTCTGTAAGTGATGGGCATTTTGTTCTGTTAGTAATAGCTTTAATATTTGTTGTACTTCGACTTAACTGTTTTTGACTGTAAGAATAAAAGTAAAGTATAAGGGAAGAAGAAATGCTACTGATTTTGACAAAATTAAGAGGTTGACCCTGACAAATAACATTATGTAGGACTAATAGTGACTATAAAGGGAAAAAGCAGGCTAAATTCCTAGTTGTTAGAAGAGGGAAATCTAATCTCTCTGTATTTACACAATACATGGATTTACAGGTAACTGTATAAAAATATTTTTCTGAAAGATTCCCATGTCATTCCCCAGTACAGATCAGTTTCCAAGGATGCAAAAAATCCACTGATTTCCAAAGAATTCCCAAAATAGAAGATGACTCAGGAAAAAAATCTCAAATATTCAATCCAATAGTATTTCAAATTAAAGGTTGGAAACTGTTTAGCACCACCTTAGATGCTCTCAAATGGACAACCAAATACCACAGGGGTTTTCAACATTTTTATAAATATACGAATATTCAGAGTAAATTCAGTAATATTTGCATGAATTATGATAAAACTCTGGTCTTATGGGAGTTAACAACTTACTTCTCAAAAGCCAATAATGTCTGCAAGCACTGTGAAAAATAGGTGTTTTATTTCTGGCCTTTATTGTGAAGTATTTAATTTTTACTCTGAACAAAGCCTTCACTATTACACAATGAATTATTACTTCTCCCTAGGTTGGACATACATATTTGAATTGCTTGAGTAACAGAGAGACATTCTCTTGAAAAGTTTCCTGCCTTGGGCCTGCTTAGATGCATCCTGTTAGTGCTATTTTCAAGGTATTACCTTTCTGTGATGGAGAAGGCAAGGAACTGAAGATGAGACGTAATCTCCCTTGATTTAATGTTCCATTTTCAGGCCAGCGGTTTTACTTCATAGACACTCAAATATAACTGAGAAGAGCTCCAAAACATATGTGAGGGGGGAACTTGTCTGGGTGCAAGGATGAAAGAAAAAATCCAGGGGTTTCCAGCTCAGTGCATAAGGCTTTGCTCTCTGACAGACACCTACCAGGTTCTCGCATTATGAGAGACATGGGAATTAATACAAAATAAAGTGTAAGAGAGAGAAGAAAGAGGGAAATCTGTTTCCATTTACAATATCCCTCAAATCCTATCTTCTTTTCCTTTTAGTTATAATTATTTACAATTCATAGTGATGTCACAATGCTCTTGTTTTTATTGTCTTTTCTAAAATCAGTGTTGTGAATGAAATGTATTATAATTACTACCAGAAAAGTGAAAAAGCCCTTCACTACTTTCATAATTTTGAGGCTTTTGTAATGTCTTTTTATTTCTGTAATAGATAGAGATCCAGAAATTTCCATTCTGCACCACACACAATGAGACATGGAAACTTATGTCTGAATGGAAAGACAGTGTAGAAGATAATAAAAACTGTAATAAGCTGATAGTATGTATCTCAGATCTCAGGATAATGAGACTTCTAATGCAGTGCATTTTCTTCCTTGCTGTATTTTCTACAAATTTATCTGATAGTCTGAGAATATTTTTCTTTTGTTTAGAAAGAATTTAATGTTTTACTTGAGGGGGGAAAACAAACAAACATACAAACAGATATCAAATTGTCAGCTGGATTCACTTTATGTAATCTTGTTTTAGATGACCAACTTATTGGCATTGACATTTGATTTTATCAGGCAGACTCCTTTTACAGTCTGTGGAGAGTAATAAGCACTTTGGTTGTGCAATAAATAAGTAAAGCAGAAAATCTCTGGTCTGGGAATCCCTGCTCTTCCCCTCTGTCAGCTTAGGGGCTGAGATACAGAAGACAAGCTATAGAGTTTAAGAATGTTGGAGTGACAGTGGTGGAACAGCACTGTGTTGTAGACCAATAGGAAAAAAATAAAGTTTTTTGAATAGCTTTTTTGTAAGAGCCAGCAGAGCTACATTGAAAATATTTTATATGAAAATTCAGGTATGTTTATGCAGGGGAAAACCTACAGATCCAGAGTGCAAAAATATGAAGATTATTTTAAATATTTCTTATAGCAAACACTATATATATTTGTGAGGACTATGCTTCCTTCTTTCAAGGTAAATACGGAAACACTAAATGCAACTCTCTGGATTGAACAGCAAACATATTAACACTGTTTATGAGTAGCAGACTGCATGAGCCTTTGCTACCCAGTAAGACAGCTGATAGAGCTCTGTGATTTGGTAGCTGCAATAGCTTTACTGAAAAATGCAAAAACTTAGGAACTGTTCTAGTTAGTTGTGTCTCAAGAATTTAATCTTCTGATCATGATTTTAAATCAGAAATTATTTATGTGGTTATCACACATTACTCCATTCATTTTCTTTCTCACTGTCAATTTTTTCTTTCACTTCAACAAACTACATTTTTTGCTTCCTTGTAAATTCAGAGTTATAAAAGGCTGAATATCAAGATAGTTTATTTCCCCAGATTTCTGAGTAATGTCCAGAGCCAATATTCATAAGCAACCCTAGAAACTCAACCTGCCCTTTGTAAAAACCAGTCATGTCTCGGATAAAGAACTTCACATCTAGAAAACTAGTTGTAGTGGTAGATTTTTGCATTGTACAAATCTAAAATGAGGTGAAATGAAATACAAGGAAACTACTGAGATACTGAAAAGGGCATGCTCCAAGCAGCAGCTTGACAGTATGATCATAGATCAGAGCCCTATGGAGCATTGTGATGTATATTAATAAATAAGTGTAGACATGGTCTAAATGCCCAGAAGATGTTGATAAAATCTGGTTCAGATAGCAATCAAAGAGTGCCTTTGGCACTATATGACAAAATGTTCCATTGATAGTATAGCAAATGAGGACAGTATTCCTTATCTGTTCCTGGTACTTGTGAGGGAAGACAGCAGAAAAGTATGTATAACATAAAATGGAAGGAGAATACAAAATATTTGTCACAACACTAAAAAGGTTAACCATTTTGTTCTTTTCATTCAAAAACTGTCATAGATTTTCACATAAAGAATTAGTCACAAAAACGTCTATTTCTTAAAAATTATCTAATCTTATACTAAAAAATGACAACAGCAGCTATTTTGACAGGTCTGTTGTCAAGTGCTGTGGCCACTGGGAATCAGATAGTCCACTAAAATGTAACTTCAAGACAGTGAACTGGATATCTCCCTCCTTGGGAAGCTATCATGACTAGTTTTTTACTTATTAGAACACATAATAAGTCAGAAGTCAGGACTTCTATAAAGCAGATAGGACTCTAAACTGAATATTTATGAAAAACAACCTTTTTTTCCTATCCAATTGTGCAAGACAAAGTTTTTATCTTTGAAGAAATTATATATTTTTGATTATTTTTTAAAATTCACAGACCTTACCCTGGGTTGTTTTGTTTTGTATTTTTTTTTGTTTGTTTTGGTGTGGTTTTTTTTTTGTTTTTTTTTTAATGTTTAGTTTTGGGTGAGTGAGGTGGGTTTTTTTGTTTTTGGTTTTTTGGTTTTTTTTTTTGAGGAAGAGGAATTATGACAGACACTAATTTATTGTGGAATTTATTTTCAATAATTGGAATATCTTTTTAGATGAGGGATACTGATATAAGAACTCAGATTTTTGAAGGAGAGAATGTTCTGGATGTTTCCTTTAGCAGCCCCTCCTTTGCATTTTTAGACCAATTTATTTATTTATGTTCATACATGCACGCACCACACAGACGGATAGCTAGACAGACACATGCATGTGGAAACAAGCCAAGGGACCATACCAATCATTACTGTTTGTCAAGGTGCCAAAAGTAGCTACAGAGCAAGGCCACATATGCAATTGTTTTGTTAAGATGACCAAAGTTCTCCTTCTATGTGAGAGCACGTCTTCAGTCTCTCTGTCCTTCCAAGTTTTATCCCAGCTTTGTGTCAGGAATATATGAATCATGTTCCAGGTCTCTCCCATTACATCTTGTTACTTGTTTTCTACGTAAGAAAAATACAAACTTGTGAGTTCTTTAGAAATGAGGAAATGACAGAACAGCTCCCTAACATGAGCAATGGACCAGTCCAAGAGGTGTGCCCAAAGGCAGACACATTCAGGCACAAGTGAAATGTGCCACAATATGTGGGGTGTGGTTTGAAGGGTTGTTACAGTAAGTGAGTGAACTGTCATAGGCTTTCACTGCTTTCTAACAAGTCTCTCTTTCTTTGTATTCTCTTTTTTTCATAAAATTTGGAGTAATTTGCCCATTATGAGCATCTTTCTTTTATATTCATCACTTTGAATTCAGACTTCTGAATACATATTATCATGCTATTTGAAAACTGAGACATATTTTGCTTTGCAAAGAATTTTTTTCATGTATAAGCTTACTGGAAAACAATAGTGAACTAAATTGAATTAGGGATACAGAAAACATGTACACAACCTTCAGGGCTGAGCAACATCTAGTACCTGTAACCTCTAGAGATATCTTCTGACATGGTCTCAAACACTGGTTACTAAAAGCATTGGTAAAACTGACTAATATGACACCGTTAAAATGTATTAAAGACACAATAGACTGATGAAAGTAGAATCCTATCACACTGCAGCATCTTGCCATTATTAAAGCCTATCCTTGGAATCTTGCCTAGTACTATATCTCTTAACATATTTCATAAATGCTACTCTATTAAAAAATGTTTACGGAATTTTTTAAGATGCTATCATTTTAGCCTATGTTGCTTGAGTTTTATTGGGATTTCTTTCTTCCTATTTGCTAAGTGCTAATCAACTTAAAAGCTGAATGCAATTTTATAGAGGTAAACAGTCTAAAAATTTTTGGTTTTCACCATCAAGTATATTTACATTAAACCTTAAGTGACATTTAGCCTTCATTCATAAAATAAAATTTGTTTTATTTACTTTTACGTGTCTCCAACTTTTTTGTCATGGTTAATACCTCTTTGTAACAGAAGTGCATTCATTTGTCAAAAGTATTGTACATGTCTTGTTTAAGTCTGAAGCAGAACAATTGGGAATGGTTGCTGAAATCATGGTTAATAATTTGTGCTTTTTATCTCCCTGATTTACAATTTTGTTAAGACATTCTGCATTTACTCATGACTGCTTATGGATCACATTTTGAATTCCATCTCTACTATCATTTTTGCTCCTCTTGAAATACCTTTGAACCAGTGTCCCATCCAACACTGGACTACAGTCCCATCCAATATTGGACTGTAGTCCTCGTTCCAGTTCTTACTCACTTTCACTCAATTGTGCACTGTGTTCCTGAATTTCGGCACATTCCCTTCCATCTTCCTTCAAACCCCCAACAGAGTGTAGCACACTACACTCTCGCCAGGGTTCCAGTTCCCTTTTCCTTTCTCAGTAGCAACAGGCAAGAAGGCTGATATGGTATCTTCTTTCTATGCAATCATCAGTCCTTTTCACAGTTGTCCTTGATCTCCTCTCCATGCTTCCTCAAATTCATCTTAGACATTCCTCCAAACAGTTTTTTCTTCACTCTGCATGTCCTCAAGTCCTTGTCTCTGATGAGTCGTACAGGCTCTGCAATTATGGTCTCTCTGCTCAGTAACCTCTCTGCTCAGTAACAACTTAGTCTGTAAATATTTATACATGTTTAAAGCAGATAGCCTAAATTTCATTTTTATGTGCTTTAGAAACCTCCTTCTGTCTTTACATACACACCAAATTCATTCCCTCTTGACTTTCAAATTCTTTATATAAGAATTATCAGCTGAAACTTAAAGCAATATTTCCCTAACTAAAGGAAAAAATTTAATCTCTTTTTTACCCAGTGTTCTTGATTTGATTATTAATTGTGCACTCTACTGTACTTATTTGCCTCATTTTAAACATATTTTAAGATTTCTGTTTTCAGATCATGTCATGCTAAGCTACAATAAAAGAAAATGTGTTTTTAATTAAAATCCATACAACTCCCTCTGATATCTAACAACATGTAGTCCCAAAATTCAAAGGAAGACCCAAGCCTTCAGCACGTAAAGCCCCAAAAATCTTCAATGAAGAGTGTTATGGACAATTTCAAGGTTTTGTTTCTTCAAATGAAGTTCAAGGGACAAGAACTTCTAATAGGAATCTTCTGTAATGCTGCCTGTAGATTGATTTCTGCTGCTATAAAAGGATAGGATAAATGCATGTGGGAATGGTGGAGATATTCAGGAAGCATCTGAAACTGAGGTATAGTTATTTTTGCGTTAAATGTCTATACACCACACTGAACTACTCCAGTGTGGTAACTTAATTATAGAAATAAAATCAGATCCAAAAATAATTTAAAAAACATGCCCAAACAGTTTGACACTTCTACCTGCAATTAAAATCTCCTCTTTGATAAATATATGTTTGCTCATGCACTTACTAAACAGAATAACCTTAAACATATTTTGTGTTGTGGTAAAAGGGCTTTACAATACAATCTGCTGTACAGTTTGAGTACTACCCTGTAGTCAGAGGCAATATCAGACTTCTCTGCTCCCTACCATTCCCAAAAAAACCTAAAAAGATTGAAAAAAATCCTCATTAAATTTTGTAATTTGGTACTGTGCAAAATTTATTGTTTTAAAAATCATATTATTTTCTTTTTTACACTTATATAGATGTAATAGATTTAACACTATGCAGAAGAAAATGTAGAAATTAAATAAAGGACAAAATAAAAACATGGTTTATTTAATAAAAAAATAGGTCTGAGATATTAATTATTTGAGTTTTTATCCAAAGCTTGGATAATGATCTCTGTTCTGGAAAATCTCAGTCATGCCTGTCAAGAGAGAAAAATACAGTTTAAAATTTTTCCAAAAAACCTCAAAAACTGTAACCTTTATTAAATATTATCCACTGATTTTTTTTTTAATCAAATATAGGGTATTCCACAGGTGTTAAAATATCTCATTATTCAAAAAACCCAAGTTTTTTTTCCAGTAACAGATATAAATATTTCAAAATTTAAAAAAAAAACCACCTTTTTGTAATAAAACCAATAATAAAAAAAATCTAATAACAACAATAAGAATGGTACTAATAATAATACCAGTGAAAAATATTAAGGCACTGACACATTTCAGCTATCGATGGTGGAACCATCCAAAGGGGAGTTTTACATTATCATTGCTGACCCATACATAAAAAAATGTTTGGGCTTTGAAGGAAAACTGAAATTGCACGCTAAGGAGAATTCAAGTTGGGCAAGCTGTATGTGTAACAACTGCTGACAGAAATTTCAGCTCTTAATGTTTTCTGTTTATGCCTTTCAAAATAAAATAAAGGTGTCAGGTACAAGGTAGACTTTACTTCATTTCTGTGTTTCATGTCATTCTGTAGTTGCTGAAAGTCAGACATTATTTCTAAGATATTTGAGAATCCATATACACTGAAAATTATTCTTTGTTGCTCCATGCAGATTTGTATACTGTATCTAGTTTCAATCCAGTCAGGCTGTCTGCCAAAAAGTTTTTTTTGGGGGGTGTAATTTGACTTTATCACCATAGCTGAATATCAACAGCATTTATACATCCACACTTATCCTACCATCTACTTCCTACAAGTCTGTGCCTATTGTACCTACAGCACTTCTGCAGGTTAGGACAAATTCTTCGAAGATCATATCTACTAGGCACACGAAAAAAAAATGTAGATTATGCACAGTGGTAATGTTAGTTCACTTGGAACATGAATTATACAGGCAAAAAACAATTAAATCAGCATGGTCACCTGCTGACACTAGGATCCCAATGTGATGATCCCATCTGTCCTGAAACAGCAACAACACTATGCGTAGCCATGGTGACTAATCCAATGTTAGTTCCTCTGAGTATAGACACAGCCCACTCTAAGAATCAACTCTCTAATGATAACTGACCACATATTTAAGAAGATTGTATGTCATAGACTATCCTTTAATGAGTTGTAAGTTTTTATTTCTTTTTATGTCTCTAATTTTTAAGAAAAGCTATTTTTAAGTGCAATTTTAAATAATGGGTAGTCAACTTTAAATTCTGGGCTCAATAATTGTTAAATTGCCTGTAATTGCTAATTTGGTTACCACTTCACAAGAACAGCTCTGTGAGAGGTTCCTTTTCATGTGGTGCTTTTCTTTCATTATGTTCCTTATGAACTTTTTCAGTGTGATATTTATTTACTGAGGCTAGGTCAGATATGTCTCACATAAAAAACTACTTGTTCTATTTAACTAATTTCAAATCACTAAGGGTTGCAAAATTTCATCTCTAAATTTTTCAAATTCAGTTTTGACTACAAAATTGCAAATCAGCAATTTGCAAATTTAGCAACTCAGTAATAGAGCTCTCCTATTATTAAAAAATAAAATAATGTCTATTTTTTTCTTAGTATGAAGGAAAATTTTCACTGGAAATATTGAAAGGCTATGGCTGCAATTTTTCTGAGGCACAATGCCAAAAGATTTGTTTCCTTAAATGGTTACAAGATGAAAATAATTCCAAATGTTTGCTGAAACCTGAATTCATTCCAAAAGCTGTTAATTTGCCATGGATATTGTTTCTTTGCCTGTGGCGATGTTTCTATCAGCTTAAAGAACGGAAAAAAGTCCATCTTAGGGAAATGATGGCACCCTGTAAATAGTAAATAGTTTTTTGTGAAGCTTTTTGTTTTTGGTTGGTTTTGGTTTGTTTGTTAATGGGGTTTGTTGTTGTTGTTGTTTTGGGGTTTTGGGGTTTTTTTAAATAATAGTCACAATAAGTAGCTGAATGACCAGTCTGGAGGATGACAATTTCTTGATAAAGAATTCTTCAAGGTTTTTGTTGAAAGGGATTTTTACTCTTTGTTCTATCGCAACAGTCAACACTGAAAAATTTTTTCTCATCATACAAATCCCCTCTTAAATACTGGAAATCTGCTAAATCATTTTCCTACAGCCTTCTCTTCTCCAGGCTGAACAACTCCAAAACTCAGCCTATTTTTTTAAGAGAGGCTTAATCTCTCTGGTCATTCGTGTGATCCTTCTCTGATGTCCTTCTTGTTTTGGGGGTCCCAGAGATGGATGCAGAACTTCGTCTGGATGGCATTCTTTCCCTCAGGTGTGTGTACAACACATGTCCTTTGATCTTCCTTTTCTGCATGCCATACCTGCAGAAGCCCTTCTTTTTACTCATTATGTACCGTGCCAAGTTCAGCTCTAGACACATCTTGGCCATCCTAACCCCAACCCTACACAACTTGGCAGTGTCCATATATTCTGCCCAGGATACCTGCCCTTGCTTCCATTGCCTGTGAATTTCCTTCTTAACCTTGTTTTTGGTCACCATGCCAGTCTCTTGCCTTTCTTTCCTCATTTCTTACACCTAGTAATTGAGAGCTCTTGTGTGCTGTGTAGTGTCCTTAAAGGTCTGCCAGCTCTGTTCCGCTTCCTTGTCCCTGAGGACAGTTTCACAGGGAACCCTGTTGAATAACTGCTTGAACAGCTGGATTGGAAATTCTTCTGTAGGGGATTTAGCCAGCGAACTTGCTAGCAGTGGATGTCCAGAGTGCATTTATTCACTGGGAAAATGGAAAATGAAGGGATGAGACACATGATATAAAGCAGGGATTAAAAAAGAGCTAAGGAGCACCAGAGATCAAACAGAGGCCTGTTACTGTTACCTGGATGTGTTCATTTTGCTGATTATCTCCCAGTGTTTCCATCACATATACATTCATAACTATGTGGACATGTTTTAAAACGGTCATATCAGATATTTATTTACATTTATCCCTCAGGTTTATGGGTGGACTTAATCTGCTCTAACCTGAGGATGTGCAAATTAGAAATCTAAGCCTGAGTAGGACACCTTGGTTGGACTTATATCATTTTAATATAGAGAAGTAAATGTCTTCCTGAAGTGATTTATTTTATTTTGTGAGAAGGTGATGTAAATTACATGAACAATTCTCTGAAGTGTCTGATTTTACTTCTGACTATAAAGACAGTCTAGGATTTTTCAACAGATTTAGTAATCTACAATTTTTACATCTAAAACTGATTTTAATCCTCTGTTTAATTGCTTGAGATAAATATGCTCATCACTGTGTCTTACTAGATCTGGTATTCATTCTCAGTGATCATCTGCCCTTCCAAATATTATTATAATAATTTCAATATAAACATTCAGGATAGGAGCTACTTCACCAGTAGCTGTCTATCTGCATCTTTCTCTAGAGGAAGACTACTATATATGATACACCCATCTTAATTTGTAGCTTACAATAGGCATCAAACTAATTAGTGAAGTATTTAGAGTTTGATATCCATATGTTGTTATTGATTCTCCGGAAACATTTATTTTCAAATCATGTAAGTTTCCCCTCATAACTTTCTCATATGTCTTTCCTTAAATTTCAAAAATGAGACAGTTGATTCTCAACTGTTCTGACCTCAAAACCAAGAAATTCTCAGCATGTGCTGCTGTAAGAAAACTGTAAACTAGTGAGAGGAAATGTATTCCAAATTAATTAACTGCATCTATATACAAGTGTCCTGATTTCAGCCAGGATAGAGTTAATTTCTTTAGTAGTAGTCCCTTGAATTCAGTATGAGAATAATGTTGATAATGCCTAGGTGTTTGGTTGTTGCTAAATGGCATTTATGCTAAGGCAAGGACTTATTTTGTGTTTAGTGCTCTGCCAGTGAGGAGGTACACAAAAAACCTGTGACAGACCACAACCAGGACAGGTGACCCAAACTGGCCAAAGGGATATTCCACACCATAGAATGTCTTGGCCAGGTAATAAACTGGGGGAGTTACCCGGAAAGGGTCTGATGGGGATGCAGTGATAGGCTCTGGAATTGGTCACAAGGTGGTAAGCAATTGAATTGTACATCACTTGTTTTTCCTGATTTGTGTAAGTTTTTTGCCCTTTTACTATCATTATTATTACTTGCTATTTTTTCTTTATTTAACTTTATTTCAATTTTTAAACCGTTCTTATCTCAACCTATTGTTTTACTTATTATTTTCCTCTCCAATCCACCAGAATGGAGGAGGTGCGCAAGTAGTTATGTGGTATTATTTGCCAGTTGGGGTTAAACGATGACAAGAAGTTTGGCATCCAGTACAATCCCTTCAAGAAAATTTTGTCTATTGTCATAGAGAGCAGATAGGCATTTCCAAAGTGAGAAGAAACTTGGTAAACTACCTTACACTTTTTAGACAGTGAGATTTAATAAGACAAATCCAAAATGTGTAAAGAAAACTTTAAAAATGCATATTGGTCAACTTACACATACTGAAGTTCTGATGTGTATTTCCTGTTATCTTGGGAAATGCATTTCATCTATAAAGTTTGTTTACCTCTGTCAAATAGGAATATGGTGCTTTTCTGTTTTGGAACCCAAGTATAAAGAGCAGTTGCTAAGTTTATGATACCATTAGCAGAGCATGAAAGGTATTTGGCTGATAAAAGATAATTTGGCTGAAGTTATAAAAAATAATGAAGGTTTTTCCGCTCAACAACTATTTAGTTGATAGTCACTGAGGAGGAATGTGTTTATCTCGCCTTCCCCCCTAATAAGTAGAACTAGATAGTCCTCCCTAGACATCAATGTATTTAATGTTGAATTGCTTTTTAAAGTATTTTTTTCACTTTCAACTAAATACAGAGTGAGTTCACAATTAATAGAATCTCAAATTATGTGTTTTAAATAGGTGGCTAGAATTAAGGAGAATGAAACAAGGTCAGAAAACGAAGTCTAAGGAATGGAAATTGTGCTTGCCAATATGCTTTTCTAGTAAATATCCTTATCAAAGGAGTTTATGATAGAGAGCAATCAAGATGCGATCTACTAATTGAATTTTCATATTAAAATAATATTCAGATGTTTTTATTTATGAGAGACATTTCCAAAGACAATTAGTCATCTTTCTAGCATCAGGAATTTTGAGGAAAATGGTATATAACTAGTAAATACATACACAAATATGCATAAATGTATATATAGAAATATGTATATACATTCTTTTGTATTGATTTTTATATTCAGTTTGAAAGATTATAAGCATATCCTGCCGGAAAAGCTAGGTGGTGTAAGACAACCTGTCAGTAAGATGCAAACTGATGACAGGTGACAATTCTCCTCAGGACTGTCTTCCTTCAACCTGATTTAATTATAGCAATATTAATTGTTGCCATTTTTTCCAACTATCTCACACAGTTTTACTATCATAATAGAAACAGGAGACAGACCCTGTGTTCTGAATCTGCATAATAGTTGTACTAGATCAGCAAAAGATAAAGATCTTACTTATCAAGTAGGATCTAAATATTCCTCAGCTATGACAAGCATATAGAATTAGCAAATACACTTCTAAGAAAATGTAGATGTTAGAGAACGGAGTGAGCATAGATTCTTGTACAAATTCCATTAAAGACTGCAAAACCTGTGACACAGTGTGAATTAAAATTGTTTAAATAGGTTGGCCTGATAATTTAGGACGTTATTTTAAAACATCTGATATTGTTGTTTGTTTATTTGCTTGTTTTGCTGATATTGGGGTAAGAGTGGCAGAATGTATTGGCTGTTGAATAGATGAAAATATACCTGGTTTTAGGTTTTACAGTTATAATACATATCCAATACCACAGGCACCAGTACAAAGTCTGGTATAAACTGTATTGCTGGAGCTCTTCCACTTGATACAAATAATAAAAAATACTGGCTTTACATGGGGCTGGAATGCAACCATTCTCCTTTTGCTTTCTGTACTATTATTCTGCCTATGAGACCAAGGAGAAACGTTCCCTGAAAAGAGTTTTGGAGTATTTCTGAAGAAAAAGTAGATCAGATGCAAGAGGAGAAAAGAAGTTACTACTCTTTGCACTGTTGTCATTTATCTAGAATCCCCAAACTACAAATACTTGTGTAAATCCCTTTGGCACAGAAGGCAATTGAATTTTTCCATAATATTCTGAGTCTCAGACCACTGACCTAAAGGACTGCAGACAAACACTGCTTTCACAGAATCAACATTATCTGATTTTTTTAAAAAATCATTTTTATTTATTATTCTTTTTTCTCCAGACAGGCTAGCTGGTAATTTTTTGCTACTTTTAAACACACATTCAGAAAATTCTAACACAGAAGAAATGCATGCCATTATATACCTATAAGAGCTACACAATTTAGAAAAAAAAAAACAAAATATCTTTTTGGAAGGGACGGAAAATTACTCAAGTCCTCAAACTATAGCTCCAGCTTAAGCCTAACCTTACTATTCATGGCTAAATGTATACACAGATGGAGTACAGGGACTTTAACTGTACTCGGTAAAATCTCTGCAGAACTGTCTTATGTCTTTTTTTTCTTAAATTATAATATGTCACTCTTATTCTCATTCCAATAATCATTGGTCCATCTGATAGTTCTGCTTGTGTGTCTACTTTCATTTGTAACCAGTTACTATTCTAAACTTAGAATTTTAAATTATCATTAATTTGCTTAGAATATATATCAGCAAAGGACTATTGGCTCAAAATAGATGTATTCATTTGATTACTTGGAAAAAGTAGTACGACCTTGTTATCTTTTAGTGGGAAGTTACAGCACGATAACATAATTTAGATCAAATTTTTTCCTTCATATTATTTCCAGTCAATATAAAAACAAGGTGTGAGACATTCAGTTTCTGTTGTTTGAAATTGTGAAGGTGGTTCAAAGTTTCTTAATGATGAAATTGTTCTTCAGAAACAAGTAATCTCCTATGCAGTTCTGTATTGTTCTCAAAAAACATGCCCAAAACCTACTACTACAAAAATCATTCTATAATTAGATAGAGCAATAATGAAGCCTTGTAAATGAGAGTGATACAAATTATTCTATCAGCTCTGTAAACTAAAAAGACAAAATAAGTTTTATTTTCTCATTGTATCACAAATGTATCACACAAAGTAATATTTCTAAACAAAATGAAAATTACAGGATTATCACCATAGACAATTTGTTTCATTTTGCTTTTCACTGATGTCCAAATTTTATAGTACATTAATAAATTAAACAAGTTTAAAAAATTAAAAAATGAAGAAAAATTGAGATGACACAAGCAGAATAGTTTGCAAGATATTGAAAAAAAGCACCCATTAGGGATGGTCTGAGGAGTTTGATAAAATAATCCAAGGTAGCTGAATGCCATAAAAACACTGCTGACCCTATGAACAACAGCAGCTCCTGAACTTTAAAAGATTGATGCTTAATTTTGCAGTAAGGAAAACTTCTAAGAAATCTTTATATCTAAAAGAGGCTTTCATATTGTCTCTTTGTAGACCTTGATGAAATAATTGTGATAAACAATTATTTTTTTTTTATTATTTTTATTTTGCATGGGGAATGGAAAAAAAAATATTTTGTTTCTCCACTAAGTTGAATATATTAACAATATATAACTATGTCCTATGAAACATTTATTTCTTTTGTTTTCAGATGGCCAGAGGATCACAGGCACATGAAAGTTCAGCCTTGCGAAAATAGTTGTAAACTGTGGTCTCCACTGTTACATAAAATAGGACCGACCTTTGCTAGTTCATTATTAACAAAATAGGTTAATAAAAAAGGTATGCTTTTACTTAATTTTCAGGGTAACATTTCCTGTACTATAAAGTGCCCATTTTTATAGAATCATTTGCCATATGAACTGACACTTAAGTTTCTTCTTTGCTGTGATTTAGCATTTTTGATTGGTTACTCAGAGACCAACCTCCAGGGAGTCAGCAAATTTGGCTTAAAGCAAAACTCTCTGTTTCTAGGAGCAACTAAAAGACAGCCGATGTTGTTCCACAGAAAAGGCAGCTGAGAACTGGTTTCGCTCTTTTGTCACCCATTATTTCCCCTCAGCTGACTTCTTGCCTCTACTATACCTGCATATTCATGGCAGCAATGGAAGAAGAGAAACCTTGTCCATCAAAGAAACCAGCTTCTTACTCACCTTCTCACTCTAGATAACTGCTCTCCCATCCCTTAGATTGAAATAGCAAGTAGGATACAAGTGGGTTTTTTCCTAACTAGTTAACTTGATTGGCCACTGTAAATGTATAAATTCACTACTTGAGCTCAATGAAACGGCTCTGCTTCTCCTTTCTCTGCTTTCAGAATGAGTTGAAATGGGAATGGTACTGTGGACCGTGAAAAATATTATATCAAGTTCTCATGAAAAATTTCTTTATGTTGCCTTTGCGTTTTTTCTCAGGAAAATGGTTTCTGTATAAAAGAATGAATTCTGATTGTGTTACCAGGAAAGAATGTTCAGTCATTGCTACATTTTCCTTATGATCAGAATTTCACCACCCACATGGGGAAAGAGAGACTAGTGAGGTATTACTGGGAAGAACCGTTTCTTTTGTGTTGAACACATACAGCTTACTTCACTATCTGCCTTTTAGATTTGGAATGTCTTTTCCTGTATAATATCAATTCACATCAATATTTTCCATGTCTACTTCAAAACAAGATGATTAAAGCAAAATAAATGCGCGCACAGAGATTAATGTGAATACAAATATAAGTATTAACATATGTAGACAGATGAGTAGGCTCTGACCTTCTATTTACTAACTGAACAGAACATGAAAAACATGACAATGTGAGCATTGCATGAGAAAATGCTGGACGTAACAAATTAGAAAACAATAACCTGATAAAATTTTCGGGTAGAGCTGTGAGAAATTGCAGGACTAGCTAATGTGTGGGAAGGGCCTAGGAAAGATCCAGAGTCTGAGTTTCTGAATGAGTTGAGCACCTAGGATGCAGGGTGGATCACACAGGTGTTGGATGAACATAAAACCTAATGATCAACAGATCTGTAAATGTGGGTATGACTGTGGGTTAAGGAGTAATGGTGTTTATCTATCAACAAGTCTGATATATTCAAGCCTGATCAGCAGGAGGAGAGGAACCTGATTTACTGTTGTCTGTGTTCATATGAGTGCTGGATTAAAAGTACTGGACTGTGTTGTATACTTGTGTGTGTATGTCTGTGTGTAATTTTGTGTGCAGACACACACACACATCTTTGGAGAACACCGATTTACTGTCTGGATCTACTTATGGAAACAGTAACAGACTGTGAATTCTTGGAGGATGAGAGTGCACCACATGGAGCTCTAGCACACAGGGAATGAAGAATTCCCAATGTCCTGAGGATCACCAGATTCAGTTGCTTTAACAGGGAGAAACATGGGAAAATTTAGTTTAAGCACTTTGACAATTGTATTCTACATTCATGTTTGTCTTGCTGAACTTTACTATGATGTACTACCACTCATAAAACTCTGAAAATCAAACAAGAACCTTTCCTGAGCAGCTCTGATACACTGTTTGCGTTTCCTGCGTTTTTCCTGCTGTGTGCTCCAGGCTGCTTCTTTTCTGAAATTCAGTGTCAGTGTTAAGAGACATATTAGATATATATGTGAAATTCAAGCAGAATTCCAGGAGGAAAAAAATACAATCCCACCTGATTCTAATACTTAGGTGCCCAGCTGCTGAAACACAGACAAGTATTGAGTATGAAATGTTTTCTTCTCTCTTCAGTGTGTGAGAACAATTGGTGCTTCAGATTTAAAACCAGAATAGACTGAATGCCAGACAGAGACCTGCCCTTATCATGCAGCTACATACTGCTAGGTAATTACAAATGCTGAGGTCAGAGATACATTTAAAATTTCTTGTTTAACTAGGTTGTAAGACAGTAGGTCTGACAAAGGAGAGCCTTTGGACCTGAAACTTCTCTTAAAGGTAAATGCTTACAGTCTTTCCTCTACATAGGTGTACTTCTGCAATTTTTCCTTTGGAAATTTACCCAAGTAAAAAGGACTTAATGAAATACTTGTCTCCCTTTTAATACTACTGGACCATGAATGAAATACATATCTGAAAATACTTGTTTCAATACCTCTCTGACCAAAATTATATTCAAGCCAGTTCTAGAAATTCAACAGCTGTTTTGGAATACAATGTGCTATAAATACTTGATATTTTGAGGCATTTGCTATGTCTCTTATTGCATCTCTAATATTGGGATTACAGGGACCAAAGGGTCAGGGTGAAGGGAGTGGAAGGTGAGATGATGTAGCTTTCCATCCTCAAGGTAAATGGCAAAGCGTAAGTTCTGTCTCCTGTGTGTGTATGTAAATATATGAAGCACAAGAAAAAGAAGGAATTAAGAAACTACTTGCAGTTATAGAACCACAATATGATTATGATGCAACACATGATGGGGCACCTTCAATGACTAAAGTGCTGGATGGATTCAAGCTCTTCAAAAAGCGTAACAGAGAGCGGAGACAAAGTTTTGCACCCTATGAGGAGTAGCTTTGAATGTACATTTATGTTGCTAAGGGATGGCTCAGGATTTAGGGGTCAGTATCGTGAGTTTGCATGGCCAAGGTCTGGTAGCAGGGTGGGAGGTGGCTACAGGGTGGCTTCTGTGAGGGTCTGCCAGAAGTTTCCTCCATGCCTGTCAGAGCCAATGGGAGAACTCAGTGAAAGCCTTGTTAGAGTGGAAGTAAATAACATGGTTCCTCTACTGTTCACAGTCAGTCATTTCACCATAGATGCCAAACATGTTGGTTATACATATTGATAAATTCCCTAGGAATTCCTTAGGATATTTCCTATAATTTTTTGTCCTTCTTGCCAAAATAACAATAGAAGATATCAAAATCCTTAACATTGAAAAGATACCACTCAGAATGATAACTCTGAGCATGGAAGGCTCTACTGTGAACAGAATGGTAACAGGTAGATAAATCCACATCTACAATATTGCACTTGCA